>VXAB01002568.1:67146-301953 GCA_013399175.1 Odontophorus gujanensis | reverse complement strand
TTTATTTATTTTGGGGGGAGGGTGGGGGGGAGGGGATTACAGTTTGATTTCATGCAATTTAAAAGCCACCTAAGTCCATGTACTCTGTGTCCCTGCTTGGTGACCAGTCTCTGGAGGCATCTAGCTTCGAGGAAACACTTGGCGACGACTTATTTCCTTACTTACGGCCTCTGTGGTTGCCTACGAGCTTCTCGCTGTCTGTGATGTATTTGGCTATAAAAGCAGAAGTGCTCACTTCTTTCTCTTACAGACTAGTAAATGTTATTCATTTAAGAAATGACTGGATTATCTTCTCTGATTTTTTTTTATCCCATTATTATTACAGTTACTTTTGGGGCTCTTCATGCCAGCTTGCCTAGCTTGCTGACTTTAATGTGCTTCTCAGAAAACGGAAGAGGGCGCTAGCACTGCTGAACGCAGTTTTGGCTCTCCACAAGTACACATATTCACAGATTATTCACCGCTACAAGTGTGGGTTTTGTCTGTTATTATTACTGCCGGCTTTTTCCACTTGGTCAAAGAAGGTCACTGCCAGCTGGGCATCATTGCTGAGATTTTTAATTCACTCCAGGTGGTGTGAACTTAAATGCTACTGTTTTTGTGGTGGAAATTAGGCATTCAAGTAACTCAGTGTCTTCACGAAGTTACAGAGCCCGAGCCTAACCTCACTTATATTCATTCAGTGGTGCGGTTGCTCTTCTAACACTGCTGAGATTGTGATGTAGATGAGGCACGTAAGGGAGATCAGCCCATGAAGGTTGTCAATTGTCTTTTAGGTCCATTTTACCTAGGATGAGGATACGTTCTTGGATATTTAACTCTTCTGTTCCTTGAGAAAACAATGTGCAAGGTCCTACAATAGCCATTTGGACAAGGTCCTGCGCTCTGCAGGCTCTGCAGGAGCAGGAGGTCAGACGGGCTGAGCCTCCCTTCCAACCTCAACCGTTGTGTGCGTCTGTGAACTACAAGTTCAAAGGCTGCTTCACGGAATAGAGCAGCTTCTCTCTTTAAGTAAAGCGTTTAGGGAGCTGGTTGTTTTTTTTTTTATCTCCGATCTGTGAATTACTGTGTGTTTGCAAATTGTATCTATTGGCAATTTTATATGCTATGCTGTGGTTAGTGTCAGCTTTCCATTCATTTTACTGTGGTGTTAAAGCACCACCTGAGACGATGTTATCAAATGTCAATTCTTTAAGCGTCTTGGAAAATGCGATCTGATTTTTACTAATCTCTTGAAAGACACGGGTCTCTGCAGAAAGCCTTTTTACTCTGTAAACATTTCAGTGCTAAGGTGTTACGTGATGTATCGGTGTTACTAACCCGTTAGGCGAGATCTGAGTAACCCTCTTGAAGCATTGCCACTTACTCCTCCCTGACATCCACATTTGCTGCAATAAACTTTTAGATGCACTTGTTAAAGCCTGATTTGATTAATATACAAAAGCACTGAGTGCTAGGGTAACTTGGTATAGAGGTACTCAGACAAGTTTGGGGAAGGTTTGGAGCTATGCTTGTAAGAAGCATTTCTATCAATGTTTAAATACGGAAAAGAATAGAAAACTCACTCCCATCTGCTATATTGGGCAGCAGTGAGCTGGTCAGTGTTATGTGGGCAATGAGCTCAGTCTGAATCAGTCAGGGCAATGTGGGAGGAAATACCGTGGTAGAATCTGATGGAAGAGCTGTGGGATTGCAGAGCTGGTTTGCACAGGAGCACAGGGAGAGAGCTGAGGCAGAATGGTGTGCTGAGGAGCAGATATATGGTATGAAGACATGGAATCCAAACAATTTTGTTTTTTTTTCTATAAATTACAAGAACCTATGGCATGGAATCTGGGGTAATTATCAGTTCCAGGCCAAGCTATAGTACATGTATATATGTTGTCACACACTCTGTTTTGGTATTTTCAATATATATATATATATTTTTTATAAAACTTACTAGTTTCTGCAAGTAAAATCCAGTTTAGCACAGTTCTCGTGTTAGAGAAAGAACTTGTCAGTGCAGATGCTGACAGCACAAATTATACTTCTGCAACTTTAAAGCCAGCTGAATTTGAAAGAGTTCTGATTGCTCTAATACACTGTGCTTACTTGGTGCAATGTATTTTTAAAAGGCTACAGATGAAGCAGTGTTTCTGATGAATATATAAGCAATAATACTAGCTGCATAATAAAGATGCAAGTGTTGTTCGTGCATGGTTATTAAAATAATAGTAGGGAAAATACTTGTCTGTCCATTAGTGTTAGCTCTGATCTGGATTTTGGGTGTCCACCGTCTTAGGAGTTGCTGCTTTTGCAAGACTGGATTGGCCTTTATCTGGCATCACTGGTTGGCTTATTGTTTTAAATGTTCCTCTTTTTGTTTAAGCCTTATGTGATGACAATTGTTATTGCCTTTCCATACAAAACTGTCTTTCTTGAATGCTATATGGCAGGAGCTATAAACTCAGTTCCAAGAAATTCAATAATCATGGAGGCCTGTGTTTTTCCAGGGAGCTCTACAACCACAGGGTGGGTCTCCAAATTCCAAAGACTGGTATTCCTGTGGTTTTATTCTTTTTCCCCTTAATTGGAAACTACCTGGAAGAATCTGATTGCTGCAGGGTAAATCCAATGAGTAAAGAAAATGGTAATGTCTCTGAATCCGTAGGTATGTATTCAGGAAAGTGTAGTGGTCGAGATTCCTGTTTGAAGAGGAGGCCAGGCAACTAGCTCTGATATTCAAGCTTGCTCCAAATATATTCTGGTGATTTATTAATAGGAGTAACACAAGCAGGCACAAACTGCCTCGCTTAAATTGGTGTAAGACTTTTACCAGAAACTACTACTGTGTTGAACAGCTGCACAATCCAATTTTGGGCTCACTTGGAGTCTCTTCACTTTGGCTAGCTTGACCTGTGAAATCTCACGTCACTCAGCATGCCTCTCCTGTGAAGTCCCACAGAATATGATTCTTCTACATGGAGAGAGTCTATGAGTAAGTATGAACTTATTTACTGTGCCCACTGAGGCTGGATTGTATCGTGTATTTTGATCATTTTGAGTAGGAGTCACTGACACAAAAATCTAATTGCCTCTTGAATGATGTTCCTTGATTTTTCAAAAGTTTCACAGTAAAACAGAACTTTGACCCAGTCACACTTAATTGAAAAATGAATGTTTAAGGAGAAAATGGGCTAGAGTGATATTTTGAAGTCCTTCTTCCCAGTAAGTTCTTGTTCATACAGTGTGACAGATCAAAATGGAGTTCCTCTCTGTTATCAGTACTGGTTTTGCCAGAGAAAAGTGTAGGACGAGTTGGTGGCTTTGCCTTTATTTGCCACGTCTATTGGTACCGTGTTAACACTGCCCTACTCCCAGTTATCCTCCTTCTCTTTCGTGGAGTTTCTTCATTTGTTTTCCTTCTGTTTCATCCCACTGTTATAAAAAAAAAATAATAATAATAATACTTTTTCTGCTCAAATGGTCTTTGTTCTCTCACTTGCAACATGCAAAGAATTTGATGGCTAGTTTTCTAAAATTTAAGATAGACTTTATGGTGGTCATGGAAGAAAAATGCATGGTTAAGCAGTGTATGAAATAAACCCAGCAAACTATTTTTGTAGAGAAGTTGGTCAGTACTTTCCATAAGAAATGTAGCCTTTTGCGGTATGGGGCTCTTTGGGACTTTGCCATGCACTATGAGTATGTTTTAGATGATGTAGGTAACAGCTGCTATGTTTGTCTTCTACAACCTGGGGGATTAAGATAACTGGGCTACCAATTGTGTCAGCACACAAAACAGCTGGCCCATTTCTGTCCCCATGCTCTCTGCCCTAAGCTTTCAAGTATAAAACCTCTATATTTCAGATTTAACAATTTGGTGTAGGTTCAGCACAATTCTTATCACTAGCCATTTATATGAATGTCTTCGTTTTTATTCCCTGCCAGTCCCCTCCAGCAACATCTTGGAATTGATTTGAATCTGTAGTTTGTGATAATAGCAGCTTTAAATGTAGAACTAACAGTTGATTGGCTATTAAGTATCAAGGCCCCGCTGTGGAGTCTACCAAAGTCCATCGGGAAAGAGAATTAATAGCAGTGTGAGACCTGTGTTCTTTACTGCCTTGTTGAACAGTGCATCCCACATTTGTAATTTCCTCGAGCAGAGTATTTTTTTTCTTCCTTTCAATGACAATTAGGGTACGGCCTGTAGACACCTGGATGCAGGATACAGAACACTGTCTTGGATTGCCCTTTTTAAGACAAAACTGGAACAGGTAAACCTTGGAATGATGATAATCACAGAACAGTAGGGTTGGAAGGGACCTCCAGAGATCGAGTCCAACCCCCCTACCAAAGC
The DNA here is from genome assembly GCA_013399175.1 of Odontophorus gujanensis. Lineage (NCBI taxonomy): Eukaryota > Metazoa > Chordata > Aves > Galliformes > Odontophoridae > Odontophorus > Odontophorus gujanensis. The sequence goes on along the minus strand of VXAB01002568.1, from coordinate 297,608 downwards.
AGCTCCCTAGACCAGGTTGCACAGGTAGGTATCTAAGCAGGCCTTCTCCTGTACAGACTGCTAAGAGACTATTATTTCTCGTAGTTATTACTCTCTTGTAGATATTTTTACCCAGCAAGTAAATAGAATCATAGCTTTAAGATCCCATAAGTCTGGCTGCTAGTTCTTGAAGTTATATGGGAGCCATGATTTGAGAAGTGAGCCTTCAACTGTTATGGAGGTAATGGGTGGCAGCTGGAAGTGTCAAGACAGGAGTTACCTCCATATGTACGTGATTTATGTTACCTTTAGATAGGTATTTTAGTAAAGCTTTCTTCGTGAGCCTGGAGCTCGTGAAGTTTTGTAGCTGGAAGGAGTCCTTTTATATCCAAGTATGATGAGTAAGGACAGAATGCCGTTCTGTCATGGTAAGCACCGAACCCATAAAATCACATTATCACAACTCTACACAAAATAAAGCAAGAATATCAGAAGTTAAAGAAGGTGGCCATCAATAAGGAACTGGTAGAATGATGAAAACAGGGACAGAAGTAGTTTTGACAACAAACCATTTAACTTTTTGATTTACTATCAATGTCTTTTATGACTAGGGGTCGGAGAAAAGCATTATTTGTGACCAACTCTATACAGCTGTCAGACTGCCATCAGAGCAAGGAAATCCTTTGGTAAATAAACATTACGGTGAACATGTGAGGAAAAACAGAAAGTAGCTTAATTGGACACTGAAATAGGAGTTGAAGTGGTAACAGATCCTTCTGTTTTGTGATCAAGCTGAAAAAAGATCAGGGAAAAAATGGTTTGGATTGTGTGAAAATTCCAGAGTTGGATTTAATTCAGAAAAGAAAAGAAAAGAAAAGAAAAGAAAAGAAAAGAAAAGAAAAGAAAAGAAAAGAAAAGAAAAGAAAAGAAAAGAAAAGAAAAGAAAAGAAAAAAAAAGGATTTTTCTACTCTCAAGGGTTTGTAAAATGTTTAAAACATACTTTTCTCTATGTCTTGATAAAAATTAATCAAAGAAAAACTTATGAAAAAAGAAAAAAACATCAGTTTTAGATGTGCAAAATTTTCAGTATTTTTCAAGTTAAATACAACGTTCTCACAATACCATGAAATTAACTGTAGTTAACTGTAGCATGTGCTTATAATCCCTTCTCCCAAACAAAACAAAACCTATTGGTGAAATAACACTCAATTTTGTTCCAAACAAGTTAAATTTTCTTGTGGCTTTCTCATTTTACAAAAATACACTGACAGCCCTTATCCGCTCTCATAATATCTCTGATGTTCAAGGAAAACTCACAATAAATTCCAGCCTTTCTAGTGTAAATTAAAACAATTTATCTTCTGTGGTTTTTCTGCATGAAATGTTACAGCACTCCATGCCTGTGGGTGATGGTATTAGAGAAATTGTTCATGGAATATGGGACTTCATTTAGTTGGGTATCCCATTATCACACAGTATCTCCTAAATTATGGCAAGGGACTATGAAGTCCCAACAGGACCGTTCTATGTAGAATGGGGCAGGAGAATCACAAAATTGAAAATGCAGCTTTTCATCTCATTTCCTAAAGGAGAGTTTAACTAAAAAACAAACAAAAATAACATCTTAGCATCTATAACACTGTGATGGATATTAAAAAAAACATTTTGCAAATTGCTGAAGCTGAATACAATCTCAGAAAACTGGGAAAATATTGTATGGGAACTGTTGAATCACAGCCTGAACCACTGATGGATCACCTGAGATGAGCACTGAGTCAGCTGCAGGAGCACAGGTGAAGGCAATTCATGTGTGACCAGAAGGGGTGGAGTCTGGCTCCATCTCTCCCAGACCCCATTTAAGGGCTGACCACCACTAGGGAAGGATTCTTTGTTGGAGATCCCTCCCCTGTGGAGTTCTGGGTGAGCCTCGACTGTCAGTGAGAGGTGAGCCTTTCTTTCTTTATTTACTGGTTGTTTGTTTACCACCCAGATAAGCTATACAAAATATGCTATCAAGCCCCATTATTTTCTGTGGGTACTATTATTTTGGGTTATTCACCCTACAAATATATGTATATAAATGTGTTCTTTTCTCAATTGTGTTCAGAGACCTTTTCTTATAAAATCAGGTGAAAGCTGCAAAAAGTCTTGAATGCCTGATAAACTCCTGTCCTTGTAGTGATAAGACTGGAGGGGATGGCTTTGAGTTGTGCCAGGGGAGATTCAGACTGGATGTTAGGAAATACTTTTCTGGAAGGGGCTGCCCAGGGAAGTGGTGGTGTCACTGTCCCTGGAGATCTTCTAGGAACGTTTATATGTTGTGTTGAGGGACGTGGTTTAGAGAACTATTGGTGATAGGTGGACATTTGGACTAGATGATCTTGGAGTTCTTCTCCAATCTTAGTGATTCTATGTTTCCACAATGATACTGAACACGTGGAGTTCACCCTTTTCTGTTTTTTTTTTCCTACACATCCAAGAAAGACCCACTCTAAACACACAAAAAAAGTCCAATCCGATGCATACTGTACTTATTCTGTGGCATTTTGTCTTAAAATGTTTATACAAGGAAGAACAAGCTCAGAGATGTGTGGGCAATTACTCTGTTATTGTAGAAAGACTAAGCTTGGGAAACAAGCTCGAGTCACCATGGAGATGATCTAAACTTGCCACGTGCCATTGTTCCATTCTGAAAACTCAATTTAAAAAATGTTTATATTTATAAATAGGAAGGAACAAGTCACAGAATCACAGAAGAGTAGGGGTTGGATGGGACCCCTAGAGATCATCGAGTCCAACCCCCCTGCCAAAGCAGCTCCCTAACCCAGGTTGCACAGTAGGCATCCAGGCAGGCCTGGAACATCTCCAGAGGAGACTCCACCACTTCCCTGGGCAGCCTGTGCCAGTGCTCCATCACTGCACTGTGAAGAAGCAGCACTGGTTTACTTCCCAGTTCTGCAATCCATATCAAGCTTGGTGTGCAGATCCTGTCCAGTATATTTTTTAACCTCATCAAGTCTCATTTAATGTTGACCATATCCATTACTATGTCTTAAACTCTGTTTAATTAGAATGGGAAAAAAATTGCAGTGTGAGATTTCTGAAAATTCAGCTTCTGAAGGGGCTTTTTCTCTGGGCTCTTCTTGGGGCATACTGCGTTAGAAGAGATGACTTTGGTTATTGATGCAAGTCCTCTGTAATAGCAGCGTTTTTCTTTGGTCTTCTCCTGTTTATTTAGGAAGGTATTTTTCTGTAGGCATTATAAATTAAACAAAAGTGCTGGAAGTAATCAAAAGGAGAACAAATTGCTTTTGCAATACCAATAATTTGCTTTTGCAGTACCGGTAACCGAAATTCTTTTAGCTAACAGACAGAAGGTATTAGATTAAGCACTGCGTGGGATACATACTAAGCACTGTAGCTCATGCCCACAAGCTACACAAGTTTTATGATACTGGAAGTTCCTCTTCAATTTCTTTCAAGAAAGAGGAAAAGTACAGAGAGCCAGAGTATGCTGTATGAATGTATTTGTGTGTGGGGAATTAAATGCAAAAGGTTGGAGAGAATATGAAATTTACAGCTCTCGAAGTTTTGATGCTGGCAAATGGTCAGTTACCTTATTTTGGGTGCAGTTAGTACAAAATGCAGGAAGATAAGCTCTCTAATGAAATATTCCATAATAAGTGCCAGTCACGTTGCCAGTGAGCTTCTGGAAGAGCATTCAGATGCCACAGCAATGCTAAAATCAGAACTTGAGAAGAGCAGATATTACTGTGCAACCTAACTGAAACCAGGCACGCTTGGCTTTTTGTTAAGGTTCCTTTCTCCTTAAGCAACAACGATTTATACAGACAGAATCATCAGCTACTAGATTTGTTCCATGTAAGTGGCTCTTTGCCTCCTTTGTTTCCCTGGCTTCTGTATATAATAGTATATAGTATGGATGGATAGTATCTGCAAGTCCAACCTGGTGTTTTGCTTCCCCTCACCTCTGTTACTTTTAGAGCAAGTGATCCTTTTTCTTTCCCCCATCCAATTAGTTTTAATTATACTGACAGATTATATTAGACAACCAGGAAACTGATTGCTAAGTGTGGTGAAAATAATTGCTTACGAGCCCGTCACGCCCATTTAGCATAATAATTATATTTTCTCTATTTATGAGTGCAGAAATCAGATGGCTGATATTCTGACAAGATAGGATTGATTTGATTATGAGCACCACTCAAAATCCATATAATGTGCTGGCTTTGTTAGAGAGATAAACCGTGCTGTGAAGTCTAAATAAAATAGCCATTGCTCTGCTTTCAAGGGTACAATTCCTGTTAATTATTGTGTAGCATAATTATCTGTATCACTTCCTCACAAGCCTGGTGCTATTTAAACATATACACCCACCCACAGAACCTTGTGAGCTGAAAGCAAGCACAGGTTCACTGCAGACAGAGTAACAACAAAGGAATCCTTTTGAATGTATTAGCATTCAGGTAGGAAAGGGTAGGAAATCATGCTCCCAATAATTTAATATTAAAAAAAACCTTCTACCAAAAAATCCCACAACAACACAGAACTTCCATAGGGATATCTTCCTACTTTCTGGTATGACTTTTCTGAAACCTTGAACTACTCATAGAAAGCAACAAAGCTGAATTTATGGAGATAACGTAACTGTCTCACCTGCCTCCACCATAAATAGATCAAATTTGTCTCAGCTGCCCTCTCCTTGATTACATTTCATATTTGAAACGATTATTATTCTAAATTATTTCCTGTTTGAAGTATAGTTTTTTCCAATCAATCTGACAGGCATGCACTTTACAGAGTTGCCTAATTGCCTTTTATACTGGAAGGTATTGCTTGAAAAACATGTACTTTCTGCATCTAGATTGCTTCATACATAAGGAAACATTCTGACAAGATTGTTATTATGCAGCACGAGGTTCGTAAGTGGAACTGGATCAGTCACTTACAGTAAAGAAATCTCTGAACACCAAAAAATGTCCTCTTGAGCGTGTAGGATAGACAAGGATTGAAACTAAATACTAGAGATGCTTCATAAAGAAGGGTAAAGAAGTTATGTGCTCAGAGAATGTGTTCTGCCCGATTGCCCTGGCAGGGATTGTAACTAGATGCAGTCAGAAGGTTCCAGGTGTGAGCAGGTCAGAGTAGTACATGTTTAACACAGTTAGGCTGATGTGTCTCAGGAAACGTGCGTGTAGCCTCAGTACAGATGCACAAGGTCCTTTTATCAACTTCTGAGAGTCTGTAGTTCAGATTTCAACCTTGTGCAGTACCAAAGAAAATGTATTCTCAGTAGTAGCTGCAAGGGTCTCTTCAGCTTCACTCTTACTCAATGTGAGTTAAAGATCTCATTAAACAGTACATTTCTGTGGGATTAGATGAAACTCTGACTATCAAAAAAAAAAACAAAAAAAACAACAACCCACAACAACTTTCTGTTCTCTAAGCCTGTTTCTTTCCCATCAATAAGCATCTTTGCACATTCAGTTTCTCCCTAGAGTTTTGAGCATCCTAGCTGATATAAATGCCGTGAGATTATTCTGCACTCTAAGCTAATATGCTGGTTTTGCAGACTGGAGAATGTTTTCTCAGCAGGGAAATAATAATTCTGAAAACAATGGATTTTTCTTAATGACTTCTACAATTTTTATAAGACATCCAAGTCTTCAAGTCAAACTATCCACAGCATGAGTTTTCCTCCCTTTCATCAGTGAATGGGTTTGTAACTGTGTGTTGGCAATGGTGTTCATTTTAATTCTAGGTGCATAATTAGGTACATCCAAGCATTAGCACAGTTGGTGTGTTGAAATAAGTTCATCTGTACAGTGCTCAGGACATGAGTCCTACGTTGGGCAGTCACTTCTTCGGGATTTCCAGATCTTCAGCAACTTGATTCAGACCAGATTTGGCCTACATTGGTGGTTTAGCCCAGGTTGCTGAAAATTCAGGCATCTGGCACGAAGGCCACATCCTAATAACTTGTGCTGTCCGTGCACATTCCCACCATTGAAGATTCAGAAGGCATGCCCTCATGGACATGACATTTTTTAGGCAGGTAGGTACTGAGTGCTCTGGTTATGCATTGTGTTCGCAGTTGTAAAGCTTGGCAAAGACTGAGGTTGTGTTGGTACCTGTATCTCTTTCACTCCAGAAGCTATAGTGTATGCTAAATAACTGGAGTCAGAAACAAGTTATTGTGATCAAGGTACTGTTTTTAGCATGGAATTTAGTCTCACAAACGTTTTCTGGAAGTTTTGGGTTCGTGTTAAGCACGGCACAGTACACATAGTTAGCAAGGTTTCCAAAATGTCTTCAATATAGCGTGGTGTGAACTGGTGGAAAGTGGATTTTTACTATTCTGTACAATGGAAGTTTCCATAAAACCACTAATTTGACTGATGACTCATTTCAGTTCTGTGTTCTTAATGATCTGACATCCCTTAACTTGGTGTTCTGATGTGTGAATACGCTATGAAATCTCTTATGCCTTACCATGCAGAAACATATTGAGAGGGAACCCAGAACTGGTCTATGAAGTTTTGTTTAATTTCATGCTACAGTAGACCAGGAAAGTGAATAAGGTCAGTTTGGCACAGTAATAGTAATTCAGAAGAACTTCCCAGGCTGTGATTATTTAATTTATTGCTCATATCTGAACATTTTCTTAGTGCTAGAACTCTCAATTCTACTTTTGCCAAACTTGAGTTTCGCAACTGAGAGCGTTACCTTCTCAAACCTGTCTCTCTTTCATGTTTACCTAGATATTCCCCTTTTCTGTTTCTTATGAACACTGTACAAAGCATACAATGACAGGACAGCAAACCGTAGTGTTATCAATGGGAAACATGCCAAAAATATGATACTGAGTTGAGGGTAACGCAGTGTTGTATATACATGTTCTAGGAAGCAATATAACATAATTCCTTAATTAAAAGTTCCTCTGTGCCTTTCCTGGCTTTATCCAAGTCATATATTTGCATGTATTAAACTCTTCACATTACTAAGAATTATTATTATTTTTTTTATGCTTATATTTTATAGTGATGATGTATGTAGAAAAGCTGGTAACATATTCACGGGATTGTGAATATGAGCTGAGCTATGTGATATCTTTTTTTCCTAACAAAACATAAGTGTTGCATATAGATTTCTCTAGAAGCCTCTCTGGGGAAGCTTGTACAGGTTTTAAGATCTTACATCTGAGCAATCTTGCCTCTTGTCAAAGAGATGGGCTGTGCATTGTAATGTTTCAAAACTTAGATGCTATGTCACTGTAGTCCCTATAGCATTGGCAATGGAGTATTCGCCTTTAACAATTAAAAAATACCTCTGCATTTAGTTTTGGGGTTTTCAAACTTCAAGATGAAGAATCCTTATTACATTTTATTCAAAGATAGTCAACAATCTCCAAATCCTACTTAATTAGTACTGACATTACTTCAAATGAGATGTGTCATCTGAATAACAGAAGCTGTTCTGTACAGTTATGTGGCTTGAATGTGCCTGGAAAGGTAAACATTTACATCCATTAATCCCTCAAAATGCTTTTGAAGCACTGCCACTTTGAACTTGTACAAGGATCACTATGGGATGCCCTGACTGTCCACAGACAATGAGATTAACAGTTTGCTGCTATTTCTGATGTCTACTGCTCCACACTGACTCTTCAAATAGCCATATGTGGACAGTACAGGAGAAAATGATGAAAACAGATCCACGTTAAGACTCAAAATCAGAACTGACAGGAAGAGCCCTTCTATTCAAAGACTGTGTATAAAACTTTTTCAGTCTTTGTGTGCTGAATCTTTGTGATAAAGATTGCTGCAGCAGTGATAGGAATGCTCACTGAGACAGTGAGGAATGGGAGAAGAAAAAACTACAAGTGTTTTCAGACAGAAACCTGAAAGTAAAAACATCTTAAGAGTCAGTGTTGGCTTTTCTGACTGTTGCCTTAAGAGGAAGAAATGTTTTCTTTACAAGTTCTGTGGTGCTGACATTAGATATTGAATACTGCACCTTCATGCCCATATTTAATTATTGGAAAAATATAGCTTAATACAGATCTGATACTAATTCTATAACCACTCAGGAGAAACAGAAATTCAAAACAGTGTTCTGTCAATTTAGGCTGCAATGGAAAACAGATTTCTGTGGTGGTTCATATCATTGTTATCACCAGCAAAAACCACATGGAGCTTCAGGGTCTTTTTCTACCTAAATTTATTCAAAGAAATATGTGTAGGGGAAAAAAGCATGCACTGTCTTGCATTTACTAATGATTTACTGATGATTGTATTAGTAATTATATATTGCTAAAACATAACAAAATATTCCTGTAAAAACAGTTTTACCTTAGCTGGAGCATATGTGGTGTTTCTTGCACAATGTAGAAGCTTCATCCCAAAATGAAGAGTCTTGAAATCCATGGCAATTCACAGTTTCTTGCCTTTTCCCAGTATCTCAGGTAGCCTCCTATAAATAGCTTGCTTATCTCCATCTTTATTAAACCAGGAATAGGAATGGCTGCATAATATGAATCATCTCACGCCAGTGGAGGCAGTAACTTCACTCCAGGAGTATGTAGCTGAAGAGAACAGGGCCTTAGTCTTTTGGGAGATATAATTTTTCCTTGCCTACCACCTTTCTCTTCTTGCTGGTATAACAAAGTGAAGTGAGGAAGTAAGTACACCATGATTTTGTAGCGAAAATAAGCTCCACAAGGAAGAAAAAGTGGTCAGGAGATTGGATCAGAAGAAGTCCTTGTGCTCTTTTCCATCACACTGCTGGAACAACCAGCAGCATTTTGATAAACCAGCACATTTTTCAGTTATTAATCAAACGAGGTAGGTCTGCTGCAGGGTGGTTATTCAACTCAACCTCATTTTGCAAGAAAACTAAAAACTATCTGAACAAGTCAATTCAGATAGCTAAGCCATTCTCAGACTACTTGCTGAGCCAACACTTGGCACTGTTGTTATCTTTAGGATCAGATTTGGCTTGTGGTTTGAGATGTGAGTCTGTATCACACTGTTTTATAAAGCAGTTATATTACAGTCAGACTGTACTACTTGATACAATGCTTTCCATAAATTCCAAGCTTTACCTAAGAGCCGTGTATGACTGTAACTATACATGTGCAGATAAGAAGCCCGTACATCTAACAATGCTGATGTGAAATATCTTTGTCACCAGTTCTTAGAATTTCACTTACATAAATTTGTTTTCAAGGCCTCATTTAATGGAAGCTGATATTCCCCTTCAAGGGGCCAATAATCTGTTCTCCTCTCAAGGGCTTTCTGCAAGTCCTTTTATTCATGAGTAATGTCTCTCATATCTAAAGTGTCACTTATTCTTTCTTTTCCATGAGTTGACCAGAAGTAATGATTCTTTCAAGGCCTTCTGTGCACATGGTAATGTTAAAATGTTGAAAGGAGATTTTTAATCTTGAATGACGTGATTATCTTGGGAACCAGTTCCATCAGCAAGGACCATTTACAACCTTGAATGCTTGAAATTTCACAGTGAGAAGCCAAGTGCAAGGCTTCAAATCATATGCTGTAGCAATTGCACACAAACCAGCAGATTCTGCTGTTTCCAGGAATGTGAGGGATGGTGGAAGCCAGGTCAAATTTGAGCAAACAGCCGTGGGTGATTAACTCAGAATTCTTGTGGTTCTAATTCCCCAGATTATGGGAAAATACCCTCTTCTTCTTCTTCCTCAGGGCTTGCAGCTGAAAGAAGGAAGCGGTGAGGATGGCAGGAGTGGGACATCACAGAGTTAGAATGGTCAGACAAAATGTTCCACCCCCTCTCAGACACAAATCAACCATCTCCACTGCTTCACAACCGTTCTATCTGCTTGGGTTCTCTGTTACTCTAGCACAATTCAGCACTCCTACTCAGGACCTTCTCATCCTCACAGCCACCATCTACAGAAGTCACAGAATTTACCCTTAGGTAAATGTCCTGGAGCCCTGTCCCATACTCAAGGGCCTGCCCTCTGTAGTTGAACTTTCAATTGTCAACATGGAGGCAACAGTTTAGACTGCCCAGACTTCCAAAACTGTCCTGCAGGATCTACTTCCACTTCTGAAAGAGTTTTGTGTTCCTCGAGGAAAGCTGAGAAGAACTTGCAGATTTTTGTGGCAAGGAAAACACTATTTTCTCTTATGTTGTATCATCCTATTCTGATAATACCTATACTCATCTACTGAATAGTTATGGTTGATGTGAAGTAGAATGTATTTGGAGAAAGGTCACGAATTCTGAGAAGTAATGGATAAAAATTGTTCATCAAAGGAATGTTACCTTTAAATCATACTGCAAGAAAATAAGGTTGTAGACAAAACAACAAAAAACACAACACCTTTCTGTTATGAGCCAGCAAATCCCCAAGAAGATCTGAGAAAAGGTATGGGGTTGAGTACGTGACTTTGATGTGTAGTATCAATACTTCTGATGGCAGAGAGATCAAGAAGCCATTTATTTTCTTTGGGAGTTCAGGATGTAAAATACAAGAAGTTCTTGATCTAATCCATTTTCTGTGATGGAGTGACAAGAGGAATACTGGACTTAGGAAGAAAGCAGGGGAGTTCTCTCACTTAAATGCTTTAAAAAAACAAAACAACTAAAACCTTGTTTAGATGTCAAGGAGTCTAAACTTATACTCACCTGCATGAGTGGAAAGGATGTTATTTATGCTTAGCTTTAGTAGGAGTCTGCTGTTGAAAAATACATCAACTGTTACGACTACCAAATCCTTCCTGAGAGTGTAGAACACTTAAAAGGATTTGAGCTCGCATTCAGGCAGTTCATAACAGATAGCAAAGACAACTCCATAATGGGCTGCAAGCAGACTAGGAATTGCAATTGGTTGTTGCCCAGCTTGCCTGCCAAACTTCTCTGTAAGCTGGCCTTTTATTTTCATATGGATGTCAGTGAATATGTGCATACATTTTGTTTGGTAAACACCATGAAGAAGTACTGCTGTTAAGACCTCTCAGCCAATTTTTCTATCTCACGAACTGAAATGTCCAGGAAACACAGTACTTGAAAAATACAGAAAATACATCAATGCTGTCTTTCTTCAAAAGGGGATCAGCTGGTGTAGATTTATCCTGATTATATGGTAACTAAATGGAGAACAGAAAATGGGACGCTTTGCCTGTGAAAACATTTTAATTCAGAACAAGCAACTGTAATTGCTGAACTTGTGCTCTGAAAATGCTTCAGACAGGACTATACCATATGGAATTATCAGCAATTTGATAAAATGCCAAAGTTTCACATTTGAATTTACTGATATTACTGGAGTCTATATGTTATTGATTTTGGATGCATGATGAACATCACAATATACTTTGCACAGAAATGAAAGTTTTACCTGACAGAAAAACCTAGTTTTTCCTTATACTTACAGCTTCATATTGAGAAGAGTAGTCTGAGTACTTAGCTGATTAATCACTGCGTTACCGAAACAAACTCCTTCCAGCACGATAAAGGTTGTGTTAATACTATTCCTTTATTCAGTATTGGTCAGCTTCAAGAAGGGCAACAGAACCCTACCCTACGTAATTACTGATCTTAAATAAAAGATGAATTTTAATATATGGTATAAAAGTGATAAAGAAGGGACTGAGCGCAGAAAGGATTGATAGCAAGAGATGGTAAGTAATAAATCAAATGAAGAACATGCTGTTTATTTGCCTTAGGGACAGTCCTTCAAGAACCTTTGCAGTTTATTCTCTTATTTTGTGTACAAAGGTTACTAGGAGTAAATGAAATAGATTCTAAAAAGGTAAAAAAAAAAAAAAAGCACTGAAATAATACAGTTGCAAAAATAATCTGTTTCTTTTTTAATTCGATTGTACTCTATCTTCTGGCTAGTTTTAATTTTTTTTTTAAATTTTGAAATTAATATGGGTATGTGGACTGCAAAAGCCATCCCTACTTCTTGATTCTTCCCCTCACCCACACACTAATAGAGATCTCCTCTGCTCTTGGTTGTTATCCTTTCCCAAATGTCTGAATCTATCTACAGATCTTGTCCAGTCAATGAGGATAGATCTGTACAACTGTAAATTTTGTTAAAAATAGAAACAAAGTTTATATGCTTACTTAGTGCATACATCAGGTAGTACTTATCCAGTGTTTTTCTGATTCGATGTTGAACAGCAAAAGCAAAATATGTCCCCGGGGAATTCTGCACATAAAAAAAAATACCTATGCAGTACACATATATCTGACTCTTTGGCAATATCATGACAATTGTGGATATATAAATAAGTTGATCTGAGTGTGTACATTAGAGCATTATTTCTGTATCTGCACCTAAGTAGATCAGGCAGAGGGTTCCTACGCAGTAACCAATGTTTCAGGATTTCTGCTTGCCAGGAAGTCTCAGTGGAAGTGGGCACCCTGGAGCTACAGCCCTGAGAAAGAACTCAAAAACATGTATTTGTTTAGACCAAAGACTCACCTAGCTGAGTAACTTATCTACAGGAATGGGTGATGTTGACTGTCTAAAGGAACACATAGTTAACAAGGCTAGCACGGGGGTTCTTAGCTCGCAGTAACCTATAGCTCAGGAAATTTCTATAGCAGTGATGTGACATTTCCAATTAATAAAAACTTCTGATGTTCCCCCTCTCTCTTCTCATTTCTTCATTTTGACTTGGCTCATGAAGATTTAAGCATTTTAATGCCCCCTGTTGCTGTGAAGTGCTGTTTCTTATTTGCATTACTCATAAACTTCTCTGACAGTACATTTTGGTAAGCCTTTTTGGTACAGAATCTTCTTCACACTTGTTCTAGTTCTAATATATCCTCTCTGAGATGAGGGCTTGCAAGGTGCAGGAGCAGAGTGGATTTATTCTCCAGGTAAACCAAAGGTTTCATATATTGGCCCTCTAAAGCTGCAGGTCAGGTCACAGGCAGGTTAAACAGTTCACTGCTTTCACACATTCAAGATTCATGTTTTAAAAACTGGTCAGCACACAGAGCAGACATGAGAACTCAGAAGGTCTCACAGAGTTTCAGGACACAGTTTGGGACTAAAATATAACATTTTGTGAAGAGGTACTGGTTCATCTAAGGAGAGACTGGATTTTGGCACTTGTGATTTGCACTGTACCCTACCCTTGTCTGGTTACAACTGAGGTAAATTATGTAAACAACAGCCACTCAGTGAGGGAGGTTTTGATCATTTCACATAGTCTTTTCTGTTTTCTTTCAGAGGCACTGTAGTAGTATTGCTTTTCATTTATTGCACAGGTCATGAAACAAAAAGATATCCTCTATTTTGTGATGTGGAGAGTGGATATTGTTCTAGCCCTTCTGGAACAAACACAAGCTATGTGATTGTCCAAGATTGCAGGAGGCTGGAATTGATGAGCCAGGTCTCTTTCAGGTCTCTGATCTTTGGTTCCCAAAGAGCCTTGTATATGCAACAAAAAAATACCACTATCAAAAAGAGAGAGGATTTGATCAAACAAACAAGAAAGGAAAGGAGTATTATATGCCAGGGGAACAGAGGGTACATAAAACTCTTGCCCCTCCTGGCAGAGGGGCATATGGAACACAAATTCCCTGGATAGGGAGAAGGAAAGTGAGGAGGCAAAGCAGAGGGAAGAAATTGTACAAAACCTCTGGAAGCTACAGAGGGTGTCAGCTCATTGTAAAGATAGCTTGGTTAGTTTTAAGTGTTTCTGGAAAGAAGTGGAGAAATGGATCCCACTGTTTTAAATTTAATGGGAAACAAACTATATTACCCCATAGTTAAAGGCGGCAGAAACGTTCAAAATCATGATGTGTACGCAGACTTCCCTCTAGCTACTTTAACTTAATGATATTGGATGTTATTTCATCTGGTGGAATTAATATCCTGTGTAACACGTTTAGCTTAATTTTTCTTTCTGCCTTGTTTAGATTGCTGTGTACAACTTGTGCACATAATGTGAAATGCGCTTGCTTGTTCTCTATTACCTCTGAAAAATCATTACATAATTGCTCTGAGTTGTGTTTGTTTCCAGTGTGTTCTACTGGCAGGAAGACGACTTTGTCTACAAGACTTTCAATTTGCTGTAGACGTTGAGCTCAGAGGTATGAATTCCAAGTTTCTTTTCCAAAAAGGCTGCTTTTTACAGACACTGGCCTTACTGGGGAGCTTGGCTATTTGCTTGTTGCTCTCATATTGGAAAGAGTGTGCCACAGACCTTACTTATAGTGAGGAATTGGCGATGAGATTGGAGCACTAAGGCAAGTGCTTTCAAGTACTTACTTTTGCTAGGCAGAAGCGTTTCTGTTTCCTGAGATATTTTCGATTTCTTTTTGTCATCCCAGTGGTTAATTTTGAATGCCAAGAGAATCACACTCCTGCCAAACAGACGGAGAAATCAGTGCATTTTGTGAAAGGAACTCCCTGAGTACCAAAAGGAAGGTGAAGGACAAATAAGTATGCATAAAATTCATAAATACATAATAGTTTCTCAAAAGTATCCAACAATGAGTCTAAATTTGCAACTTTCTCACCTGCTGATTTCCTGAACCTTCTTGTTATCTTAGGTTACTCTGCTTTCTTCAAACACTTCAAAGACGTGCCTTTTCTGGCTTTCCATACAAAACAGTTTTTGTCTCAAAGGGAGGTTTTCGAATTTTTCACAGTCCTTTTGTTCTTCTGTTTTTTAACAATGGTCTTTGGGGGAAAAAAGAAAAAAAAAATAAACAGGTTAGTTCATCGTGAGTGGGAGGAGGCACAATTTTCAGTTAGGAGCTTGGATATTGCTCCTTAACTCTTCAGTGCCTTGTCTCTTGATTAGCCACATGATTCTCCTCATTTTAGCTGAGATAGAGTTAATTTTCCTCCTTGTAGCCGGTATGGCATTGGATTTATTATGAGGATAATGTTGATAACACACTGATGATATTTTGGCTGTTGCTGAACAGTGATTACACCAAGTCAAGGACTTCTCAGCTTCTCATGTTACCCTGTCTGTGAGGAGCTGGGGTGCACAAGGAAGGAGATGAGACAAAACCAAGACAACAGACCCAGACTGGCAAAGGGATGCCCCGTACCACATGGTGTCGTGCTCAGCAATAAAAGTGGGGGGAGGTAGGCAGGGGGCTGCTGCTGCTGCTTGGAGACTGACTGGGCATCAGTTGGCTGGCGGCGAAAACTGTGTTGTGCAGCATTTGTTTCATTTATTCTTGTTGTTATGTTTTTGTTTTTTCTTTTGTTTGGTCTTTTTTTTTTTTTTTTTCCCCAATTAAACTGCCCCAAAATCCAGTGTAGATTGGCACTGCCAACAAATGTCATAGTCATGTTTTCACCTCCTTCCTACCAGCTCATTTCATATCCTGAAACCCCTTTATGCTTCAGTGAGATGTCTGTATTTGTAAAGCTACAGTGAGATGTGGGGTCTGGGACTGATCTGGCAAACAAACAACCTGTGCATGTTAAATTCCACTGGTTCACTTCCCTACCCTCTGCCATTGGTGTCTGCATGAACATTAGTGTTGGCACAAAGAACAGGCCAGCAAATGAAAAATGGGGGAAGGGCAAAACCGTCTATTTTGTCAGCAGTGCCAGTTTCTGCTGCATTAAAATTCTGAAACTACATTGTAAGAAATACAAGCTGAGACGTAGAGAAATCTAAAGCAAACCATCTGCGTGCAGAAAGATCCGTTAAGATTCCATTATTACATAAGTGGATTAAAAATGCCTTTCTTTAATTTATTCAGTAATGTCTATCACATATTGACGCTTTAATAAGTGCCTGTCTACCAAAAACATTATTGCAGGCACTGAAAGAACACGTGGCTGTGCAGCCAAAATGAAATGGATTGGTAGAGAACGCTCGTCAGGACAGAAAAAAAAGGTTTTCCACATTCCAGAGACAGTCAGTTAAAATGTTGAAATGTCACAAAAGCTGCGCAGAAGTTTGTGGGAGACGTGCCTGAAGCACAAGCACATTCAATAATCAGGCAAACAAGAAGGTTAATGAAACTTCTCTCGTCCTTATTTTTTATCTTGAGGTCATTATGTGTGAGCCACAGTCAGTTTTACAAAGCATACTAATCTGTTTGAATATGACTCCCTATGTGTCCAGTATGCAGATATTTGAAATGCCTGAGCTATTCATGTATACTAGAATCAGTGGCATTTACAGATGCAGCTTGGATGCAGTTGGTTTGGCAACTAACCAAGCTATACTTATACTGTTATAAAATCAAACACTAAACTAAAATCATAAGTAGAAAAAGAATGCAATCAATTCTTGAAGTTGATAAACAAGTTGCACAAACTCTGAGAGAGTAACTGGAGGTGACGCAGTCAGCCCATTAGTGAAGGGAGTTGAATTGGTCCTGATGAAATTGGCTGTGGGCAGCTCAACCATCAGAAAATTGCTGGTTATATTTGGAAGAATAAAGTAAAAGAAGAATAGAGGACTGTAAAATGGAGCTGTGTATTTCTCTGTATATGAAAATACATGAGTTGGGAAAATATATGGTACACTTTGAAATCATTGCTTCTTTCCACCTTGTTATAGCTCCCCAACTGTTCATACATGAAGAGTTCGCGCTAACTCTGGACAATAATTTGAAACTCTGAAGTGAGCAAATCATTCTGTGCTGTAACTACTTTAATCGCGCTTCAGAACATTATACCTCAGCTATGCAAGCTACAGTATTGATTCACCTGAACGGAATTAAATGCGACTAGCAACAGCGATACAGAAAGTTCTGCTAATCTGATTTCCTCTCCCTTCACTGCTCCTGACCAGGAGTACCCCAAACTCTCTTTCAGCTGTTTAACTCACGGGTGAAAAAAATGCTCTGAGATATGAGCAGTATTTTCATAATCGTTGCAAATCTAAGTCTGCATTATCCCCTTAAAAACTGACTCTATATAGGAAAGAACATGAATATGTAATGATGACCAGACACTACAGTCATTACTACTTTGAGAAGTATTTTGTTGACATGTAAAGGCAGGTGGGAAAGTTACAAGAGGAAACTTGTGAATGTGTATAAGGGATGATAGAACCTGTAGTAAACGATTTGGATCGTCCATATCTGAGTCTGTGCCTCAGACACTGCAGCTATCTGTTCTGCAAAGGATGAAGTCTACATGCAGCTTAAGACTACTTGTTGTAAGAACAAAAAAATAGTTTTCTGAGGGGTTATTTATTTGTTTCTTTATCTTGAGTCTGCAAACAGAATCCCAAGGAAGGTTCAAAGGGATCTGTTCAGTTCCCTGGAGTAATTATTCTCAGATGTCACTGTGACAATTCAGATGTTAGTGCTCAAAATTGCTGGTCATTTTACAAGGCATTCAGCTCATGTAGGTACCTATTTTTGTAGGTCAGAATGAAAGCAATTTCTGGAACTGTACGAACAATTTTCTTTCCTTTATCAATTTAAAAAGTGAAGCATTATAAGGAGTGATGTGAAGTGCCATCCTTTTGCTTTGGACTACTTGGTGAAAGACAAAGAAGCAACTTGATGCAAAGACACATACGGATGTGATTTTTTTGATATAGTGGCAAAAAGCCCCACTGTAACTGCAGTTTTCTCAGTATCAAATGCTTTTTCAGTATCATTATTTCTGTACTCATCAAATTCATACATTTTCTCTCCCTCTTTTCTCCCTACATTTGCAGAAGGACTAGTGCTGACCTAAGCTGGAGAGTTGACAAGCCGTCTATACTCACACTGTGTGAAGGAGCAGCACATTCTGCTCTGACCAGTCCTAATGAAAAGGCCAAAGTCTTTTTTAAACCTTTGCCCATGTGTGGGACTAAGGATCTTACAAAAAAGGTTCTCTCAACGAGATAGTGAGAGAGAGATGGTATATTTGAATAGATCTCACACAGATGGTACAAGGGAAATAATACAAAGAGATGATACAAAGAGACAAAGGCTCACCTTAGAGGACTNCCCATGTGAAAGTATTTTGGTGATGTGATTCCATTCTCCAGCACAAGCTTTATTCTTGAATCAGTGCTAACAGAATTTCAGACACCTCTCGACCCGAAATAGTGACGAGTGATCAGAAGAAGAAATGATCTTCTGAAGAGTTTCCTCTGACCCAACCCAGGATATTAGGTAAGAAGAAAATAAAATTATTTTGTTAATCCACTCACACAACACCTCTGAATGTGTAGTCAGAATTCCCAGGGCTTGTGATTCTCGGAGTCTGTATTCAGAGCAGTGAGGAGCAATCTGTCACTATGAACTGACTGCAGCTTCAGTTAATAAGGCTACAGTTGGGTGAGAGGTAAATTGGGTGGTAATAAGAAAGGGAAGAGCATATGGGAGATGAAATTGTCAGGACTGTTACAACTCACTTTCACATTCCGTTTTGATAGAGCTCTGAAACAATACTTCCAGGGTGTTCTTTCTCTTGCTTCATATTTTGTTAGAAAAGGATAATTGCTAATTGACACAAGAATCTCAAGGAAGATCTAACTAGTTGATAATAGCAGTGAAACACTGAATTTTCATGTTTTAGATTTGTTAGGAAACACACTTTCCTTTCTTAATCATGGTTGTTTGTTTTTAACTTTCCACTGAAGGCATAAAAAACCATATACTGAGATCTCTGGGCAGTTTTCAACCTTCAAGTCCAGGAGAAACATCGGGATTAAGCTATGTTTCTTAACTGATTCCTCAACCGCAAGGAAATTTAGCAACAGGTTGCAATAATAATTAGAATGGTGTCATTTTAGCTTTAAAAGTATGACGGAGACAATTATACACACCTGTCTTAGCAGAAGCAATCAATCAAACACGTTTATAAAACAACACCTCCAGAGAGCTTCATCAAAGAGACTGCAGGCAGAAAACAGGCCTACGGTCGTGTTTAGCCCTGTCTTGACAGCTGATGTTGAATTCCAGTCCTAGCAGTAATATTTCCCAACTGTCTAAATCTTGAAGGTTAGCTTTACTGCTACTGTGATTCAAGCGCTCATCTATGAAATTATTCTTTTCACAGAACATCTTCATGCTTGTGTTGCTACATCGCAGATTAGCTAAAAATATCCTGGTTGAATGGGTGATGATGTTTACTGTTCACCATGCTTTTCACTACCCTCATTCCAACAGGAATGCTATCTTAAATGCTAGAGTCCAAGCTGCAGTGTTCAGATGAAATGAAGCATCTTCTTGTGGAAAAATGCTGTGAGCTCTGCACGAATATGGAGGAAACTGTTAAAGCACAATCTAATTGCCAGTGTACAACTACAAAACACTTAACTGAAATAGTTTAAAAAGCAGGAAAGACAAACCACGACAGTTGAATGATTTTACTTATACAAGGGCAAGTAGAAACCTGAATATGCTTTTGCATTGATAAGAGGTTTATATTTAGGAAATAGAATTGATTTTCATTACCTCATGACTCAACAACATCAGTTGTATATAGACACCAGTGACTGACACCAATGACACTGACACCTTCCTTTTGCTAGAAAATGATTAAATGTATATAAAGCTTTGTCTTCTTTGGGAAATAATTCCCTCCCAGCCATGCTGATCAACTTCCACTCAGAAACTCACAAATCTTGCACAAAAATCCAGTGTAACTCTCCAGTCTCAGTTGTGAAAAGCAGACAAATACATTTTAAACCCCCCTCAAATTAATAACAAGCTCCCCTTCCTTTATTTTAAATTTAAATCCTTATAGGATCTATTTTTGGGGCATTGAGTTTTAATAGGTTTCTGCCTTGTTCTACTTTTGTGTGTATACATAATTTTACTCATTTTATTAGGGATGAGAATGTATTTGCCACTGAGATTCAATACAAACCAATTTTATGAATGTGCAATATTTAATCCTTGTGCGTCATCCTTGTATGATTTTCCGAAGACCCCTTTTACTGAACAGCAGGGCAGTAAAGTTTAGACCATATGATTTATGTACTTCAGGACTTCAGTGTAGTCACTGGAGAGGGTTCCTACAGCAGAAATACTGTCATGGCCTGAAACAGTGTCAGAGCACCTGGTGGGAAGGCAGGGCCAACCTGGGGGAGCTCAGGTGCATGCAATCTATCTGAATGGCTGGAAAGGTGGAGCCAGGATCCACCTCTTCCCAGACCTCATTTAAGGGTTGGCAGTGGAGGTGAGAATGTTTTGCTGGAGTTCCCTGTCTACTTGAGGTTGTTCACAGGTAAGTAGGTTCTTTTCCCCTTAATTCCTGTATCTATAGCTGTTGTATTTGGGCTTGTTCTCGTTTGCTGTAGCCAAAGCCTTTGATACTCTACAATTATTGTGGTACTTTCCATTGCATTATAGTGTTTCAATTCCCAACCAAGGTGTTTTGATTCATTATGCAGTGAGAGAGTGTACTTCTGCCTGTTGTTTATATGTAGTCTTAAGGAGGAGACCTGTATAGACAGTGCAAAAAATACTGTGTGCTCATGATGTTTAAACTTATTGTGGAAACTGATCTTAAGGTGTCTATCTTGCTTAGCCTGTGTATTATTTTAGATAGCAGTAAGTGAAAATACAGTTATGTATATGTGTTTCATGTTCCTAGTAAATTCAGGTGATGTATGCTCTGGTGTGTTGTGGATAGAGAGTGGAATAGTCAAAGATGTCTATTTCCAGGCAGGAACTCACTTCAGTGTGCTTGGGGTA
This sequence comes from Odontophorus gujanensis, assembly GCA_013399175.1. NCBI lineage: Eukaryota > Metazoa > Chordata > Aves > Galliformes > Odontophoridae > Odontophorus > Odontophorus gujanensis. Next base: position 276,970 of record VXAB01002568.1, on the reverse strand, counting down.
TTTGTGAAGCAATCTTCTGATGCTTTAATCAGCATTGCTCAGACATTCTGGAGGTGAAGAAAATGTTTTGCATACCCTTTGAGCACGCTCTGTGCAGGGCTGGAGGGGAAGTTTATTATGTGAGAATAGCGTATTGGGAAATGCATTGCCCCCTCCTCTGCCTCACCCCAAAGACAGGTGAGGGCAGGAGAAATCCCTCCCTTCTCCCTCTTGCAGTGAAGCTACGTGTCTGCCAGATCACTGGGCATCAAGAGGGGTGACCCCTGATGTGGGATCCCCCGGCATGTTGTGTGAAGCACCCCACAGATGCCCGAACGCTCTCGTGAGGAATCAGAGCAGCGGCGCACACTGAGGCGCCCACAAAGAGCGGGAAGCACAGCTCAGCCACCCCTCCCGCGCATGCGCCCTGCCACCCTCACCGGGCACGCCGGCCGCGGGGCGACCGGAAGTCGCGTGGGGAGATGGCGGCGCAGCGGGAAGTGCTGGAGCGGCTGCAGACCCTGACGGTGGAGCCCGGCTCCGCCGGCCACGAACCCGGTGCAGAGCGGGAGCAGAGGTCGGCCGGCTCCCCGGGCCCCACAGACGGTGAGAAGGGTACCCCCGATCGGCCGCCTTCCTCCGGGGGAGCGCGTCCCTGCACGCCGCCCGCAGCCGCTTCGGACTCAGGGAGGTGAGGCACTTTGTGGGCACCTCCCCCCAGCCCTCTCAGCCTGGGGGTTCGTGATGGAGGGGTTGAGCGTGGACCTCTGGAAGCAACACGCTTCTTCAGAGCTGCAGGGAGATCTGCACTTTCCTTTGGTTGAGGTTTGGTAACGCCGGCTCGAGGTGGGCGTCTTCAAACTAGCGGAGGTGACTGGGAAGTCTGAGGGTCTCCTCTTGAGGTTTTCTTTTTTTTTTTTACAGCTGCTGACGTGCAGCTTGGCTGTGGGTCTGTGTTGTTGGCTCATTTCAAGTTTTCCTAGCTTGTCACAAAGGACGGAGGGCAAGTTGCCTGCTTGGGGCATTTCCTATAGTCTTGCTTCCAATATCTGTTGCTGTAAGTTCATTGTAAGCATTAATCTGAAGGCTTTAAGCTACTTCACATAGCTGACAGCATCATGGAGTTGCTTTTTTCCTCATCCCTTCACAGTTTGATCTGTCAAACTTTATTTCGCCTTTCTGTACTGTATTCTATTCATTGTTATTTCTCAATTCTGCGTTGTTAGCTGCCACATCATATAATAAAGGCTAAGTGCAACCTTCAAAAGTTTGCTTGTATCAATGCTTAACTCCATTTTTTTTTCCATTCAGTGACACCGATTCAGACAGCTCATCCACCACATCATCCTCTTCGTGCTCTCCTTCAGCTCTGTCTGATGATGATGATCAGCCAAACGAGAAGGATAACAGAACATACTGCATTAGAACAAAAGATGAGTTGCCCCTTGATGTAAGTAGAAAATGGTACCTTTGAAATGTCCTTGTAACCCAGTGTGAAATAGTTTATATGTTTTTAAGTTGTCGGGGAAGAAAATTGTGATTATATGTACGTTTTTTGCTCTAGTTCAGATACATAGCTCAGTTAATAGGTTAAAATGTTCCTCTGTTTCAGTGGAGAATGTGTGATTTCATTCTGAATAATGATTTGCTACTTTCAGGAACTGCCTCCTGTTGAAGACTTAACCGTAGTTCTGCCTGATAATGTTGAACTGAAGCTTTTTGGGACAGTTTCCAGTATCATTGAGCAGCTAGGTAGGCAACATACTTTGAACTAAATGTTACTTTTGAATTGAAATATTTTTGTATATCTTTATGTTAGTTGTGTGTTAACTCTTTCCCCCAAAGTTTCAGTACTGCTGCTTTCTGTGTCACGCTGCTGCTAAGCCCTTCTGTTGATTCTCTGCCTTTGGTTCAGGAAAGGGTCGGCAGATTTCTGGTTGAGAACTGATTTAATGACCAGGCTACAGAATGGCATTTGTGCTGAATTCTCTTTTAGTTAGGTGGCAGTGTTGATAAATGTAAGACAGTATTATTTGTACGTGGTTTCTCGTGTTTTTCTTTTAGTTGTTTCATCAAAGGGCTTTTGTTGCTTTGTGTTATGGCCTTCCTATGAATCCTGGCAACAGTAAGATTATTTGTAGTATTTCAAGAAGTTGTGATGTTTTATGTGCTATATTTGAATAATATTTGATATGTGTAATGTGTAATTGAAAGCATAGATACAGATCCAAGTGCTTGTTAATGTATGAGGACAGAAAAACCTTGTTTTGTGAGGAGTGCTTCTTGGGAACTGGTACTTTGTGTACGTTCACTGTTTCCTGCCCCCTCTTCATCCCACTTCTTCCACCTTGACCGAGTACAGGCTACTACTGTCAGCAGCCATAGGGCAGCATGACTAATGCTGTTTATAGGTACTGGAAGGTGAACTTACGAATACTGAGACATAATATACATAAGCTTTTCTGTGGGCAGTAGGCACTTCAAGATCTTTTCAGCTTTACCTAGGACCTCAGTTTTTTGGTATGTGAAATAGAAGATTTGTCTTAAACTTCCTTGAAGTGCTCTGTGCTGCTTGAATTGCTTTAAAAGCAATTTGCTTATGAAACGTAGAAATCAAAAACAGTGTACTTACGGTGAGTGGGAAACAAAAGAATAACCTTTTCTACTAAAATTCCTTTTATCATAAAAGGCTCTAGATAATATGGGCAATTCCTTTACAGTAGTTTTCTGTCCCATTTGCTTGGGGTTCATCTCATTCATGTACAAGAAGCTGGCTGAGGGTGGTGGTTTCTTCATTGATTGTCCTGTTTTTCTTCTTGTCCTTTCTTATTCATTGTAAATATGATTTTCTGCTGAAGCAATAGTTAGGAAACTGGGGAGGGACTTTTTAGAAGGACAGATAGTGACAGGAAGAGGTGAGATGGCTTTAAACTGGGAGAGGGTAAACAGGGGCTAGATATCAGGAAGAAATTCTTTACTGTAAGAGTGGTCAGGCACTGAAACAGGTTGTCCAGTATGGATGGGTATGGATGCCCCATCCCTGGAAGTATTCAAGGCCAGGCTGCGTGGGGCTGTGAGCAACCTGGCTGTCAGAATTTGGACTATAAAGTGTGCAGCATTGTTGTAGTCTTGCTTGGCATGTTGCAGCATGTTTGCAGTTTTAAATTGCAGAAAACCTTGAAGTGTTTTAGCTCAGGGAAGCATTTCTTAAGTTCTGTTATGTAAGTTTAGAAGTGAGAATTCTATTAGTGTCAACATAAGACTCTACCAAAAGCTAAGTGCTTGAATGACTTTCAGAGGCACTGAGAATGTTTAATTGAGCATTATGTTTTAGGGCGGAGAAGATTACCTTCAGAATCAGAATTGAGTTTAATGCTGCTGTATCTTTTGACATCTTTAAGGGTAACTCCTGCTCGAGTCAAGGCAGAATATTTCTGTTGCATAATGCGATAGATAAGCAGAAAACAAAGGTGAAAGTAAATGATTCTAAAAGCTTCAGTGAAGAATAATCCATTTGAGTCTGGAAAACAGAAAAATGGAATTCATTCATAGCCTGTATTTCAATTTATGTATTTAATACAGGAAGAATATACTTCTGTGTCTCTTTCAAAGTGTGCAAGTCTCAGATGTTTCATTTTTCAAGGTACTGAAGTGACTTGCACAGTCTGGCTGCTCATACTATCACTAATCATGAGTTAGGCCCAAATGAACTATGATACTATTATATGACCTGAAAGTGCAGGAGTTACAAACTGGGTATCTGCACACAAATGATGCTACTGTGCATGCATGCAAGAATTTTTAGGAGAAGCTGTATTTGCTTTGTAAATGTGATTTGTTATATTTCCTTGCCATTAACTGCATGCTGTTGCTACTTATAGTTCTATGTGATTTTTCCTTTTTTTCCCTTTTAGTAATAGTGGAATCTCTGAGAGGCCTACCTCCAATTAATGAGGAAAGCATTATCTTCAAAGAAGATCGACAAGCAGCAGGAAAGGTGTGTGTGAAGTGTAATAACCTGTTATTCTAGTGTTAAATTCAAGGTATTATTTTATGTTCCAATGAATGCTGTTCAGGTCATCTAAATGAAATAGTGTTTTCTTGATCCATTACTTTTCTTTGTGATTTTGACTCTTGTCAGCATTGTTTCTGTTCTTTAATTTCAAGCATTCTATCCTGGAATTTATTACACCCGTATGGAATGACAGTGTGTATTGAATTTCTGCCATTTGGCGAACATGCATGTGATTACTTTCAGATACCATGTCTTTAATAAGCTGTGTCCTTTTGTTGCCATGGGAATTTGAGTTGAGTTTCAGGAAATATGGGAAATATTTATGTAGCTGTGCTCTGTTGTCATTTTAGGCCAGCATGTGCTTTATGGAACTGTGATGAAGAATGTTTGCAGAGTGATGGTGGACTGAGTTTTGTGTATTTTCTGTAGAAAGGCATCGTTTAGAACTGCCACTGCCATCACATCTTTCTGTGCTAGATGTGAGTGGAACATAGGAAAATGTAGCATGAAATCGCAATGTTCAACACAACATATCAATATTCTCTCCACGGAGTTGGAGAATGGATGTGGGAACTAATACAAAGGCATCTTGTGTTTATTTCTAAAGTGCTTATTTCTAAAAAAATCAGGTGATCAGGTGTTTGGATTTGAAAGCAAAATGGAGAGAGAAAATCAGAATGAAGGGTAAAGATGACTGAAGTAAAGGAAGTTGACATTGAAGGCAGTGCATTTGGATGGGCAAAGGATGAAATCAGCATGAAAAAACTTTCCATGTTTTGACTCACAGTAGCTAGGGAAATGTTTGTTTAGCATTAAAGGTATGACATGAGGGTAACTTATTTGCAGTTTGAAAACACCTCAGGATTCTTAAATACAAAGCATCTTGAAGCTTTGCAGTTGTGTACAGAGAGATGAGTAATCTAATAATGGCTATTTAAATTGTGTGTTTCAGGTATTTGAGGTGTTTGGTCCTGTTCAACATCCCTTTTATGTATTACGGTTTAACAGCTCTGAACATATTAAAGCAAAAGGTATTAATGTGCAAGACAACATGTATTTTGCTCCGTCAGTGGAGGACTTCACCCAGTATATATTTGCAGAGAAACTACAACAGTGAGTCTGACTTCTTAAAGTATTTCTTAATATAGCTGGAAATTATGAATTACAGTTTAGACTTGAGTGAGAAACTGTAAGACTTAGCTTGACACAATTGTTTTTAGTTATTCTCAGCTGTGCTGTAATAATGGGGTCATACAGTTCTGCTTTTCAGAAAAGTACGGAATAACTGCAAGTTTCTGAAGCATTATGATTACTGAGGCTTGGTAGCTCTTGATTCAATTTAATATTAAGTTTTAATTCTTATTGTTACCTAAAATATCATAACCAGAATTAGTAGGTTTTTTGAGGAATAAAAATATATATTTTCATGCTTGTACCCTCCCACACATGTACATTTGGATGAGTTTGGCAAGATGAACTCTTCTGCATTCTGTTGTTAGGAAATTGTTTAGTGGCTTCCTTAATGTTGTTTAATACCTTGTTTGAATTCTGAACAAGCTGACATTTACTTACTATTTTCAATTACAAGGCCAGAACTGAAACTTAATTATAAAAAAATCTCTTAAGCAGATGGAGAACAGTTCTGCATGGAAATGGCTTGCTGTCAATTTGTTGGTGGCTGGTGGGGGGGTGATGATCAGAAACTTCTCGGTTGTGTTTGTATGCCTGAGGCAAATAGAATCGTAGAAGGTTTGGGTTGGAAGGGACATTTAAGATCACCCAGTTCCAGCTCCCTGCTATAGTCAGGGACACCTCCCACCAGACCATGTTGCTCACAACCCTGTCCTGCCTGGCCTTCAATGCTTCCAGGGAAGGGGCATCCACAACCTCACTGTGCAGCCTGTTCCAGTGTATTGCCATCCTCACAGGAAAGAATTTCTTCCTGATGCCTGGCCTATATCTACCCTCTCCCACTTTAAAGCCATTCCCCCTCATTCTGTTGCTACCTGTCCTTCTAAAATGTCCCTCCCCAGCTTTCCTTAGGTCCTCTTAAGGTCCTGGAAGGCTGCTGTAAGGTCTCCTTGGAGCCTTCTCTTCCCCAGAAGGAAGAACCCCAGGTCACTCAGCCTGTCCTGCAGGGGAGTGCTCCCTCGATCCCACTGTCAGTGTTGCCTACACAGATTCTCTTCCTTTATCCATTGACTCTGTATATAAATAGGACTTGTTGCCATTCAAATAATAAGACTGAAAGATAAGAATAATGTTTAGCAGTCCGTTATTACACCTTAATTATCTTAATCATCATGAATTGCCTGAAGCAGCTACAGTTTGAAGAAAGTTCTGTCACATGTGGCTGTTTCTGTTAGTATTAGTTCTCATCTGACCTATTGATTATTTAATAGAAAACAGTGTGGTCCTTAATGCCTATGTTAATTACAACTTGAGTGTCTGCAGATTTTTTTCTTATTTCCCCCTGTGGAAGCAAGTGTTTACACCTTTTTCTAATTTTCTTTCAGTTTTAGCAAATACTGAAGTATCTCTCACTGTGCTGCTTTGCTTTTCTGCAGCATTTGGGTGCCAGCTGGTCTTTGATTTGCACTGTTAAACTTTGTTGCTTAGCACAGTAACTGCACACACAGTAGGCATCTGCTTACTGCATCTAGAACTGAAGTCTATCCTCAGCATTTGAGAGCTGCCATGCCGTTTGCTTGCACTGTATGAAGTTGCAGTGACATGAGTTAAGATGCAATTTTTGAAGTTAGTAGTCTTGCATAGTGCTTCATGATCAGGTTTTGGAGTTTTATGCATACTTTGGTATTTCTGGAAGGGTTTTATTACTCTGAAATAACAAGATGAGAGGGAGAAAGGAAGAAACTTGTTCTGCTTCTCCTTTTCTAATAAATGCACTGCTTCTCCTTATTGCCGAGGTAGAGTGTTTTCTACAACCTCGAAGAAATTGCTCATATAGAGAGCTTTTATTATCCTTCTTTTCCTGTAACAATTTCTGTTAATTGAACTTTAAAATGATTTACATTCCAAGATTTGCTGATAATGACAAAAGTACTGTCTTTGTGGTTTTCTAGTGATACGTAAAGATTGAGATTAAGCTTTAGGGGTTGAGCCACAAAGCACCTCCAGGTGACTTGCCTGTATTCCCGTGGGCTCTTTAAGGTATTTAAGCCAAGGCTGCCTGATGTCATTGGCTGCCCTGTACTTTGATGTTGCTGCCTGATTGTTTCTAACTTGTTAAGTATGTAACAACCCTTAGCAAGTAGAGTGCTGATCCCATTAGAATGCCACATAAGTATGTGGCTCTATTTTTCAAGGAGAAATATTGTGGCTTTACTTAGCGTAACAACGTTGCAGTGTACCATCCCAATTCAATGGAGCCATTTAGGTTTTGAAAAACATGGTGAGAGGACCTTAGTCAAAGCTTAGTAGTTAGCTCTGTAAAACGTTTGGTCCACTCCTTTTTCAAGTGGTATATGTGGTAAAGTTCTGAGTTAACACCTAAGCTAATACTTCTTTACAAATAATTTTTTTTTTCTTTAAGGGAAAAAGGGTCAGATGCATCTTGGAAGAATGACCAAGAACCACCACCTGAGGTAACTACTGTTTTTTGTTATTTTTGATTGCAGGAAATACACGGACAAATTTCTGTGCAGAGTAACTAATTAGCAGCTTGGGTTTTTTTTGTTTATTAAGTGAATCTACTTTTGTTAGGCCCCCAGTTGCTGTGGAGAGATCCAGTCTTCTTAAACTTGCTTTTTGCTGTTTGGAATACATATCTTTATTTTCAGTTCCTCCAGTTCCTCAGAAGTATGCTTTGTAATCTAAGTGATAAACTTCGAGTAGCAGTGCTTCAGCTTTGCCTAATATTTTTTGTAATGCTAGGGACTTTCTGTACTTGCTGTTCTTTTACTGCAGCTTTGTCTTTAGCCCTACCATGAACAATTGTCTGTATTTAAAGGTCTCCTAATGCTCTGCAGTGTTGGGTGCTGATCTCTTAATTTAACACCTTATGTGTTGCATTATTTGAATGACTTCTCTGTGACGTTTCCTTACTCTTCCCTATTATAAAATCTTCTCGTGAGCTTCTTCCATACAGGTGAGACGTTCTCATGACCGCTGTATGCCATCACTTGCTATCAAATTTCTTTAAAGTTTCTTCAGTGGCTCTCAGGCTTCCTGTCCAGTGCTCCTTAACTCCACTGAAAATACAGTCTGTATCAGTCAAAGTTTGTCTGTCATCCTGTTTTTTTTTCTAGTGTGATGTGAACAATGGATTTTGAAATACCACCTCTTGATTTCTGCCTTTGTTTCTTAGTCATGCCTCTAAAGCTGTTCAGGAGATAAGTATGTAAATGCTTGACTTCAATTTGTGGGTACCCGAGTAACTTTAAAATTTGGCTATGTGTAGTGAAACAGTTAAGTCTCCTACAGATAAGGATTCACTGCTCTTTATGAAGTTACTATTTATTAAGACGTTTTTAAGGTAATAACAACCTCTTTCTGCATTAGAACCTGAAAGTATTGGGGGAGCTTTATTTGCTGTCCTTTGCTATAGGAACAAAGGAGTAGGACTTGAAGGAAACTAGTAATGGCAAGGACAGGCAGCTTAGTTGCTTCATGTGATACCTTTGTGTCTGTTTTGACTTGGTGGGTGTGTGCTGTTTTGTAGAAAACAATGCATCTAACATGTAACATGTTCTGCGATTGGTTCTAAAGCTTGTGTAGCAAACTCATGTGGTGAGCTGCATGTAAGTTCTGGAGTTGGTTCTTTTTGTGTTGCTGTGAAGGTTTATTTTTGCACAGGTCTTAAATTAATCCGTGTTAGGCCTTTCATGCTTCCCACCTTTCTTAGGGTATGAACTAAGTATTTCTTCTTTACCAGCTTGTTAAATTCTAAACACAATAGTATGGTTTCTCTAGACCTTGTCTTTCAGGTAATATGATGACAGCGTGTGATCTTTTTGCCCCCCTGAGTCACAAAAAGGAGCTGTTCTTTGGTTACTGACAGAGCTCTTTCCTGCCATTATTAACTTCATCCTTCTTCTAAAGGAAGCAAACCCTCACACAAAAGGAACAGAGTTCCAGTAAAATTGAATCTGTTGTAAATTATGGCATTCTTCTCACCTTAAATTTCTTTTGGAATAATGTTGCTTTTGAAAGTTTAACAGGAGCAATGTTATTAGAACCTTAGTAGTCAATATGTCTGCATTTTCAGTATTGGTTTTAATGAACTTAAATTTAACTGTGAATCATAAATCTGTTGGTCATAAAATAAATCAAGAAGAAAATCCATAATTTACCTAGTCCACACTCTCCGAATGCAAAACAAGAAAGTGCTGTAGTAATATCCTTCTCAGCTGACTGCAGGATGGATTATTTTCTAAACGAAGATTTATTTGTAGATCTGAAATTCTCTATGCAGTTTTGTTTTATATAGCTTTTTTTTTTTTACTTTTTTTCACCAGGCCTTGGACTTCAGTGATGATGAAAAAGAAAGAGAGGCAAAACAAAAGAAAAAGAAACCTCAAAGTCAAGGAAGGAAGAAAGTCAAAACAGACACAAATGCATCAAGTGAGTGAATACTATGGGAGAGTGCTTTCATCTCTTTAACTGTTTGGAGAACACAGTGATATCTACCTTAAATAATTAAGCTTTCCTACAGCTTGTCAATGTTTCCATTTTTTTTTTTTTTACCGAAGTTGCGTTTGTGAATTTGTGGCTGTTAATTTTTTTTTAATAAGGCAATTTCCATTTGAATGTTAAATGGAGAAAGGGAAGTAGTACAGAGCAGGGGGGTTGTCAACTGAGACTTGAAGATAGTATCAACTAATGCAGTGAGATTATAGAACAGATACCACCTTTTGAAGTCTGGAAATTGTTTATTGCAGAGATCATTGTGGTCCAAGTTCAACCTAAGACTTTGAGTGCAGGGAGAATACAGATGAGTGCCATGAATGGTGTTTGGAAACTTTTTTTTTGAGATCTGGGGAGCAGATAACAACTTCAATGGAGAATTTCTTTATTTACCTGAAAAAGAAGTTTGTTTTCACCCAAGACTTACTAATATCTCTCCTTTAAAAAGTTGTCTGGCTCACTTAGAACCTCTTTTCACCTGACATAGTCATTAGAGAGATAAACTGGTATGGTTTTTCACAGTAGAAACTATTACTTTTTATTACACAGTCTTCTCCAAGTTTCTTTCTCCAACTATTGATGTTGGCTGCAATTGCAGCTGTGTTCTGTTTGCAGTAGCCACATTTTTCCAGTGTCTTTTCTCATGCCTCTCTAATGATGAAAAAATCTTTCTTTATGAGTGCCATTTTGATTGAAAAATGGTTCTTTCTTTATTCTTGCTGATCTGCTTCAGTTATGGTTTTTTTTTGTACTGCTCCTTTTAAATACTACAGACCACTCTTCCTTTTTCATGCTGTGCTCGTATATCGGCTTACTGCTTCATTTCTGATGTGATTTCTGATATTTCTCAGACTGACTCCTACCATCAGGTTTTTGCTGCTTTTCCTTTGTACACCTGCTAGACAGTGCCCTCCCACTGAATTCCTTTTCTCCTTAACTGGGGTGTCAGCAATTGTCCTGTTAACTGCTTTCTTCTGTCTACAGTTTATCCCCCTCATTGCAGATAGCTATTTTCTCCTGGTTTCTGCTTCCCTGCATTGCATAAGGCATATTTTCTATCATTCCTATTCTACCAATTAATTGCAGAGCTGCATTTGCCTAAGGCTTGCTGAGGCTGTTACTGAACTACCTTACGTGAGTGAGAACACAACAGGAGGAACTGTCTCAGTGTGTCAAGGGAGTATGAGTTATGATGAGCAGTGTTTTTCTGTAAATAACATGCTTTAAAGCTGACATTGTCTGCAGTTTCCTTCTGGCTGTGGAATTCAGCAGCGAGGACAGCTGGCAGGTTGAAACAAACTCAATTGCAACTGGAGTTTTGCTTGGTTGCATTTTCATAAAACTCTCTGTATATTAATACTGGCTCCTTGGTATTGCCTTCAATAGGAAGGAGAAAGAACAGGAGTACAAAATAGCAGTAAGTTTATTATGAACCTTAAATGAATGCTTTTGTGACTTCTGCAGTAGGAAAAAAAATTATTTGCAAGATGAATGCTGAAAATTAATTGGCTAAAGATATGATCTGCCCTTTTTTCTTGATATATTTAATAAAATCAACAAGCAAATTAGACTTGAAATTACTTCTTATGTCTCTTGTGCTGTTACAGGGACTCAGGTCAGAAAGCTGTTTATCACCTTTGTGGGATGCAAGGCCTGATAGGTGGTGAATGATTTTTGTTTGTCCTATCTGTCTGCCTAGATATGCTTTAGTTAATAAGTCAATGCTAAAATAAGTTTTGACATTTTACTTAGTTACTATTGAACTATAACTTTTGCCTTCTGTCCTTCTGCGCATAAGCACATGGGTTTGCTTGTGTTATTAATTTAACATGAAATTTTGGAGGGTATATATGGAAATATACTTGCATACTTCATATTGTTTAAGTGGTAGAATCACAGAATCAAAAGAATTGTTAAGAGTTGGAAGGGACTCTTAAAGGCTGTTTAGTTCAAGCCCTCTGCAATGAACAGGGACATCTACAGCTACATCAGGTTGCTCAGTGCCTGATTCAGCCTGACCAATAGCAGTTCAGTAGCATATTGCAGCAAGATAGATATGTGGGAATCTCAAGATGAAATAAGGACTACTGGCTTATCTTCAGTTTTAGAGTGTGCTACTTCTAAATCTTATTTTAAACTGTAAGTATTTTGAAGCTTCAGTTTGAGTGTTCACTTCTGTTAATACAGAGGAAAGTGTGTAGAAGAAAACATGAAATGCCCATTGTGATGACTGTATTTGCAGCCCTCAGGATCATGCTTTCTATATTTCTCTAGTAAATCAGGATGGGATGCTAAATGGTAGACATGTAAGGTTTTTTTTTTATCATTTTATTTGTCAGTATTGTTGTTTGAAAAGGTCACTCTTCACATTTCCTCGACTTCAACTCCGTGCATGATTTTAGTGGGGATGTTTCTCTATCCAATTGTAGTTTTCTCAGTGCAGATTATGTATTTGTGTTCATATTTGAAGACGAAAGGGAATTTTGAAAGATTTGTGAGTGCTGAACTTAAACTTTGGATGATGTTAAGCATTTTTATTTTTAAGGTGAGAATAAAGGACTTAATCAATCAACACAGCAGCCTGCTTCAAGTTATCCAAGGGGATACCACGGCAGAAGTTTCTCTGGGGATGCATTTCCTTCTCCATCAGGACCCCCCGGATTTCCTAGACCACCCATTAGACCGCCACACCTATACTCTTCAGGCAGCAGAATGCATCAGGAATCTCCAGTGTTTCCACAACCTCATAGGAAAGAACATCCAGTGATGCAACAGTATCCCTTTCCTCCTCCAGTTTTTGGCTCTGTTCATGAGATGCATCCATTTCACCTTCCGCCTTCAAATCCCAATCTGATTTGGACAGGCCCAAACATGTACAACTCATCGTACCCGTTTCTGCCCCCTCCACAGCTGCCTCCTCCCCCTCCTCCAGATAGCCATCCTTCTCAGTTCAGACCTTACTAAGTTCCCATGAATGTGCATAGGATGTTGCAGTTTAAGGGGAGGAAGAGCAGGCTGCCAAGAACAGTTTGCTTATTTTGGTGATGGTTGTTTTTTCTGCAACAGTGAAAAGAAAGCAGGGTTTAATACTTTGTGGGATGTCCACAGAAAATATTTCTTTTCTATATTCTTTTTGTTTCAAAGAAGAAAATTGTATGGTAAAGAATAACCGATTATCAGATATTGGTTTATTTTTATAACATGTACCAGTTTAGGATGCTAACAAATAAAAACTTTGGAGACCGCTGTGTAGTGGTTGGAATCTGTTCAGTAATAAATGGAATTTAATGTAATTACTGTTCTGTGCTACTCAGGGATATTGGGCATAGGTGTTTTAATAGTCTTAGATCAGATATATGCTGCTATGCTAAACTAGCCTTTTATTTTGGCAAATTTTAAGATTATTTATATGGAATATAAAAATCAGACCTAATTTTTAATCTAGATTTATAATTAGTTTGTAATCCTACTATTGCAATTTCGTAGTCTCCAGGGAAGTGGCTTTACCTTATTGACTAGAATAGCTTTACCCTGCATAAGGTGTTGGGGGAGACGGGATAAACATCTTCAAGGTGGCTTTTTTCACATTGAAAATATCATTATTATATAACTAAACATTGTTTATAGACTTGTGCAGCAAGTATTTTTATTCTCAGACTCATTGGCCTCATTAGGTTCTTTGGATAAATACTTAAAGGCTAATTAAGCTCTGCAGGTATTACTTCTTATCTCTAATTCCGAATAAGAATGAAGCAAGGCTTTAACATGTAGATGAGATATTGTTATGTAAAGAGACTGTTAATTATGAATTAGAATTTAATTTCAGATTTAATTTCTTTTATATACTGAAATCAATTTTCTAGGACTTGTTTCACGGGCATGCACTTGAGAAGGCTGCATAAGATATCAGGTTATGATAGTAATCAGGAAATGCCTATATGTATATATGCATCAAATTCTGTTTCAGAACAGTAACGTTTGGTTCTTGCAGGTATTTTTTCATCCTAAGAAGACTGTCCAGTATTTGTTTATTGTTAATGCATACGTTTTGCAGAGGAAGGAGGAGGTAAGCTTCTGTCTGAATTGAAATCCAAGTATTACTACGAGGCAATACGTGTTAGGCTTTGTATTGGGTTCTCAATATAGCTGCAGGTTGAGCTGACTCAGCTGGAGTTTTGTTTTTACTTTGTTTAGCTGTAACAGCAAATTGTTAATGACTGGATGGATGTGATTAATTTGTTGCATACTCGTAATTGTACTGTATACACAGTTTTAATGTAGCTAGTAGGAACAAGTATTTATTTTGTGTAGAGTGGAGAATTTATGGTATTAGTGGAATACAGTTCTGGTGTTCTGGGAGGAGCCTTGAGATGCAGTCTTGCAGGATATGATATTGAGGAGTACTTAGGACATCAAGAGAGCACGGGCTGGTGGAGGGAAAAAGTTACATATTTATGAATATGCAGACAGGTGAGGAAAGAGCAATGTGTCATGACTGTGAGCAAATGTGGGAGTGATTCCAGGTGGATGGTAGATGGAAGAAGAAACCTTCATCATCACATTTGGTCTTGGGATGCTAATATCTCGCTGTATACCGTTGGGCAAAGCCATCTGTTAAAGATCCAGAGAAGCAGTTGAGGAAATGTGAGGTCAAGAAAACCAGTGAGATGATGTGGAGTATGCATACGCTGATTTTAACTATTACTACTATTGAGATTTTTTGTTAACAGTTGTTTCCCCATAAAGATTTTGCATGCAAAAATACACGCACATGTGAGAAACTAGGTTACCTAGTGTACCAGATTTGTTACAGTTTAAGCTCAGTTTTTAATGCTTGGATATCCTCTGCGATGCTGTTTTTGTTGCATGCGTGTGCTTTTTTGTTGTTGAAACAAAACTTACAGGTGTTCTGTCACACTGTAGGAACTTTGCTTGGAGGATCTGTTTTTTTTAATTCCTTCATAGGATTTGATGGTTTTTATATGGCCTTCACCTTTAGTGAGTGCTTAAGGCATGGGGTTGGATGAAGAGCAGGAGAGCAGAGTCAGGGAAAAGCAGAGGCTTATGGAGAAAGTTGGCAGCAATTACTCAAAAGGTTGAGTTTTATAAATACAAGTATGGATGCAGTAAACTGTTTACTGATAAATGACTGTAGCTATGGTAACATGGGAAAATGAGAAGTGGAATCACATAGCTGATGACTTTGCTCTTTAACTTGAAAATCATCATCAGTGATTTGCTGGCCGATGATCCAGTTTGATCGAGAGCTGGTGGAAAGGGGTCAGGCTTTTGCTGGAGGTGGACAGCAAAGGGAAAAAAATAAGTTATTTGAAGCACTGAAGAGTACTGTGGGTTGTGAGCGAGCATGCACTGCCATCGGTTGAGCAGTGAGGTGAGGAGTTGACATTCCAGGAGTTGGCTTTGGCCAAGTGTCCAAGGCAGCCCTCTTTTTTAGTGGAGAGCTGAGCCAGGGGGTACTGAGATGGTGTTTCAACCTAAATTCTCTTTGCCATAGTCACTCTTTTGGCAATCTGTCCTCTTATTAGAGACCTTGTCTGTAAATACTAAAGAGGATGAGTAGTCCAACCTGAATATCTGTGTTTAGGAAGGCTGGCTTTTCATTTGTACTGCTGTACTGTTTCATTATCCTGTGGATACTTGTATCTAAATCACACATGCTGTGCTAGAAGTTGGACTTGCTGTGGGAGGTAATGACTGCTGCTTTGCTGGATGTGAGCTGATTTAAAGAATTGTTTCTTTATTAGTTGTTTGGGAACTAATGCTAATGAAAGTCTCAGTTGCTGTCATTTTCTCTTAGGGGGTAAAACATTTTGTACTGTGCGATTTATTTGGAGACTGGTGTAATGAATAACAGTACCTAAAATGTTTTATTTGAAACAAGAAAGAGAATTATGTTTTAACAAGTATTCTCTAATACAGGGGTGTTTACCAGAGGGAAGATCTTTAGAATCATGCTGGATGCTCATAACAACGTGAATAATAGCGAGACGTAGATGAAAAGCAGGAATTAGCGGATTTTTTTTGTAGGTAATAAAATATTTCTGTAAGCATAGCACCAGATATGCAGTGCAGCTGGATATTCAGGGTGACTATATGATTTTGGAAGGAACGAATGCTGCTCTTTCTTTGTCAGTCACTGGAGTGTATTCAACATTACTGAATGATGATGTGGAGTAGTGCTCATTTGCTGTAAATTAAATCTGTGGTAACTATGGAAGTGTATTATTGTTGGCTTGTCTCTGAATCTGACACATTTTTCCAGGTAATGATTAAACAAAAGTGCTTCATTAGAATTTTCGGTATGAATTCTGAGGTCTAAAACATAGAGTAATAGTGCTTAATGCCTGCCATTAGTACAAACTCAAACATCTATATGCAGAGCCAGTGTAGGGGAGCAGTCAAATATTCTGCTTCTGAACTGGGGAATAGAATTTTCTCTCTCTGGCTTTTCTGTGCCTGCATGAGGAGTAATCTGAGTACGCATTACACGGGCACAAAATAATGGGCTCTATCAAGCGCTGAAACTAATGTAGGGGGTGATGGTGGTTATGGAGTATCTACATTTGTGTATACTAAGTCTCAAATGCTGTGACTTGATTAGTGTTCTGAACAAGAAGCATTTGGCTGCTAGGTTCTGTGAGAAGTAGGAAACAACATGGAGATTTCTTGATATCAAGAGCGATCTGCTGCTTAATTTCAGACTAACTTTTCACTGAGATCTATGTTTTTGGAAGAAGTGATGCAAGTAAGGTTTCCTGTAAGAAAAGGAAAAATGTCTTTACTTATATTTATTTAATGACCTTTACTCAGTTTTTGATATTTAATTTGGTAACTTTGGGCCTCATTTGTGAGGATTGTGTGAATTTGTGGTCTGAAGTGACTAAATATTTCCTTGAAGACTGAACTCGAGTACATTTAGGGGTTTCAACTGAGACCTTTAGTTGAACGCTTGACTCTCCGTAACATTTTTCCTGTTATATATTTGCAATTAGATTTTCCTTTTGGTCACTGGCTGCTTATATTTTCCTTTACAGGGTATGTAGTATATAATTTGTATGTTCTCTTTCTCTTCATAGTATACTTTTTGGTGTTAATACTTTTCTGGCCCTCAAATTGCTCAGCCTGTAAAGATTTCCCTTTCCAGCTAAAGGTGATTAAGTGATGATAATAGAGTTTGAGGTGGAAAAAATTCCTCTAGAGGACAATACAGCCTTGGGTAAGTTATGTAGGTCATTATGCTTTTTAGTCTGTAAGTAGAGAATTGTTTGCTGTTTGCTTTACTACTCTATTCCAATGAGAAAAGAAAGACTTGATGAACTTAGCAGGAAGGAGGTTAGCATCGCCCCCCAAAATTGAATGGGTCTTGGTGTGAGAGCCTATGGCATTTAAATCATTAACTTGTAACTTTCAATTTCTTAGGTAAATCAACTGTTCCTTCAAATAGGAAGAAGAGGGAAAGAGTGAAAAGCTAGGGTGTTTGTCAAATTTTGTTTTTGTAGGTGAAATATTTTGTATTAAGTTCCATCTTGGAAACATGATGGAAGGTGAGTTAAACATTAATTGTCCTTTAATGAGAAGTTTATTCTAGTCTTGACGCAACTTAGGTCTGTGTGTCTTGTGTGCTGTGCTTGGCTTGGAGATTCCATTCAAAAGCAGAATGGATGTTTGGAGAACATTAAATGGTCCGTGTGGAGAGAAATTCAATGTGTGTTTTGGACAAGACCTCAGGACGAACCACTAGATTCCTGTTTTCCCATGCTTCTGAATGTAAACCAGATAAACTATTAAAGGCTCATTTTTGTTGCATGTGTTTTATTTTGTAGTTCTTGTTATTTCTGCAGATAACTTGGTTAGTGAAGTTACCTCTTGGATGCTACAGCATACCATGTTATTGAATGCAGCATCCTTATAGATTCAACAAGCAAAAACGTACAACAACCAAAACTCACCATCTCCAGAGGATGAAGCATCTTCACTATATTATTAAAACTCTGTATTAGTTGGACTAATCTAATTCATAGTTCTGATTTGTGCATTGCTTGACATTTACTTGTCATTTATTCTGTTGTATTAAGAAAGCTGTTGAGTGTGGAAGATGTGTGAGGCAAAACACTGGAGAGTAGAAAAACTGAGTTATTGCTGATAGTTCTTTGATGTGTGCTATCTGGGGCCTGAGAAAAGCAAATTAAGTCAGTTTATACTTTAAGTATTTGGGATTTATATCTTCCTTGAAGTTTAATAGGAAATATGTTCAAATTCCCTGACTTTCTTTTCCCATGGTCCTGCAGTCTGCTTTGAGAGAGACTGGCACAGAAAATACTAGAGAAATCAGATGTTCTTTTCTTTTGTTTTATAATGTTGATATAATAATATTACTTGCATTGACTGCAGATGCAAATGAGACTTGAAAATGTTGGACTTGCTGACATACAGAATATTGATTTGACTTCTCAGGGGGTTAATTCCTTTCTGAAAATTAGACTAAACTGATTTACCTGTTTTCATCATGCAGTTACTAGGCATCTGGGGGTAAGCCTCAGATCTTTTCACGGTGCACTTTTCAGACTGTATTGTCACAGCATATTGGTAACTTTTATGGTATGAGCAAGACTTGTGAATCTTTAATTGATAAGCTATTTGAACTTGAACTTTCTTAGCATCCTGTGGATGAAGTGTCTCTCTAAATGCATACTTAATCTTGTCATTGCTGAATTTTTGCACGCTTTACTGTTCATTGTTCATTATGATACTCTTTGACAATGGAATTTTTTTTTCCAATGGATGTGATTAAAACCAAGTAAATCTAAAGGTAGAATTATTACAGATGTATATCTTTATGGTGCTGAAAGACTTGACAGTAAGAACTGTAACCTGATTTTGGAGCTTAACAAAATTGTGTTTCAGACACCTAAAGACTTGTGAAAGAAGTGTTCTAGCACTGGTGTGAGATGCTGAACTCTGGAACAAGGTATTTTTGTAGACGTCAGTGCTAGATGTGTACCTGTAGAGCTGCAGATGTCTTAGCATCAAACTGTTTGCAACTGAGCAGCCATAGCTCTAAGACTTTCTTTGATTATCCATCAGATTTCTAGGCCCATTCTAGTATTTTTATTAATCTTTAAAGTGGAAAGACTTATAGAAGTGGCTGAGTTCTTATAGGTAGCTAATCACTAATGCAGGTAAGCAGTGATGTTTTCCTTCAGTCTTAGAATAGAGAATGTCAACGAATAAACAAGGACTCATGACTGGCTCCGAGGCAATTGTAATTTAGTAAGAGATGTGGAAAATCACTGTAGCTATGCTTTCTTTGGTTTAGATAACAGCTTTCCGAAGTAGCCTTGGACAACAAATCCTCTCTTTATCAGGGATGACTTTTTTTGATAGGGTTCATCTTATGTATCTTTTAAATTATTACTTCTGGTAAAAATAAACAATAATAATAATAAAAAAAAACAAACAAATTGGTATCAATATGAAGAAAAAAATTGTAAATTCATAAGAATTTGAAAGAAAGATTCAGTATGCATTCACATTAGTATTCAGCACTTGCTAGTATGCGTTTACATAAGAAATTTAATAGCCTTTGTATTAAGCTCAGTTTCCTATGTTTCAGATTCATCTGTCTTTCAAGTCTTTTGTAAATAGGAAATTATGATTCTCTGGCTCACTAAATTGATTTCTAATTTTTTACCCAATTAAGTGCTTCTGGGTATGTAGTTTAGGATACAAGGACTTGCTGTGCTTCAGATAACTTGAGTCTCTAGTGGTTCTGACTTTTAATAGAGAAGCTCTTTTAAAAAGTGTCATACTCAATGTAAAAGCGATGGTTGAATTCACTGAGAAATTATTTTCCTTCTGTCCCTTATTCATGTTGTTTGCTTTGGTAAAAAACAAACAAACAAACAAAAACCATGGGTGCTCTGTCAGGAACACATGGGTCTTGGCATAGCTCCAGTATTTGATTTTATCTCTTGGGATTGAAAAATTACTAGCAACAAGCGTGTAGAAAGATGGATAATGTGACGTGGTTCTCACAGGAGCTACTTGTTACGAGGAGTTCAGATGTGTTTTCATGGATGTCCGTTAATGACAGTTATGGAAGGCTTTACTTGTTTAGTCCTTTACAAAACGTTACAGTGGGCAGGTCTTTCAAGTTGTATGATTTTTCTTCATATTTCTGGTATGAGTTCTCACAGCAGAGGCTTCATTTCTTTTCTTCCCTTTGTTTCCTTTTTTTCCTAGTAGATTCTTACTAACAGAATCTGTGGAATGCATTGGGGCTTTTTGTCTGCCTAAATTATGATTAAAAATGTGGGATGATTGCAAAGTTATATGGGAACAAGAAGCTAAATGCTTATGTAATAGAGGCCTCTTATTTCATTTTGACTTAAATTTCAAACAGAAAGCTCTGACCCTCTGAATTATTGCATGTTTTTATCTAGGCATTTACAGAAATAGTGTTTTACTTCTGTGTTTCAGTTGTCTTGACAGACCTTGGTGTTCTATGGAGAAATAAATCTCAAAATGGATTCCTCAGTGACCTGAAATCTGCCTGCTTCATGAACTACTGATGAGACTAGAAAATAATTTCCTACCATTTCAGTTTTATTTCTTTTTAAACACCTTGGTTAGAGGAAGATTTTCTTGCAGGAAAGGTGTAACTTCAAGAATAATCTTGTGTTTACACGAGGAGATAGGCGTGTATTGAAGGTCTGAGAATGCTGGTTTTTATAGAAATGCTTTTAAGGGTGTTTCAAATACTGTTCTTATTTCTATAAATAATAAATAGTATTGTTCTACAGGGGTTTCAGGTCCACATGACTTTTATGCAGATGGAGAGATAAAGCAAATATGCTTTTAATAGAGTGCACAGAAAGTGTCCTGTAGTCAGTAATTCTCATCAATGGGATCTAGCTTCTGAGGCTTAATCCTGACATGTTTCTAAACAAAAAGCAGTATGCTATGCATAACAACAGAAAAGTATCCTTTATAGCCTTTAACCGTAGGTCACCTTCATCTCTCAAGGGTAAGAACTTGGAGACATCTTGATGATCATTTTAAGTGCTTCAAGATACACCTGAACTGAAAAAAAGGTAGAGTAGACAGTAGAGGCCCTCTTTTTTGCGTGTGCAGAACACAGTTGTGTGAAGAAGGGCTCTTTCAGCCCGCAGAGCACAGTGAAAGCATCACTGAGATCCAACTAGTTTGGAGGTGGTCTCGTGCTGCCTGCTTGTACTGTGAGTGAACTGAGCTGAATGCTTAGATGTGGATGATGATTATTTGGGTAGGTTTTGTAACAAAAGCCCTTTTCATCCTAGACAGGTGTATTTAAATATGTAAGGGTGTGAGATTCCATGTATGAGGTACCACAACTCCCAGCTGGAGGTCCAGCAGTGTGTGATTGAGGGTTTAACATTACTGTGAAAAGTTTGAGAGGAAGAATGGTAACGTGAAGGAAATATTAAACTGTAAGGGAAAGAGTAGGGAATTACAAGTTGACAGTTCAGCAAGACTGAGGATTAGCCCATTCTGAGGAACAGTAGAGATCTCTTGTGGCAGGAGATACCATATTAAATGTCTGTGATCCTGCTCCTTAGGCCTAGGCACCTCTTGTGTGTATTCATGAGCAAATAATTCCTGTGTACTCCAGAACTTGGTGTACCCTGCTTTGTGGAGTCTCTTTCCACCTGCTGGAAGCTGCTGACCAAAGTGACTTTTCACAGGGGAGAGGAGGGTTACTGTGCCAACCACTGAAGCAGTCTCTATGCGGGAGAAGTTAGGCACGAGTAGTGCCCTCAGATGAGTTTTTGGTCTAAAGATGAAGTTTGGTCAATAGTCTCATAGGGACAGTAACAACTTCAGTAGCTTATTTCTTTTTTCGTAGAACAACATTTGTTTTTTTTACTTCACTGAATGCTTGTGCTGCCCTAGCATAGAGGAAGGAGTAAAGCAGAAAAGCATTAATGCATGTAGTGTTTGAGCTGCGGGATCCACTAAGAACCACAATAGCAAGGTGTAAGGGTAACAAAGGGAAGAAAACAGAACAGATTGGTTGTCTTGGCATGTGACTCTGGGGTGACAGCTTTGAGGATTTCTAAATACAGAAACTAGACCTTCGTTCACTTCTGTGACCTCCTGGGAAATAAGCATGCTTTGTTATTATTCCTCAGTGTGGAAGAAATATATTATTATTTTTATTATCTTGTTTAGAAATAAGATTATACTAAGTAATAAGTCTGACTCGATATGTAATTTTGCTTTCTACCTCAAAGGAACTGGGTTTGCATATTAACTTCCTACTTGAACCACAGGGAGCAATGTAGGGGTAGCATAAAACGTGTCAATTCTACTGCTCCCTACAGAAAAGACTGGGAACTATGTAATTTCATGTGATAAGAAGACAGACTAGAATAAAGAAAAAATAGATATTTCAAAATGCATTGATATCTAATGTTCCTATTGTATATACAGTGGTTAAGGACAAAAGCAAGTCTATTGGAAGGAGAACTGAATTGTTAGATCAGGAGGTGGATGTTGATGTCTAGAGTAATAAAAGAAAATAGGCTACCACTTTTAGCTAACTTCAGTACGTTCTGATCTTTCATGTGGTATGGAATGCTTTTTTCATGCTACCTCACCTTATGAGTGTGCTGTAAGGTGATGCAGTGTACGCTCTATGTCAGTGCCTGACTGTAGAAAGCAACAATGCTTTCTTTCCTGGTGTTGCTTATTCTTTGGCCAAAGAAGATGGTGGTTAGTTGTGAGAAGAGCCAAACAACTGTTTTGTCAAGAATGGTCAGTACTCCAATGATCTCAAAAACTTATGTTGATAGTCACTAAAGTAGAATTTTATTGAATAAGGAGCATACTTCAGACTTATTCACCCTTGTAAAGGATTAATATTTTGCTTAATCAGTTTTTGGCATGTCATTTCCAGAAGTCAGAAATATAACTTAGAAATCTCAGAGGAGGTCTTTGTCAGGTGAAACAAAACCAAAGCTGATGTCCCAGATGTTTCCAGGGAAGATAACTATAGATAAAATACAAGAAAAGAATAAAGAAGTGAAGCATAGCAGAAGGGTGTTGAAGAAATATTTTAAGGAAAAAAATAAGAAAATAAAGGCCTTATCTGTAGAATCAAGGTTGTAATATAATGTACTGTAGTCAACAGAGTGAAAGATAAGAAAGATGAGTTTAACCCCTTGCTACTCCAAACAGATGTTAGAATAGAGGGAAAAAAAAGAGGAGTAAGGAGAAGCTGGCTTTAGCTGACACTAAAGCTGCTCCTGAGCATCTGTGGAAGAACTGCCCACCATGTAAGTATTCTGTGATACTTTACAGCTAACTGCTGCACGTATTCCTGTTCGTAATACCCTCAGCTGATTTTAAAAGCAAATTTGTGATAACAGGAGGAAATTAAAACTGTAAAGGAATTGAAAAAAAAATGCTAATAATATTGCTAGATTTTTTTCATCATGTTTTTAATCCTACTGAGTTACTTTTTTAACTTTCTTTACCAGTCCCAGTTCAGAGATGTGAGATTTCCCTGTGCCCCATTTGTGCTTCATATCTATGGCTTCAGTGTCCTTTCCTATGGCTATATAAGCTCATCTATAAGGTTATGCACTAAATCCTGTGTGTTATTTTGCTGTGCTAACCATGCAGGTCTCAATAGGTGTCATTACTATGTATGTGGATATAACCTCATAGAGAGGTCAACTGTTTTTAGACTGATGCTCTGTCACAGAAAATACTGTCTCTATCTTTGTATCCTGATGTAATTTTAAGGAAGAGGTGAATACTTGTTTTCTTTTTATTGCTAGGTTTTAGCTGCAGAAATATGTAATAGATACTAATGTCATTTGGAACCGAATGAACTGTACTGCTCTTTTTTCACCAGGAAAATATTTCATGCCTGTGAGAAGAGTAGCTGAAAGCAGTAAGTCTTTTTGTGGTCAGTAAGAAAATATAAGCATTGAAGTATAGTTAGGATGCAGGGCAACTATGCCAATGCTGTGAAAGGATGAGAGATGCATTAAGTGTTTGTGAAGGACCAGGTGCAGACATCCATGGATGAAAATTATTGCAGAACCTTTTTCTCTCTGTGACCCATGCCAAGAGAATCAGTCGTCATTTCATGTAAGCCAAATATTAATCTGCTTCTGTGCCCCTTTGTGCAGTAACTACTGCGCAGTGCTTGCTTTCTCAAATAAGTAGCTCAGTTTCTGTTCTCAGTGCCTTCACTATGCAGAAGGCGTTGGATTTTGGCAGGACATCCTCCGTAATGACTGCTGCATAGGCAACAAGGGAAGGCAAGTTTAGTTTCTGGTTGAGGATTATGAGGAAAATTTGTTTGTAACACCATGTCCTCTTTTTATTCAGGAACCCACTGTAACTTGGTGAGGGTGTTAATGCAGGAAAACAATTCAGTTCTGTATCTGGGTATTTTGAGTGAAGTTCTTCCACAGGTTTGAATGGCCTCGGGTTCTAGTTGTAGTGGCAGTGTCACTTGGGTAAAAGTTTACTGAAAATGTAGGCTTTGTTCCACGTGGTGCTGCTGCCATGATTTCTATCACATTCTTCAAACTGTTTTCCAGAACTTGCTTGTTTGATTGCAAAAATGCTTTTTGTTTGGTTGCTTGTATGAGCTCGGGACTGCTCTAAGAACATCTGAACTGTGTGCTCAGTGATGTGAACAAAGACTGCCAACTTTGGTTGACCTTCTCTGGTTTCATGGAGATTAACTTGTTACTTGTTTGAAGGATGAAGTCGTTGCAAGCAGCTTTTAGTGGCAATGATTTTTTTTTCTTTAAAAGCATCTGCTATTTTTTTGTAATTCAGAATGCACTACTTCAATTTTGTACATGCTGTCATACTGCTGTACAGCACACGGACCAGGCTGCAGTGGTTAGATCTGCAATTCCTTTCATGGCTTCTGTTTTTGTTAGTGTTACTGTCTTTTATGTCAACTGGATTCGTGAGTGGAAGGAGAAGATACTGTTGTTAGGATGGCAGCAGCAAAACAAACATAATCATCCCCAACTCTTTAAAGATAAAATAGGCATGGCACTTCTGCTGTTGTTACTAGAAGGCATTAGGCAGCAGCATTTGGGTACTGAGTAGAAGCTGGCATTGCAAGACATAACCTGTCTGCTATTTAAAGCATAGCTTCAGCCTGAGAGAGAGGTTGATGGCTCAGAGGTGAGAGGTGAGTGAGTTATTTAAGGCTGCACAGCAGGTGCAGCCTGCTGGCAGGCAGAGCAAGGTGTGAGATGAGGCTTGACTCTGCTGGCAAGGAAAGCCTTTGATCAAATTATTTCCCAGAAGTACAGTACTACTCCATTCTTCGATTTTTGAATGAGCTTTCACTTCAATAGGACTAAGATTTAACCCATAATATTTACAAAAGAGGCTTTATGATGTAGTTCTGAAGTGCCTGTTACTATGATATTTTGGTTCCCACACAGTTGATTCATTGGATTTGATCTTTTTTAGGAGTGACAGTGATATTACTCATGTTCTACTTGTTCATAGGCTCTAAATTCACCAAGGATACTTCCTTTAAGTGACACTAACTAGAGTTGCCACCAACAGCATCCTAAGTATTTGCAAGTTGAATTATTCTAGCGAGACTTGGAGGTTTTCTCTGAATGGTAGCAGAAGTTCTAGATCTGTCAGGGATCTCAGCCCTTACGGAGGAGGAAGGGATGAGTTGGAAGTTCTCTTTATCTTCTGGACAGGAGCAGTGAGAGAGGGTAGCTGTGGAGATAAAGCAGAGATTTCTCTCTTGATCTGAAGAAGATATTGCATGAATTGATGTGGGGAAAGGTAGCAGAGAAAGGTAGAACGGTGCTTTTTCTTGGTACCTTTGATTATTAACAGCATAGATTGATAGGGTTAAACACTTATCCAGGAGACCTTCCCATTGAGTGATGAGGTTCAGAGCAGATTGTATTGCTTTTTATACTCCTTTAGGCACAGATATAAGGAGCCTGGGTGTGGCTGAATCCATTTCTAGTCCTAGCCTTCGTTAACGATGTGCCTGAGGCATTGCATGTGCAAAATCAAGTATATAATTTTAGCAAAGCTAACAACTTAAACTATTTTGCACTGACCAAGAATCTGTATGAGCAAGGTGTCTTGATAACAAAGTGTAAGGTATCTCTTCAGCAGGTGTAACCTCAAGAGGCATCTACTCGAAGGGAGATCCTTTCACACAGTCTGTTGCCATGCAGGAAGGGCTTTCTGTTGCTCACTGTTCATGGGGTAAGATGATTGACTCATATCCACAGTACTGAGCACACACAATTGACCTTCAGCTGTTGAAGCAGGTTCTTTCAACCCCACCCAGTTTTGTACAAAGTGTGGTTGTCTCTCTTAGCAGGACAGTGCTATCAGTCCTGAGCAAGGCCTTGGGTGTAATGCCCAAGCTGAAGGAAGAAGGTGATGGGGGCGCACACCATCACAAGCTTCTACTCTTCTGTTTCCTTTCTCTCCTGATCTGGGAAGAAAAAAAAGCATGCTTTAAACAAATACAAATTCTATCTAAATGCACAAATCATAGAATCATTAAGGTTGGAAAAGACATCATCAAGGGTAATCTAGTCCAACTGTCAACCCATCATGTCCACTGAATCATGTCCCTAACTTCTACATTGGCTACATGTTTCTTGAACTCTTCTGGGGATGGTGACTCTACTACTTCGTTGGGTGGCAGCCTGTTCAACTGCATTACCACTCTTTGCTAATATCCCACTTGAACGTCTCCTGGTGTAACTTGAGGCCATTCCCTCATGTCCTATTGCTGTTTACCTGGGAGAAGAGGCTGATCCTTGTCTTGTCACCACCTCATTTCAGGTAGTAGTAGAGAGGGGTAAAGTCTTTCCCCTGAACTTCATTTACTCTAGGTAAAACCACCCCAGTTTCCTCCAGCACTCGTCATAAGATGTGTGTTCTGGACCCTTCACAGTTTTGTTGCCCTTTGGATGTGTTCTATGGCTTTTTTGTAGTGAGGAGCCCAAAACTGAATGTAGTATTTAAGGTGCAGCATCACCAGTACCAAATGCAGGGGAGTAACCATGATCACTTCCCTAGTCCAGTTGACAAGGCTCTTTCTGGTAAAAGCCAGGGTGTCTCTGGCCTTCTTTGCCACCGGGGCACAGTACTGGCTCATGTTAGCTAACATCCAGCTGAACATATCCCCAGCTTCTTTTTCATTGCAGAGATTTCCAGCCTTTAGTGTTGCATGGGGTTTGGTGACCGAAGTACAGGGCCTGGCACTTTGTCTTGTTGAAACTCGTACAATTGGTATTAGCCTATTAATCCTGCCTGTCCAGATCCATCTGTAAGGCCTTCCTATCCCCATGTATATCGACACTTCCTCCCAGCTTGGTGTCATCTGCAAACTTACTGAGGGTGCACATCATCAAAAAAGATGTTAAACAACACCAGCTCCAATGCTGACCCCTGAGAAGCAACGCTGGTCATCAGTCACCAGCTGGATTTTATTCCACTGCTGCTTTCTGGGCCTAGCCATCCCCCCAGTGAAGAGTACACTTGTTTAAAAGTGTGTACAGAATTTGATGCAGATAGTGATATATAACAATTACATTTAGGGGTAAATTTCTCATCTGGGGATGGGAGAAAGTCTTCTATAGTTTTTAACAACAGCAATGGTGGTTTAATTTGGATATCTTCTCCATCAGTTTTTCAGGTAAAATTCTCACTCAACTGTATGAAAGGGTACTTTTATTTCTGTAACTTTGCTGAGATGTCAGTGTTTCAAGGAAATTGAAATTTCAAGGAATTGAAGCCTACCCTGAATTAAGACTATACAATACTGTAAAAATTACTCTCCAGGGGTCTTCTAGGTAACAGATACTCATTGCTAATCTGTGAAACAGAGTAATCCTGAAAGGAAAAAAAGTATTTTATTCGAAGTTCTGTACTACTTTCAATCATTCTAAATGTTTTTTTTATTACATTCTTAAATTGATCAGTTACTGTAGGTGCTGTACTATCACTTTTAGTTGCAACCTCAGCTCGCTGAGAGTCCTTAAGTGGATGAGATGTTAAAGATTGCTCATGCCTCTGTTGCAAAGCTCCCTGACTCCTCTGTCTTAACAGTCTGGAGCCTCAAGTACCAGAATTTCCCTTTCCTGCTCTTCTTGGGAATGTGTTTATATTATTAAAGTTTATATTCTTGAAATTAACCCTTTTTCCTGAAGGAGAATGTGTAATTTCTTAGCTTGTCATTTGTACTGATCAAGGCAGATGTGGACATCTTAATATCATCTACTTCACAGGAACTGTCATTTATTTTATAGTTATTCAGGATATTGAGCAAAAGGTCCTATCTGATGTGACATTGTGAATACCACTGAATCCAAGTGAGTAGGAACAATAATTCCTATGCTCTTTCTTATGTTGATCCAAAAGAAAAAGATGCTCCAGTTTGTGAGACCTGTTTCATTTATTTATCAACATAAGGTCAAACTCCTGTGCATTCAGGCTCTCTGTTCCTGAACAAGGATTTGCTCTTGGGAGGTGTAAGGCAGATATTTATTTTATTGTCCTTTTGTATTATTTGTGTTTGGTAATATAAGAGCACTTGGAGCAAAAGAATAGGAGATTTGCTTGGTTAGAAAAAGGCAGGGATACAGAAGATGTACTCATCTCTTGACTTCTCAGACAAGTGTGTCTGCATCGTGTTTCTTTTTTATTGGCTTTGTTGTGATAGAATGCACTGTGAGTTCGGTACAATCCCCATTAGATTGGCTGCTAGAGCTGAAATAGGGCATTCTGCAGCACAGGCCTGAGGAACAGCTCTCTGTACACGTCCCCAAGTATTTCTCTGGAAGTGACCTATCTGCCCTTCATTGTGATAGAAGACGTGAAAGGTTATCATCGAATACTACAAGGAGTGGAATCTGTTATCATATATTTGGGTAGGTCAGAACCCTAAAACATCTAATACAGAAAGAAAAAGCTGTGAAACTGAAATTGATTCACAAAAGACTTTGGTAAGGTTTCAGACAAATTCTCTGCTTTTTTGCCTTGAAAAGAATTTTCGGTCACTGACTTTTTTTGTTTTTTTTTCCTGACAAGTTCCAGGAACTTTTTGCTTTCACAATAATAATTGTTTTGAATTAGCGTTCTGCAGATTTTTTAATCATTCCTTTTTCTGTGTGCGTGATCTCTTTGCTGTTTTGCATGAGACACTCTTATTCGTGTTGGGATCATCATACTGTTGTGAAACCAAGGCTCCTGAGTTAACACTGTTTGTGCAATTTGTGAAGCTGTACACCTTACCTATGGAGCAGTTGCTCGGTCTAATGTTTCTTGTGGTGTTTGTGTACCCAATCTAACCGTTGGTTTATGACTGGAAGTATTTAGATTTTTGGCGTGTGAACTGCTGATGGTTATTTACTTCTTCCAGAATGAGGAAACCATCTTTCCAAATAGACTTCATTTATTTTTAGTTTGCAGCAGAGTGATATTATGAGGAATGTATATGTTATATTTGTGTAGAAGATGAAACTGAGTTACAAAATAATCTATGGACATGCATGTCATGCTGGTATAGACTCTCTGTGGATTGACATGACCAGGAACTGTACAGGATTATGAATAATTTCATAATTTTCTTGATAAGAGTTTGATGAGTGTAGTGATGAGGAAACGTGTACCATGTTTTTCGTTTAATGCTACTGAGGCATGTAGGATATTTCAGAGGAGAACATCAAGAATATTGTTTCAAAAAGCTTATCAGACTTGCAGCTGCATACATCTACTTTAGGATTTGTAGCTGAGGTACTGAAGATGGAAAGGTCAGTAGTAACCAACTTGAAGAAACCTACCAAGTATTGTTTGTTATTCTGTTTTTGTTGGTTTGATTGTATGTCTTTCAAAAGAATGCAGCCTTGTGATGTTATTTGTGGACATTTTCCATCCATCCATCCATTACTTACTGACCACCTGCAGTGCTGTTTCTAGGACAGTCTTCTGCCAGTTGCTCTTCTTGATCTACAGGCAGTGTACATTCAGTCTGAACTGCAGTCTTAGCATGACAACCTGCCTTAGGTGTCCCTTTAGAAGGAGGGAGGTTGGATAAGATGACCTCCAGAGGTCCCTTCCAACCCAAAGTATCCTTTACTCTTTTTTTTTCCCCTTACTGGATTTGCTTTGAGTGATTTCCCTGGTTTTCAGGCTTTTCTCTTTTCATAGTGCACAGCATACAGCCTCGACAGTTCTCAAAATTCTTTAAGGCTGTCAGGAAAGTCATGTAGCGTGTGAGGTGTTAGAATCTAGTTACAGTGACCTGTGGGATTCTGTGCATCTCTTTCATCACTGACAGATGGGACCACCTTACTTGAAGAGTTGTTTATATTCTTCTGGCGAGTGCATCTAATGTAAAACCTTATTTACAAGCACACTAAATTTGTTATGGATTGCAAACCTGATCATTTATATATTTTCATTGTCCTGAGCTTTGAAGCTGAATGGAAGTGATAAAAAAAATCTCTTTGCAGGATGATTGCACAAAAGCTGACCATTTGCCATAGAAGGCCAATATCTTCTGTCTTGATTTAGGTTTTCAAAATCCACTGCATTGCACGTTACTGGCAGCTATGTTGGCATTGTAAACAGAAATGGTGCAGAGTTATCATTCTTCTGTACTTGAAAGGGATTTTGGTAATACAGTAGGAAGTTGCTGGGAGAGTGAGTCCTTCCCCAGAGGTGTCTTTCCTGCTGTTCTTTTTGAGACTCTGCATGGTGTTCAGCAGAGACATCCTTGTTCTTTTTAAGCCTCTTTTGGTTTGCAGTCTGAACGTAAATTAGTTGCTGACAAATATAAAGGGCTCTCAATAGGAATCGTAACTTTGCATACATGCACAAAAAAAGCTAAAGCTAAATTCGTAGTGAAACAATTTAAACCACTGGAGACTTTGTTGGAGACCAGTGTAAGTAGCATTTTTGTCTTTGAGAATTTTGAATTATTTTCTTAATCTCTTTGCTTTCATTTGAAGTAACTCCATGGGAAATGCTAACTCTGAAGCTTTCCGTTGCTGACCATCCCATAGCTGGACTATCAGTCCAACTCCTGTGATTCAGTGATTCTGCAAAATTCCCATATTGAAGAAGAAACTGATTTCAATACTAACTTTTTTTTATGTGTAGAAGAGCTTTAGTTTAGCTTTAGCTAGTCACCTGATGTCTCAAGTAGCTTAAAACAATATTATTTTAGCATCAGCTAGCTGTTTTAAATAAAAGTTATTGGATACCCTCAGTATTTGTAGTAATCAAGAAATTTAATATAACAAGCTTAGTGGATTGTTGATAAATTTGAGGTTAATGTTTGTAATTATCAGAAGTAAAACAAGTCCATTATTACTTACGTTTTACCCACAGAATAAAATCACTGTCCTCTCAACCAGTAAGAAAGGGACACAGAAATAATTCCTCTGTAGGAATCAAGCAGAACTAATTTGCGGGATCGTTCATTTGGAGTCCTCAATGTTATGTTTAAAAAGAATATAAATATGCATCTGTAGTTATAAAGTTGTGGGTAAATTAATGTGCTTTAAAACCTGGGATTATCATCTGCTGTCATTTACAGTTTCGCACAAAAATCAATTTTTCAAGGCATTTTCACTTAGCTATAAGCAATAATAGAGCTGTTTAAAAGAAAATCTGCTTCTAATGCATGAAGTGTCAAATAATGAAGAATGCACTACTCTCAACATTTGTATTAAGCTAACTTGAGCATATTTCTTCTCTGAATGCCAGTTTGTGTTTTTTGTCACTAGTCTCGTTTATGTGGAGGTGATAATTATCTATATGCATGAATGAAGAGATAGTTACCAGGAAGCAGAAGACTGAAGTGGCTAAAAGTACATGCAGAGAGGGGCATGAAAAGTTCTACCAGTATCTGGTAACTTCAGGGGATGGTGGGAGACTGACTTTTTACATGGTGTGATAGCAATAGAATGAAGTGGAAGGGTTTTGATTTTTTTCAAATGAGGGGAGGTTAAGATTGGATATTAGGAGGAAATTTTTTACTCAGAGGGTGCTGAGGCAGAGGAGCAGGTTGCCTAGAGAAGCTATGGATGCCCTGAAGGCATAGAAGGCCAGCTTGGATGGGGCACTGGGCAGCTTGAGCTGCTGGCTGACAGCCCTGCCTGTGGCTGGAACTAGATGATATTTCAGGTTCTAACCAAGCCATTCTGTGAATCTATGGTTCTTGCCTTTTTTAACTTAGTTACAGGCTGAGAAATGAGGAATGTTCAGTCCTTCCTCAGCTTTGAACATATTTTGTATTGAGGCTCTCTGGTCTGATTATGAATTTCTCAACAAAATCTGGCTAGGAAATCTAATATCCTGTATGTAATCTCGCTACTTAGTAGAGCTTGCTCAGCCCAATGAATTCAATTTAAAAATTTGTATCTTTTACAGTTGCAGAAAACTTACGTCAGACAGTGCTTAACTCGAGCAAGGGACGTGATCTGAAATAAACAGTAGAAAAAGGATGATGCATTTTACTATTTTTAGTGGTTTTGTCAGTAGGGACAGAGTTTTGCAGTTTGGAAGCTAATGTTAATAGAGGCCTTTGAAATTGTGATGGATTTTTAATCACAGGTTGATAATACAGAACTACTTCCAGTGTATTCATCTTAATTACACATTATGGTTTAGTGACAGATACGAGACTAAAGGTGGACTCAGGTAGGCAATAAGGAGTTCTTCCACACTCCCTCTGTCCTCATCTTCTGATCTTATTACTTCCATGAACTAACTAACAATTGTTAAGGTTGGGAATAGCAAAGGTGCTTTTCAAGAACAAAAGCTTCTTATTGACTGTTTCCTGGCACCAAGGAAACCTGTACGTTAAGATTACAAAGGAAAAAACTCAGTGATAAAAACAGATTCTACAGTAGATGTCTTGATATAGTATGACTTATTTTTGCTGCACAATTGAGATGTCATCTTTATTTCTTTTGTCTTTGAAGCTACTGTTAAAATATCAGGCTGGGAAAACTGAAATACTGTAAAATGACAGCATCTGGTATCTCTGGTAATTACAGTCTGCTTAAGCCTTTGTGCTTGTACTTTTGTAGTGCATCGTGATCTGTTCGGTTTTCCTTGTAGAACTGAGGTAGTGTTGAAACTATATGTAATGGACATTTTAAGTTCTGTAAATGCCTGTTTATTCAAGTCTTGAGTGAGGACAGAAAACGAATTTCTATCATTGCAGTTAAATGTAGATATGCTTCCGTGTCACAGCTTGTGTAATTTACTGCATGAAGTCTTACTAATTACAGCCTAAAGCAACACCTGACATATTTCTGTGACTTTTTAAATTTTTTTTCCTTTTTTCTTTCAAATAGATGAAAGAAAATGCAGAACTCCAGACAGTGCTATTCAGCAAGGTTCTCATACTGCTTTTCTAGCTTTAGAGGGTGTGTATTAGCTACTGGAATTGGAGACAAATACACACAGAGCTCTTTTTACCAGAGTTTGGCCTTTGGTTATATAACAGTCCTTGAAATAGCCCTTTTTTTTTTTTTTAAACTGCACAGATGATGTACAATTCAGATGAGTTTGGAGAAGGATTTGGATCTTTGAGTGAGTGTAGGGAGATGCACATATCTCCATGTTAAATTTGCTTATGCTATACTGCATGAAGCACTGAGATAAACTTTGAATTGAATTTTAGATATAGATACTGTTGTTTACCCTGCAACACAACTCATGCAGCATAATGCTGCTTCCTTACTACAATAAGCCTATTTGAATCTTAAGGGTTTATGTGAATAGTAATGATGTAGATAGTAATCAAATATTTGAGTCAAAATGTTAGACTAATTTTCAAGACATTGTTCTGTAGAAGTGTCAAACAAACAAGATTACAGACAACAATTGAAGGTTTTTAAAAAGGTACATTGATAACCTTTTGCCCAAGAAATACAAATTTTCAAGTTACCTCTATTCTAATTATAACTGAAAATAATGCATTTACTGTAGAATGCTGACTTTGAAGATCTGATATTCTTTGCTCACTGAGGAGAGAGATTAAAAGAAACCAAACCATGGCAGTACACTATTTCATGTGAAAAAGAGGAAAAACTCCAATTTAATTAAACTTTCTTTGAAAAGTTAGTTTCATATCAGTTTATTTTAATTGATTGCTATAGTTTTACTTTGAAGTAGAAGTTTTTTTCAAGGTGAGAAAAACAAATTCTTTGAGGAGCATTGCAATAAAAAAAAGAGAAAATATTTATAGAACGTGATTTTAAGGACAGAAGGAAAGCCTGAAGTACAAGGGCTGCTTCAGAAGTAATGCCTCCTATTTTACTATGGTGGCCCGTGGTGGCAGAGGTGGATGTTGGTGGAATGGTAATAGAGGTTGAACCTTCCCAAAAATATTCAGTTGCATTTTGTTGCCATGTGACAGATGGCAGCAGAGGGACAGCCTGACAAAATGGTATCTGATGTGGAAGTGCACTTGGAACAGGGAAGTTGAATTAAATTCCGCCATGCAGAAAAAAAATTCCGTCCATTGACATTACAGAGCATTGATGGAGACCTAACAGTGGATATAAGCATAGTGAGGTGGTGGGTGGTGCACTTCCACAGTGGTGACTGTGGGTCAGTTCCACTGGTGCAGATTTTTGTGAGGAGGTTGTGCAGATTCTTGATCACTGCTAATGAAAGTGAAGAGCTAATGGTGGTGATTATGTTGAAGAATAGTTTTTTGTAACTGGATTTCGTGAATCAAATATTGCTGTTGTGCACTTTGCATCTGTTGTGGTTTCCCTGGGGAAAAGAAAAATAGGAGGCTTTGCTTCTTGAGCAACCTATGTAATATGTTTTAGGGCATCCAAATTGTTTTGTGGGGTCATTTTGGCTGATTGATCTTTATAAAAGAAAGGAGAGATGAGAAGAATGTGAAAGACTTCTGGAGAATTTGAGTCAGTTCTGAAGGTTTTTCTTCAAATGCTTTCAAATTGCAAAGTAAGATCTGGCTTACTTCAGCACATCCTTGGCTGGTCTCCTTTTTGTCGGTGGGCAGGCTGATAGCCTGCACAGAAGAGGCAGAAGATCTGTGCAACCCTCTTCTTAAGGCTGTGGAGACAATTAATGCTTTCTTATGGTGGGTGCTGAAGCTTATCTTAAGAGTGACATGAGTCTTTACCCAGTTAATTACATTTTCTGAAAAGACAACTCAGAGTTAAGGTTATGTCAGCCGTGCAGTCTTCACTTAACATAGTCTTTTGCATAGCTATACCATTTGTCTTTACTAGCTGAAGTACTGATTTTATTATTTTGTTTTTCAGTGTCTGTTGTCAGTAATAGATATCAGTCATCCTTTTTCCTAAGGGGAGTGTTTTCATTGCTGCCCTGAATTCAGAATAATAATTTTTGACCCTGTTCTTCCACCAGCAGAAGCAGCTAAAGGTAAATGAGGATAAATGTTAAACAAAACAAAAGCATGTCCTTCGAATAAGATGAATCTCTTCATTACAATTTTAAATAGAAGTTTAGCATTGGCTTTGACAGCTTTCCTGGTAAGTGACGGAAGAGAGAACTGTACTATTGAGCAATTATTTGAAACAAGGCTTGAGTCTAAGTGGAAATATAAATTCATGCAGTTTCAGATCAAGGCCTGACTTCTATCTCATGGAGTAAAGATAATTTTCTTTTTAAAAGCATTTATTTAATACAACTTAAATGTTTTTCTAGAGACACTGATTTTTAAGATGACATTTTTAAACCTAACATTCCTCAATTTGTCTAGAACGGAATTCCTTGGAAAAATGCTCTCCACTTGTCTTAATACTGTCCTGCC
The DNA here is from genome assembly GCA_013399175.1 of Odontophorus gujanensis. Taxonomy (NCBI): domain Eukaryota; kingdom Metazoa; phylum Chordata; class Aves; order Galliformes; family Odontophoridae; genus Odontophorus; species Odontophorus gujanensis. The sequence continues at coordinate 241,460 of VXAB01002568.1, read as the reverse complement.
TCACTCCAGCACATCTCTAAACAGACTCCTGCTCCTATGTGGGCAGGCTGCTAACTGCAACCAAGGACTACAAAGAGATGGGTGCCACAGTTCAAAGGGTTTGGGGAGCAGAAGAAAGTACAATGCTGTGTCTGAGGGCTCTGCAGGTAGAAATAATGGCAGAATACTTGACCATGCTTTGGAAATTCTTGTTCCTTCTGAAGTTAAACAACCAAACAAAAATATATATGTGAAAAGAGCAAGAAGGTTGGTCTGACAGGATAGCTTAATGCATGGTCTGTCTCTGACTGTATATTAGATAATTTAGGAAAAATCCCTTCCAGATTTTATCTTTTCTAGTGGATGTAATGATATTATGTAGGCAGTGGTTCTGTACCCTAGGTTTCTCTCTCCGTGAGAAAGTTTGGATATAAACTTCACATCATCTACAGCAAAGACCAAGAAAATCCAGAGGTGTGAAAACTTAAATTTCTGTTCATTGAGTGATATTGACTAGAACTTGTCACATCAGGAAGTGGTGGAAGATAAGGAAGAAGGTGGATTATCAGGCTGAGCTACTGGTAAACAATTTAAGCATCCTGTAGGTTGACTCTGGGATTACCTATGAAATAATCAGGTAGGACAAATGGCTTTTGTTGAATATTCTGTAAAAAAGAAAATCTGATCTCCTTAGAATTTGAAACTGGAGAAAGAATTCTGTTGCCTGTTATTGATACACGTCTTAAGAAAATACCTGTTGTACCAGGTTTAGGACAGCAGTACTGTCCGGACATTACTATAACACCACATTTTCACTAACAAGATCTTTATGATCACAGAGTGGTTTTGTTTCAGTATCTGTCAAATTTCAATGTATTTACAGAAATATTGTGTGCCAGGATGGCAACAGCTGAGGGAAGATCTAGGCAAATTGACCAGGCATAAATAGTCAGTTTTCATACATAAGTTTGGGTATAATGCAGATGATTAAACATAGGAAACTCATTACCAGAGGAAGAACTGCTATATATAAAATCCACATACTTCCAGTTCTAGCAAAATCTAAGCCAAGATTTGAATCCTGAATATAATAAGAAAGAAGCTCAGCTGAGAGCAGTACAGGCAGTCTTAAAATTAACCTTAAGTAGCATCTGCTGTTCTGATGTTTTGATTTCACTACAGTTTGACAAGCTTCCATTTTTCTTTTAATCACAACAGGCCCTTCTGTTAACTCATATGGTCTGTTGAAGCCTGAGCAAAATACAACACCCAAGAAATAAAATTCACAAGGAGTACAGAATTCCAAGCAATTTTGATTTACGAATTGCAAGCAGTGGCATCTGAATTCAGATTGTCATGGCTTTGGCACCTAGCAAGGAAGCAACAATTCTCAAGTTTTTCTTTGCTTGTTTTGTTTTTAATTTTATTTTCATTGCTGATTCCTCATCCCGCAAGGTTGCTAAATTAGATCGTGTGTCCTGGTGGCTTAGAACATGCACGTTTTTCCAAGAAAAGGTACCTTCTTGCTGTTTTCTCATGTTGCTAGAGGAAGTACATTATGTATTTGTGTGTTCATGATGTCCCAAGTGTCTCTGTGAGATAGATGCATTCAGCCAAGCACATTTGTTTGCTTATTTTCTATAATTCTTTGAGTGAAGTGCTTGTGAAATTGTAGGCAGCCATGAAATCAATGAGACTCAAGAGGCAAGGCTTTACCTTAAAGCAAGTTCTTCATAATAGGCTTTTGCATCAATAATCCTTAGCTTCCTTAGAAAGCCCCCACTTCTTTAATAGACCTTTTTAAAGGAGGGTATTCAAAAGACTTAGATAACGAACTATGAGATTTTTCCATACAGCAGATAAACTGGTCTAGCAATAATAAAGGGCATGAAGGTGAATCATTTAGCCTTAAAATTATGGCTCTTTGATGGTAACCTTTAGTACTAGAACTTTTCTGAACAGTCTGAAACGAACAGCTTTAGGGGAAAGGGCATGTTGAAGGTTGAATACATTTATAAAAATGCAATTGGTATGTTAAGCAAGTAATAACAGTACTTGTTAGTTAAAAATTTAAAGGAGGGCAAGATTTCATCTTCTGGGGAATGAGTGATTACAAGAGGCAGAGGATTGGTGCAACCCCCTTCTTAAGGCACTGGAGACTACTGATGCTCTCTTATGATGGGTGCAAAGCTTATCCTAAGAGTGACGTGAGTACACAGTTTCTACCCAGTTACTCAATTACATTTTCTGAAAAGACAACTCAAAGTTAAGGTTATGTCAGCTGTGCAGTCTTCACTTAACATAGTCTTCTGCATAGCTGTACCATTTGTCTTTACTAGCTGAAGTACTGATTTTATTATTTTGTTTTTCAGTGTCTGTTGTCAGTAATAGATATCAGTCATCCTTTTTCCTAAGGGGAGTGTTTTCATTGCTGCCCTGAATTCAGAATAATAATTTTTGACCCTGTTCTTCCACCAGCAGAAGCAGCAAAAAGTAAATGAGGATAAATGTTAAAGAAAAACGTGTCCCTGGAACAAGACTAACTCCTTGATTGCATTAAATAGTTTATTTAATATAGCAGAAAAATTTGTTTCTGGAAACACTGACTTTTGAAACATTTTTAAATCTTATCTTCTCCATCTCACTGAGTACAAAATTCCTCTGAAAAATTCAGTGTGTCTACCCTCAACCTGTCTTGGTGCAACTGTGTTTTGCAGTACATCATGCCAAGGTCGGTGCTAAATTTCAGTCAAGAAAATGCTTTCCAAGAATGCTGGTTAGCTCTATCACTTGCTATTATTCCTTTTATCCTACTTTCTACTACTAATATCCTTTCTTATAGTTGTGGTACTGCTCTTGTCTCATGAATGCAGAGATGGAGGATTAGCATAGAATAAAGTGTCCTGCCTTGTGCTGTAAAATGTATTCGGACTCTTCACTGTTAGACTAGATAATGAGTGAAACTTGCAGCAGAAAATAAGCAATGGATCTACACTGTTGTCAGTTAAACTCCAATTTATCTCTAGCCTTTAAACAAAAAAGTCATGACCTTAGGTAATAGCTTAATCTGTATCATCTTTATAAGTGTAATATAAGTTATAACAATAATGACATGCAAATACAATAGGTAGAAAAATCTGGTTAAATAAATGTAAATATTCCAAGTTCAAAAATATTATGTTAAAAAAAGTATTTTAAACTTAACAAGAGTGGAGTACAGCTAGAAGGCAAGAAAATTTGAAGAGGAAGAAAAAAAATAATCTTGAATTCAAGAACTCCAAAATTTAATCTATTAGATTGAAAGAGCTGTGTATTTAAGAGGCTTTCCTGTAAATGAGGAGAATTATTAGTAAACTTTTTCTGCTCCATTTCCTAGTAATCTTACAGTAGATGCTAACAGTGAACTCTTCTACTTTGACTCCTCTTGCACACAGCTTTGCTCTGATGAGAGCTTGGGACCAAATTGCTTTAATGCTATCCCTTTTTATTAATTTTTAAGTGATTAACATTGTTTTGTGAGAAGCTTACATGAGATTCATTTAGATTTTAAATCATTCAGATATCCTTGCTTTGCTGCACTCTGTATGACTGTAATAAAGGATGAAGATTTACACATTTTTTTCTGTTCCATTTAGCACTGGATTAGTTAGCTTGCTAATAGCTGATTCATTTTCATTACCCAAGGAGTGGAGTTCAGATAATTGGATAATGTTAAGAATCTTGATCCTAACATATGTAAGGTCTACTCAGCAGGCTTATGGCCTGCATGTTTGTAGGTCACTCATCAGTTAGTATCTTTAATAAGAAGCTTTGAACCAACTGCTGCTTTTCATTGCTATTCTATGAACTGTGAAAGCTGTGACGAGATGCGCTTACAGATGTGTCTGTAAGGGAAACTGGGTTCTTAGGTCTCCAAAGTCATGCTTTATAGCTTTGTTCTGTTCCAAACCTTGCTGATACAATGGTTGTATCTGAGACTAATGTTAAAATAACAGACGTCATCTAAAATAGCAATGAATCCTAGTACTTAGGAGATATGTTCAAAGACCAGTATCACATTGGGTGTTTACTGGTGTTGAAAAGTCTAGAGAAAATAGAAATGAAACAAGGCTCTATCCAGTAAACAGAACTGGTTCTTGATGTGCCAAGCTGTTTTCATTCAGAGAACAGTACAATAAGACAGCCTTCTACTGGGTCCATTATCGATACAAATGGTAATTTTCTTCATCCGTGCTCTAAAAAATGAAGACTTGAACTGTATCCTGGGGTGCATTAAGCACAGTCTAGCTGTTTTACTGATGGGAGTGTGTCCCACAGTACTGATGCATGCTGTATTGGTTCGGTCTCGCCTCAAGTAGTGTGTGTGATTCTGTGTTCCATAACATAAGAGCATTAGTGTGCATCTAAAGGAGGGCAGTAAAGATAGTGAAAGGACTACAAGGCATGGCTAAGAGTTGTGGCTGAGGTCTCTGGGATTTTTCAGCCCTGAGGTGCTGAGCAGCAGCCTCATGGCAGCCTACAGCTCCTCAAAGAGAGCAGAGCTCTCCTCTCTGGAGATAGCAGCAGGGCTCAAGCAAACAGCGTGGAGCTGTGTGAGGGGAGGGTCAGGTTAGGGCTTAGGGAAAAATGTAAGTGAGAAGGTAGTTGGGCACTGAGACATGCTCCTCAGGGAAGTGTTCAAGGCTCTGAGCTTGTCAGCGTTCAAGAAACATTTAGATGATGCTCTCGAATATGTGGTTTAACTCCTAAGTTGCTGTGTCAGGAGTTGGACTTGATCCTAGTGAGTCCCTTTCAACTCAGAGTATTCTATTTCTATGAAATTATTCTTTTTCAGAGCTCGAAGAAATGCTTTCAAGTATTGCATCTGTTGCAGTTCTGGCCTATTCAAAAGCTAACAAAAACAGCTTCACACAATTTTATATATTCAAATCCTGTGGCATAATTTTTTATTGTGTGAGATTTTGCTGACAGTAAATGTCTTAGAATCTACTTGCTTGGTAGACATATTCCTAAAAAATAGCATATGCTTTATTGTGGTTTGGGTCTAATAGTTTCAGATATGTTATTCACATTTTATATGTCTCTATGTTTATATGTTCTATGCAATAAATTCCAGTACCTTTTGAAATCATTGAACCATCACAATGAGGATGGAAAACAATACCTTTATTCTTCTATTGGTGTGGTTTTCTTCATGAGACAGTGTTAAAGCTTTTTGTATTTTCTTGCTTTTCGTAATATTTTCATATGAATAGCATTTGAAAGACCAAGTGAAATGAAGTGAAATAAGGCCTTTATTGTCCAATCTCTAGGACAAAATTCAGTACACTTATGTAGGATACAGCAGTAGGTGATTGCTTTTCTGGGTATTCTAGTATACAGTTATTTTGTTAGCAAGCAACATCTCTGATGCATATGAATATGATTTTACACAACTTTTCTTTTTAATTGCCTTCATGCTTAACTGGGTTACTTTATTGTCATTTTGATACCAATTACTTTAAATATATATATATATAGATGATGCAAGTATCTGTACTGTTTTTCATATGCTAGGGTGCAATTTTAACCACAGCATCCATGTGTAGTTACTCACTTAAGGAAATTTAGAAACTAAGTTTACTTACAAAGCTGTAAAATATTTAGATCCGTTCAATTTCATTTTGCTTTAGGGTTAGAATGCAAGTTTTTATTCAGAGCACCCAGAATGAGAAGGTAAATTCCAAATAGAAGATAGGCTTGTATAACAAAGCAATTAGGCAGGTCATCAAACTTAAATAGGTAAAAGAAAGTATAGCACTTAAGAATGCTTGCTAATATTTTGCTGGCAGTGGTACTCAATGTCTGTAATGGTACTTATTTAGTTAGGGGTACTGAAAGTATATTCAGTAGCTAGCATATAACAGATGTAATGCCGAAGATAGAATGTTGAACACCAGTGTATGTTTACTTGACCATAGCATAAAATGATGATTTTTTTCTAATGAAATATTTAATATTTTAAAGCATCTCAACGTGCAGTGGGAACAGTGCAGCCGCACTGTCCTGGAGAGGAAGGAATTGCTCATGGCAGAGCCTGGGGTTTGGCCAACAAGTGTTCTCAGGTCCTCTCCTGTTGTTTTGGGAGCTAGAGTTACTCGTGAAGAATCACAGCACTAAATTCCACACCATGTGCAAAGTATGTGGTCTAGCACATGGATCCTCAGGACTGGGTTTGTAAGTAGGAAAAAAAATCCCTTCAGAGATGTACTCCCAGTGATTAACAGTGGAGGGATGTTTATTCACCATTCGAACTTAAATAAATGGATTGTGTTGAAATGCTGCTTGCTGCTTTCCATGCAGGAGAACTATAAATTGTTGGCAATAGTGGTTGAAAAAAAAAAAAGGTAAAAGGATGAGATGAGGTATCTGCTGTTCTCATTTAGAAATGAAAAATAGGAAAAGGTAGTTATTGCCAGGTTAATAAGGTGTTATACATAACAAAAACTGAAGAAAGAAAGCACTTAAGCCCCATTTCTCAAGGGTATTTAAATATCTAAATCTCGCTCAAATTCGTTGGTTGTGAGACACCAATAAGAAATACCTAAGAGTATATGGGTGATAATCTGTAATTAAACTGCTATCTTTTTTTGTTTCTGTTCCCTAAACCTTTCCTTGGAAGGTAATCTTTTTATAAATGCATACTTCAATATGCAAAAGACTAAACATTTCTTACGCCTAAATATGTTTTTGAACAAACAAATACGTTGTGTTCCAGCTCCGTGTTTCATCCAGAAACCTGTAACTTCTTGTGGCATTTCTTGCAGCTACAGAAAAATATTCATACATGTTTAATATTTTTATGGGAGGGTAACCTCAGCTGGTAGAGGTGTATAAGTGCAAAATGAGTTCATATCTGTTTTTAAACCTGCTTTCCAGGTCTCTTCATTGTTTTTTTTTGTTTTTGGGTGGTGTGGTAGGAGGGTGGGAGAGATAAAATTACAGTAATACATTTTCTCAAAACAATAAAAATAACCCTAGACAAATTAACCCTGGACTTCTGGAAATACTTGATGCTGAAAATCTATTCACTGCTGGCTTAAGATACTGTTTTGTCTTCAAGTTGATGTTACAGCATTGTTTCATCAGCACAAGGAGATAGCTTAGGAAATAGCAAAGAAGCTGAACTTCTTCATATGTTTCACCAGCAGACTAACGTCTTTATCATATTTAACAGCAAATATTTTGTACTTAAATGTTCCTATCCACAGTGAACAGATTACCTACAACGAATTTCACTAATTACACCTTACTATTCTTTTGAACAATGCAAGATTGTTTATGTAGGTCTCACTTGTCTAATGGTTGGCAGTGCTCTTCTTGATTTCCCCTGTATTCTTCTGTTTCTGGAATGGTCTGAAAGATGGCTTTATTTGCAAATTTTATTTGGAAACTGTGGATGTACTGCTGGTTTTCATAGGAGAATGAACTAGGAATGAAAGAATGCAAGAAATCTTACGATGGATGAAGTCACTGGACCTCTGAACTTCTGTCTACAGAAATAAGTGATAATGATACGTGAAATGCATAGTCACTTCTCTCATTAAATTGCAGAGGGTAAAAATTGGATGATTATAAAAGATTTTTCTGAAATTCACTCCCAGCTTCCCCTGCATTTGCAAAAACTCCTGTTCAGTTTTCCTGACCAGAAGACTAGAAAAGAGGAGATTAATAGAACAGATTTTGTGATGATTTTGTCTGTTAAAGAATATTGAGAAGGGCACTTAGGAGGTCATTCTGAATTCTCAGTGGCACCTTGAGACTGTTAGCTTCTCTGTCACCAGCATTCAAGGTAAATACCCTATGAATTCACTATGCCTGAATTTTAATGAATGTTTTGCTAATGTATATATATAGTACATGTATATTTAGTGTGTATTTGAACTAGACCCAACATTTTTACTGTTATTTGCTGCATCAAAGCATTTATGGCAGTTATAATTCCTAGAGAATAATTGATTTGCTTTATTTTATCTGCTTTCTCTATACCTGAAAGAAACTAATGTCAGTAAATTCAAGCCCACATAAAACCCCTCTGGCACAGTCATTTGGAACTTGTTAATTCTTGTAATGCTTTGCAAAGAGTGATAAAATGAATGGAAATGATCCAGAGAAGGGGCATGTGGGTTGTCTCAATCTGTATAATACATCTCAGGACTTAATATTTGAAATTACATCATGAGTAACAGAGATGTTTTTGTTACTACTTGTAAATCTAAAATATTAGAGAAAGGAGAAATTTGTTTATATTTAAAGGAGAAGTATGAAGTTGTGGAATAAATCTTACTTCACAAGAAGGAATAATCTAGAATATTTTGAAATAGCAGTAAAGAAGTGTTTTTGTAATGAAATGTCGATTTTCCTGAGAATTTTCTTTTTAATGGTTAAACTGTGACTGTTGTTTCCTTTTTGCTAATCTGACTTAATTACATCTGAGTTGATGGTTTCTGTTCAACCGTTTCAATTTCTCAGTGGGGATTTTTAGCCACTAAGCAGAATTAATGTGGTGTAGTGCAAAGAAGTGCATGTTTCTTTTTCAGGTTGCTGATTTGTAAGCAAAATCATAAAACAAAGGTGTACTTTTGGTACCAAGCTTTAGTCAAGTTTGACACTCCCACTGCACACTTCAAGTGCATGTTATCAGTTCTTGGATCTTTGGCTGAGTACACCCTACCTGCAGGCAGATGACTGAGACTGTACACCTCTTCATTACTGTCAGCTGTATCTCTGTTTCTTCTATAGATTTCTGCAGTGTGTATCAGTTGATATATGACTGTAATGTCATGCTGCTTTCTCAGTGGGATGTCATAATTTTTTCAGAACTTTTGAAAACTAGAAGACTGCATTTCAGCCAAATCCTAGATTTTAAGAGAAATACAAGTGTTGCACACTTTTATGTATGTTCCTTTCCTGAAGGTAATATGTTTTCTGCATGTGAAGAACAGTTCAGGGTGACTCGCATCTTCACTTCATTATTTTTTTTTATCACGTTCTGATATTTTTGCTGGGTAATAGCTACAATATTCATGGTGTTAATTATTTTTACTGATATAATATTCAGACTACTGTAATGGTCTGAGTTAACATGCAGTCATTTCTGTTGGTGGAAGTCTACTGAAGGCTGGGCTCTAATTATAGCTTCAGTCATAAAATTAATGTTATAAAGTAGTCCAGAAATAGAAGTTTCAGGTATGTTATAGTAGTGTGCACATAAAGTGCAGCAGAATATTTTGTATATGTGACAGTGTGATGGTTCCTTTCTTTTTCTTTTGGCAAAAAATCTCATTTCATGCTGAGTTCCATGATGTCGGAAGTTGCATAGCTCACTACTTTTTTTCTTTCACTACTCTTTCCTGTCAATTTTTAGTTTATTTATTTCTTTTATCAATCTGAAGTCAGGCAGATAATTCTTATTCATTATTATATTATTATAATATTAAAAGTAATAATTCTTATTACTTCCTATGTCCCCAAGTAAGGAGGCAAAGGAAAAGTACTCATTTGTAACATCATGAACACAGGTCCAAAATGTATAGTTGAGTCTCAAGAAATGATAAAATTGGGGTGTTTTTTTTATTTACACAATCTGTTGAGAAAACTGTGATATTTACCTTTAAAACTTTGTTCCTGAAATGCTACAGGACTGTAAAATACCTTGCTTACATTGGTGCCATGTAATTTCCTGGATTTAAAAATAACTACTGACAGATCTGTGGGGATATTTGCCTTAGCAGTGCATTTAATACAAAGCAGTCACCAGTTAGCTTATACTAAGGTGATTAATAGAAGTAAATTTATTTTATGGGAAGGATCAAAATCCTCTGTTTAAAAAAAGACATGAAAATGTGTCTTTGTCAGTCAAAGACTGACAATTGCTGTGAAGCATACAAAACTATTCTTTTTAAAAATAGGTTTTTTTTTAAATTATTTGCAAACATTTCAGAAAACGTGATCCATTGCTAAATAAGATTGGGCTGTGTTTATTTAAAGATAGATGGGATCTTTTAGCAGGGATAAAGTGCATATAAAAAGTAAAGTATGAATACTATTTTTGTACTTTAATCAGATAAAATTTCACGATGCTTCTTTTTGCCACCATCTGTACTGTTTTGTTTTCTTGACATAGAATAGTTTTAATTCTTCACTGCATAGCGCTGTTCAGGAAACTTTGAACTTTCTGAATGGTGTGTTTAAATGGGCTTAAAACTTCATTGTCTATTTTAAATGCTAAGCTTGTTTACATGGCTTTTCAGACTGTTTGGTTCAATATGTTTGTGAGGCTTAGACAGTCCTGGGAGAATTCAACAGGTGTAAATTCTGCATGAAAATGTGTGCTATTTAATTAATTGCTGATTAATTAAATAATGGTTAATAAGTAGAAAGAAATTATTAATACTTCCTCACAGGATTGAGAAAATACTTCAGCCATATCTTGTGAATTTATCTATTACAGGTGATGTTGAACTAAAAAACGGGGCTCCTAGGCAGGTTTTTACTGCTTGGGCAAACATTTTCTTTCAGTATTGAAAAGCTGTAATTATCCTTTTGTTATTAACACGTTATATGTGTGCCTTAAATACTGGTTCAAAACTGTAAATCGTCCACTACTTGGATGCCTCATCTACAGCCTTGTAAGAGCCAAGCCAAAAAGTTTTTGTTTTTTAAAAGGCATTGAATAACTTCTGCAGGCTTTTATTTTTATTTTTTGGGGGAGCATACTGGCACAGTTGAGAAATGGCCATCCATGGCCCCCTTTACTCCCACTTAAATTTAAGTGGTAGCACCTCAGGGGCAGACCATGGGAATGGATTCTGGTAGCACCCACGAGGTTATCAAAACTGTTTTTGCTAGTGCTGCCTTCCTTGAGGAAGACAAAATAACTTGGGAACGCAATGTGTTTTCTGGCATTCTCTTCTTTGCACGTTCTGTTTCTACTGTGGAAATCTTGAGCCGCACACTTAATAAGACACTGGGTCATTGTGCAACTGGTAAGCAAGCTCTGTCCCTTCATCTGTGATGTTTTCCCCTGGGGTGCTGCCTGCTGACCTTGGATATGATGTGTTCATCCTCTTGGGCACCGCTAGCTGTAAGATATCTTGCCAAGGAACTGACAGAAATGTGTTCCAGTTGTCATCATGTCTGGGAAGCAGTGATGGAAAATGTTGGAAGGTAGGTCAGAAGAGCATCTGAGTTGTTCCTCTATGGCTTCCAGATGGTGTCTCACCTGATGCTTCGTGAATTTGTCTTTGCTTAGCCACTGGGGAATCTGCCTGCTTAGACTCATTCTGGCCTGTGTAATGTTGTAGTTGATGGTAAATATGTCCATATGTCACCATATCAGGTTATTAGGCATGACTAAAGACAGCCAAGTGTTTTAGTATAAACATAAGAGATATTTCTTGAATTAGATTGCTTCCCCGCCCCGCACACGTACCTCAAAAAGACCAACCACACATGCACAAAAGTATTTTGACTTATTTACCTGTGCACGTAATGTTTGAAAGTCACAGATCACACCTGCAGTATCAGACCAAAAAACTCTCCTGACATCAGGGAAAGCTTAAAACAATTTAATAATCAATTTTGATAATGATTCTTTCTGTAAAACTTAAGAAATGAAAGGAGTCATTGAAAATATTCAAGAGTTTGTTTTCATTACAAGTTCTCTTACTCTTCAGTACATGTAAAGAAATGGCACCAGAATCAACCTCTAGGTATGAATAAATATTTTGTTACTTATTATTTTTTCCCCTTTTATTGACTTATATCCAAAATATTTTTCTGATTTTCTTTATGCTGTAGCTTTTCTTGTTTCCTGTGTTTTTGTTGCTTATTGCAATTGCATTGAAAGTAGTGGAAGCATTGTAAAGATCAAGATTCTCTTTCCATAACTTTCCATCCTCCTGTTTATGTGTGCAACACCATGCTTAAATTGATATATATTTTTTTCCAGTTCATAAGTTAATTTATGCCACAGAAATAGGCAATTTGATTTTGGTGAGAGATGTCCTCAGACTTTCATGCAATGTAGATTTAGAAAGTTAGAATACAATTACAATTATGCAATAAATTGTAAATATTAAAAAAAAAAAAGTTACCTATAAGGCAATTACATTAATTTAGCAGAAGAACCAATTAGTCCTTTTATTAGAATGAATAGTGAGGCAAGTAGATATGAATATAGATGTTATCACTGGGCTTCCACTATTTCTCCAAGGCAAACTCCTCTGATGTGCATTGCATACCTCTTATCTGCATTGCAGGCTTCTATTACATATTCTACTCTTGTTCCATGTTTGGGTTTCCCAGGGATCTGCAGCACTGATCACAGAAGACATGAATGTTGTGAGTGTTCATAGACTTTAAGTAAATAACATTAAGAAGATGAAAAATAGGAAGTTAATTTAGTTTGTGAAGATAGCAGACTAAATAGTTCATCAGCTCTCTTCATCTTTCTTCCTGCTGTAATATTTTACTGAAGCTGTGCCACGTACATGTGAGATGTAGAAGTAGGTCAATGAAAATTTATTCCAAAATGGCCACGGTAAAAAAAAAAAAAAAAGGAAAGAATAAATATATGTGCAAGAGAGAGCCTGGATGATTCTGTTTTTTTTTTTAATTATTATTTTTGTTCTCTTGTGCTATGCAGATGCTTAATTTTAATGTGAACTGGAACGTCAAGGAATTGGGAATGAAAATTGATGAAATATAATGAAAGTCTGAACTGTTGCATTCTTATACACTTTTATTCATAAAGCTAGTAATCAAATTTTCAATAGATTATTTGGAGGATATCAATGATGCAATAGCCACCAGTTAATTTTAGAACAGTATTGCTTTGGTCTGCCCCTCTTGTGTTTTTAATTGTGATGAAATTTTTACACGGAAAGATGCTAACTAAACTGTTAGTGGCATGGCAGCAATTGTGTTCAATATGATGGTGTCTGGTGTGAACTGTATTGGTGGTTTAGAAGTTGAATGCACTGAGTCCTGATAGGTTCTGTTGTGTTCTGTGGACAAGCTTGCTTGGGCCATTATTTTGTTGAAAACAGTTTAATATTCTGTTCTGGCTAGGTATCTTTCATCCCTGTGTAAAGATTTCGTGTTTTCTGTTTGACTAAGTGTACCTGACAGAAAACAGGGTTTATTGTTTCCTTAGCTATCACTCATAGTCATTTGTTAGGTTGAATTGCAACTAGCTAAGGGTAATAATAGCAATAAAAGTGCAAAGCGAATTTATGATAGCATAGGGCTCTTTTCTCAACAAAAGCATGTCTTTCTGAAAGGAGGAGTTGTGTCAACAACCACTAGGTATTAATCATGTGTTCATCTCAACCATGTTCTCCAGTGGTGCCATGAACAGTCACTGCTTCTTAGCAGCAAAGTAAAGTGTTCTTCTACAACTAAATGCATCTAAATCAATCAAAAGCTCTATTATTTCTATAACAGCATGCATGGATAAGAAGTACTGCTAATGACTGTGCTTATCCTCTGTGTGTGTTATCCCAGCTTTCTTGATGTGTCACACAGTGAGAAAACAAATCAATGTTTTTTTACTTGAAGCTAAAGTGTTCAAAAATGATTTAATAGCACCTCTCTTTGTTAAGGTAGTTTTCTTCCTTATCATGTAGTGTTCTATTGCAATGGACGGATATAAAAGGCAGCATAAAACAGAAACGTCTGTTTTAGAAGTGGGTCAGCTTTTAAAGTTATTGCTTAATTTCAGGATCAGTTTAGATCTCAAGCACTTTTTCCTGAGCGTGTTTGTGGAGGATGCTTTGAATGCTCTTTTGCCACACCTGCAATTTCTTTCATATCCAGGGTAGTATAATTTGTGGTTGTATGCAGCCTTGAACTGCATCTTTGAAGTATACCACAGATTGCTATTTTCAGTATATGACACAGTACTTAGCAGAGAGGTAACATCAACATTTTCTATTCTTTCTCTTAAGACCCAATGAAGTATTTAAGCTGCTCAAATAAGATGCTATTTTTCTAATATATTAAAGTAACATCCTATTAAGAGATCATATATATATCTATAATCTTCTATACCCAGAGGGCGATGGTTAATGGCTCAGTGTGTGGATGGAGATGAATGATGAGAGGTGTCCCTCAGGGGTCAGTACTGGGATCAGTACTCTTTAGCATCTTGCTGAGCACACCCTCAGCAAGTCTGTGGGTAACATCAAGCTGTGGGGTGTAGTCAACATGCCCAAGGGGTTGGGTACTGTTCAGAAAGATGTAGAGAGGCTCACACAGTGGGCCTGGGTGAACCTCATTAGGTTCAACAAATCCAAGTGCAAGGTCTTGCTCTTCAGCAACTCTTGCTATCGGAACAAGCTGAAGAGTGTAAGGACGGAGCACAGCCCTGCTGAGAAGGGTTTGAGGGTACTGGTGGATGGTGAGCTAAGCATGAGCCAGCAAATCTAGTTGTGGATGTCCCTGTTCATCGCTGGGGAGTTGAGCTAAATGACCTTTAATGTTCCTTCCAATTCAAACGGTTCTATATTTATAATCTTTAATATCTGTGTTACTCCCTGACCAGTGTCATATACGCAGAAATAGAAACAAGGTTATTTATTCATAGCTGTTCTCTTTTATCCTACTTTCTCCTATGTCTTCCCAACTTAAGCAAGCAATTACTAAGGCTTAGACCTGAATTGTGCTTTAACATAAGAGTTAAATTCAGGTTCACTCTGTTTCTACTGAAGTCATATAGCTATGGTTTGAGTTTACATGAAGTATTGTAAGTCTCAAGCAGATTACCTGTGCAACTATATATAAACCTGATTGCTAGCAGTAATAGCCAAAAATATGAGTTTGTCTCCTTAGAACCTGATAGTTTTTCAGTTTGATGTAAGCAAAAGTCCCATTTAGACCCTTCCTTAATATTCTGAATAGGATTTGCATGCTGTAAGTGCACCAGAGTATGAACCACTTGTGCCCTAGGCTCACAAGCACTTGATTCTGTACAGTTTTATAGCCTTGGAATTTATTTTGTTACCAGGAGAAAATGTTGGCATGGTAAGTGAAGTAAGGGAAACTTATTTTTTTTGGTGATTATTTTTTCAGATAGCATTAATATGAATGAGTCATGTTAGTAGTTCTAATCCATCACATATGCCTGTCTCTTCTTAAACTTTTTCACAGCATAGTTTCAAGTTTTCCTTCTTCCTTCACATCAGGACGTGTCAGCCTCCTACTTTCACCTCCCTCACTTCCTGGCATTTGTCCCTACATGGGCTGGTAGTTGTACTTAATTCTCCCCTTCTCTTGTTACACCAATGGTCTCCCTTTGCCTCCAGCTCAGGAGGTTTGCCTCCTCAGCTCCAGGAGTGATGTTCTCCTTCCTGCTTCACTTCTTTTTTCAGGTCCTCACAGTCAGTTACCGATGGCACTTCTGCTGCATGCATCGTGGAAAGAACAGGCTGGAGAGAGACTGAAAGAGTTTATCTGACTCTTTCAAGCAGCAGGTTATTGAAAGAAACAGAACACTGAGAAAAAAATCTCAGCTTTCAGTAAGTTTGAATATGCTGTTATTTTGTCTTTATAACAAGTTCAAAGTTGGGATAAAACAGCTGTATCTACACAATACCAGCAACCTCTATTAATAACTTGAATGAATGTTTCAACTTGGAGTCTGAGGCACAAATGATGCCAGGAATATTTTTGATTACAAAGCACTGGAATATTTCAGGCACTAGCTTCTTGTTAATGAAAAGATATATGCAGAAAAGTATGGTATTATACCGTGTTTCTGTACTGTATGTTGATGTTAAAAGGAAAAGTTATCTGACAGAACACTGCTGGCAGGCTACTAAGATGTGAACACCACTGAAGTAGGACAATAATGGTAAGTGGTAGCAAAGTACAGCTCGTGTAGGTCAAGATTATGGAAATTTTTAGTGAGTTTCTGCACAGAGAAGTTGTAGATCCCGGGGAAAAAAAAGTCTACATAAGATGAAATGCAGAGCAAGAAAAAGGTAACTTGCCCATCAACATTTATATAGCTACTCTACAAAGCAGGGAAAACAGCCAGAGAGGTCAGGTAATAAACCATATAGGATTTTTATGACCCAGAATTGCTCTGAGGGACTTTAAATTGGTGTATGAGAAGCAAAATATTCTATCTGTTCAGCTTCAGACTTTTCACAGAATGTGAAAATGGTAACCTTACTATTTTTACCCAAAGATTAGGTACAAAGAATTTTGGAGAAGCAGGAAGATTGGTGACTGTTTAAAAATCCAATTGCATGTTAGAAGTATGAGGAAAATATAAGAGGAAAGAAAATATTTGCTGCATCAGAAAGGAAAGAAATAAAGGAAGAGAATCATAAAAGTGGATTGATGATAAATAATAGGAATAACAAACCCTGTCAAAGACTCCTCCTTCTTTTCTGAAAACCTGTTCTGTTCTCCAGGTAACTAACTTTCATCTGAGATACTCAATCAGTGCTTTTATTTGTTTATTTATTTTTATTTTTTTATTCTAATCCATGATCTGATGGTGTTCCATCAGATTTTAGTTCTGCATTATTTCTTCTTTTTATTCATTTCTTTGTCTGACCTACAATATACATGATTTCTGTAGACATAGCAACATATATTTTTCTGTATTTCTGTATTAATGTATATACTATATACAGAAATTGCTGTAATACATAGACATAATTTCTACACATATCCATATACATTACATATATGTGAGTTTTAGTTGCAATTTGCAGTGTTTTCCCAGCCATCTGTTTTACTGCTATCTCCATCTCTTGTCCCGATTCTCCATGCTATTCCTGGGCCACCTTTTCCTTAAAGTTACCCCAAAAGTATCGTAATATATTGTAGCTTTTTCTTAGCCAAGTAGACATAGATGTTTTTTGCAGATATCGAGTGGTTGGTGTAGGCTGTTGAAAATGCTTGTTGAGTGCAATTGCACAGTTGTGATTTATCCACTTCTCTTTATTCTTTACAACTCCTTACACAAGGGGCAGGCAATTTGTTTCAGCCAAAAGCTCCCAAGTAATCTCTTAGTCTAATTCTAGAGAAGCAAGTGCCTCACTGCCAAACTCTCTTTTAAAAATGTCCTTGTATTTTTTTATATGCTCAACCAAAACAAAACAACCTCTTCTGTTTTTTTGTTGCACGTCAAATTTAGTAATCCCTAGGAGGTCTTTGAAAACAATGAGGCTTTAAGGATGGAGTGCAGTGCGAGCTCAGATGTGACAGATGAATAATTGATTTATGGGTTAGTTGTAGGCACAAGCCAGCGAACTCGCTGCTGAAGGGCAGAGTTAGGAAAAGCGAATGCTAATGAATTTTGCCACCTGTTTTGGAGAAGGCATGCTGGGGTTAGCAATCAGCTCTCCACATGGGCTAGTCCAAGAAAAGTGATCCTGCTAAATTTCACCTGGTGATTTTAGAAGAAGGCCTGCTGTGAGGTTCTGTTCCTGAGTGAAAGAAATATAAAAGAACTTAGGGCATGAGCAGAAAGCAAACAGTATCACTTTCTTTTATCTCTATTATTTCCTTACAACTCCCTGGGAAACCTCTATTTCTTTTTTTTTTTTCCCACCAGAAATTGTAGCTTCTGCTAGGGGAAGGAGAAATGTAATTTTTAACTCCAATTGTTCACACAAATGGCAATATTTCATCTGTTAAAAAGCCTTCAGATGTCGCACTTTTGCACTTGATAAACATGAACAAAGAAATATTAGCCCCCAGTGTATTACCATTACTCGGGTTGCTTTAAAATGGCCACATTTCAAATATAACCTTCCATTACAAGCCTGACCTGAAATAAAAATGCTGTTACCTATTTTGTGGAGTGTTATTATCCTTGAGCATGATTTGTTTTTACACCACTTTTAACCTAATGAGGATCTCTGATCTTTATTTCTTTAATGGCAAAACTGCAGGTTCCATATACTGAATTATTTGAAAAAATAACAGTATTTGTTTACCCTGGATTATGGGTCAGCTATTTTAGCCTGTGCAAACAGGACCCTGTAGGAGAAATGCTCAGTCATGGTTTGAAGCAGTGATGGAGCACCTGGTGGGAAGGCAGGGCCAACCCAGGGGTGCACAGGTGCATGCCATGTACCTGAGTGACCAGAAGGGCTGGAGCCAGGATCCACCCCTTCCCAGCCCTCATTTAAGCATTGGCAGTGGAGGTAAGTGTGTCTGGCTGGATATCCCAACCTACCTGAGGCTTTCCAAAGGTAAGCAGTTTTTCTTCCATTGTTTCTGATGCTGTACATGCATGCCATACATGTACACCATGCATACATGCCTGCTGTGTTAGTGCTTGTTCTCATTTGCTGCCACCCTGCTACTGTTGCTGTACTTTCCATAGCATTATAGCATTACAGATCCCAACAATGTTTCTATACCCTAGATATACTACAGTGGGAAATGTCCATGGAACTGAAGAATGTATTTTGGGATACAGTTTTCGAGCTCTCAATTACAAGTGCTTAGTAGGGTATTTATTGTGTGCTGTGTGACTCCTCTGACTCAGAGAGAAGCTCACTGGTAAGGAAGAGTTACGTATGAAATGTTAATTACATGGAAAGCCTTAGCTCTGACTGAATTTTTATTACTTCTAAATGGTTTGAAGACAAAAATAAACAACACAAAGAGTGATGGCTTTTAATCATTTCTCAAAGCTTTACAAACTACGTGGGAATTACAGGGGAATCTTTCATCTCTCTTCTGTTTTTATAATTCCTATTCCTTTTCTGTTCCTTGTATTCTGTAATGTTCCTTATTCTGTAAGAAAATCGAATATCCTTAATAGTCATTGAGTAATAGGGCTTGAATCCGACCACGCATTTTATTGTTACTCTTCTCTGCTTTCTTGCAAATGGGAAGTAGAGTGAAATGGCCTGTTTTGAGAACAGTTTTTGGTTTTCTAGTTGCCTTTGGCAGGCATTTTGTTTTATGTATCTGTGGCTGGCATTTTGTAGGAGGTAGCAAATCAAGGGAATGAGCCTTGCATTTGGAATGTGGTTTGTACTGTCTAATTTGTAATAAGGGAATTCATTCTGTTGCCTTGGTCCTAGCTCAAAGAAACTCTTCTCAGCACGTTAAAATTTTCACCTTTCTACTTGAAAGGTCAGTTGTATCTGAGTATTGTTAGTCATAGGTTATCCTGAGTTCAAATGGGATTGTTCCTACAGGTGTGTATTTCTGAGTTCTCTATTTGCATTTCTATCTGTATAAGTAATAACTGAAGTAGTTGTGAAATTCTGATTTTATTTCCTCTTTTTAAGTACTTGTAGAAAAGAACACTTACACCCACTGTTAAATTACACCGTAAATAGTAGGAGTTATGTTTGTTTCTCAGACAGGAATTTTTAGGTTTTCCGATTAAGAGAGCATGCAAAAATATATTTTTTACAACTGATTTATAAGCAAACATTTTATAGAAGCCGGAAGACATATTTCCATTTTGGTGTTTCTAAAGATTTTCTTTGACTGGGGATTGTCTTCATTGGCTCTATCAATAAAAAGCAACATGTGATAGAGCACTGGCACGGGCTGTCCAGAGAAGTGGTGGAGTTTCCTTCTCTGGAGATGTTCCAGACCCACCTGAACGCCAACCTGGGCTAGGGAGGTTGGGCTCGCTGATCTCTAGAGGTCCCTTCCAACCCCTTCAATTCTGTGATGTTGTTTAAAGGAGATTTAAAGCACTATTTATTGAAATATGGTTCACACTGAAGTAGGGCTATGTACCAAGGCTGCTTCTGTCAGATTCACGGATGTTGAAATGTGAACTGAAGTATATTTTCTGTGGTTGTGACCTTGAGCAACGGCAGAAGAAAGCTGAAGGTAAGCAGAAATTTATCTTAGATGCATTGTGCAGAAATGTCAAAGCGAGGTGACTGCAAAAAAAGTAACATTTCTGTGGGTAAACATGTAGAGATGTATCAGGAATAAGATGCTTGCAACATTATTGTCTTCTTTGAACAACAGAAATGTTGCCCTGTAAAGGCCCTTTGAGATAATAGAATCCTGCTTCTTTCTCTTCTGTACACAATTATGCTATAACCTAGTTAGCTGTATTTACAAGACCCCTGATTTTGAGTCATAGCACGTATATTTCTTTAAAGGTAAGCAGCTTAGTGACATTTCAAAGATGGCATGCTCAAGCAAAAACACCCTGGAAGCAGATGAGTGTGCTTGTACAACATTACAACATCATCTCCTTCCCCGGAGCACACGAGGAATTGCATGCTACACTGGAGAATTAGGGAAGCTTTGATGCCCAGGAAATAGCATGAAGAGGACTAGATACTGCCAAATACAAGAAAAGTGTATGAAACATTTAAGTTTGAAAGACCAGCTGTATAAAGATACTGTAGAAAGCACACCTCTTGTTTTCTCTGGTAACTTGAAATTTCTGAACTTCATAGGTCGTGCTGGTGACAAAGTGGTAGCCTCCTTTTAAAGACTTTCTGAAGTAAAACACTGCAGATATTGTTATCACAAAAACATCTTGCTAGCAGAGCTCACAGCTGGCACTAAGTGATGGTTGCCCATTTGCCTGCCTTCAGCTGTTCCATTGTCCTTCATCCACCAGATTTGAGCTTCCCCCTAATCTGCTATGTTCTATATCTGAATTTAAAATGCTTGTCAGTCTTACAGCCGAGATCTGTGAAATAAAAAGGTTAGCCACCTTGAGGGCAAGAAACCATACTGTTCACCTGACCCCAGTTCAGTGGAATAGCTCTTTTCAGCTACAAAAGAATCTGAAGAGCAAGTGCTACGTGCTAAGTCCAAGGGCATGTTTATAGAGGCAAGGGTAACAACTTGCAAGCAAACTTTATTTCAGATTGTTGAATACAGTGATAATGAAATCACTTCTTCACTCAGTGCTGCATTTAAATTCAGAAGGGGCTGCCTGTCCACCCCAGCTTCACTTTCACCTAGTGCTGATTCCAGTTGGAGCCTCGGGCTACTGGATTAAAGACATTATTTCTTATAGTTCTTGCTGGGTTCTGCTGAGAAGGTGATTATGTCTGAGTAATCCACATCTTTTCTATCAAATTTTCTATCAAAAATAGAGGAAAAAGAGCATCTTGTACATACTACTAGAAAGCTGAATAAACAAACTGATTTTTCCCACCACTCTCCCACACTTCATAGAATGCCTTGGTTTGGAGGAGACCCTAAAGATCATTTAGTTCCAGCCCCACTGCAGCGGCCTTGAGCACCTCCAGAGATGGGATAGCCACAGTTTCACTGGGTAGCCTGTGCTGTGCTACCCTGAGTAACAAGCTTCTTCCTTATGTTTACCATAAACCTTCTCTCTTTTAGTTTAAAGCCATTCCCACTTCTATTTCTATCAGAGCATATAAAAGTCACTCTCCCCCTGCTAGTAAGCTTGCTTCAGGTACTGAAAGGCCACAGTGAGGTCTCCCTGCAGTCTTCTCTTCAGTTCTTAAAAGTTGCTTTTGGAATATTGCATGTAGGCCTGTGCACAGATCCAGAGGATTATTTACTGACAGCACAGTTCTTCAGAATCTGACTCTTGCCTAACGACTCCTTAGGAAGTCACAATTTGTCCCTGTTACAGTACACTAGCTAGCATATGCCTCGGATACAAGCAGTCATTATTATTTTTAGAGATCTCTGCGGCTGATTTGTACCATTGTGTATAAAGAAAAGTGTTCAAATATCCGAGTCTTCTGCAGGATGAAGTTTCTTGACAAGTTGTTTTGTAATCATTGTTTCACACATCCATGGCTGCTGTTGGTGGCTCCTACAATAAACTCTAAGTACCTGCTAAGGATGCTGCCACAGCATAGGCTCGTTAGAAGAGACAATTGTAACTTTGCCTTTCCAATTGAAAAGGATGAATATAAGCTAGGAATAAGTAATGGAAAACTTTAACGCTGCTATTTTATAAATGAAGATTGAAAAGAACTGCAAACTGTTTAACTACAAATTATCATGGAACATTATGTATGCTTTTGTCAGGGATGAAAACCTTTTCAGAAAACTAAGTAGTCAGAGCTTGTTGTCTTGGAAACTTTCTATGCTTCTACAAGCAAATAATAATAATAAAAAGAATTTAAAAGAAGAAAATGTTAACACCGCTGACACATATGTGGTACTTGCACTGGGATTCAAATGTCACCCTGCACTTCTAGGGACATTTCAGCTGGGGACTATTGTGTTGAGTTTAGCTTCTTTTGATAGGAAAATTATATTCTAGGCTTGGTGCTTATGCTTGCTTTTAAAGGATTAAATTCACACTGTAGTTGAAGAGGTGAAAGTTACCCGGCCTTTTTTTTTACATTTAATTAATTAGAATTGAACTCTGAGGGTAAAATTGTTAACGAAATGTAAATGTGAAATGATGCTGCTCTGGAAAAACAAATGTGCTGTGCCAAGAAATCCATTAGCTGAGTTTATTTTCTCCTTAAACCTTTTATATTCAAGGGAAGCTGACCTGGACAGAGTACTCTGTAGGAACTGTAGGTTCCAGGTCTCATTCTGTAGCCTTTACATTTTTTCATGTGTTTATTTACTTTTTTAATACATTTCCTTCAATGTTTAAGGGGATATTAAAGATGAGAAGTTTAAAAAAAAAAAAAAAAGGAAGAAATCAGCATTTGGACATGCAGGGGGGGATCTTATTTGAATTTATAACATTCTTCTTTTAAGATAGTCTCCCAAGGTTGAGTACATACCTGTCATAGCTAACAGAATAAATCTAAGCACACTACCCTAACAATAAAAATACAATGCACGCAGATTAACAAGGGTTTAAAATCTGAACTCCCAGCTTCGTTAATATGATGGATTTGAAAATCTATTTGTTTTCTCTGTTGCTTCTAAAGAGTTTTTCCCAACAAATGACGTAATGTAAGAAACTGATATTTTTAGTATCTAGGATACCAGAGGATGACAGTTTAAAATATTGCACTGGATCCAATGTATCTTTGAATTGGTTTTCACAATCTGTGATGCTTCATTCACTGCAAATTCTTGTTTGATATAACCGTGGGTTTTTTCTTTTATAAATTAAACTAAATTGGATCAATTGTTGTGTCACTCAATGTGATGCTGCTAAATAAAGTCTTTTTGGAATATTTAACAATGCTGGGTGTTATTTCCCCTGCCTGATCAATTAACAACATTCAACTGTAAATTTAGGCTGTAATGTATCTAGTTGAAAAAGCTTGAACCAGACTAGTTCATCCTTCAGCTCTGGTATAAAATGCGATAATTTCTTTTTCCTACTGCTATTTGTCATTCTTGTTTTGTTTTTTTTATATTTTTTTATTTTTTATTTATTTATTTATTTTTCTGAAAAGGGTTGGATTTGTCTTAAATCTTCTTTCTTTTTTATGTGGTTATTAATGCTTCATTTAAAACCCTTTTTAAAGCCTTTTTTCTTTTCTTTCTTTTTTCTTGATTACATGGAAATTAAACATATATAGCTACCAAAAGGTTTTTATTAATTCTGGTAAAGGAAACCTTTGCTTTACTTGCAGTGTTAGTAGGGGAAGCTTCCTTTATCATTCCAGCAGCCGTTTTAGTTCTGAAGAGGAGGTGCTGGCTTTTCGTGGAGACCAGCAGCTTCCTCTCTTGGTCTAGGCGACTTTAACTGAGTTTTATGTTAGAAAAAGAAGTGTGATTATGTAACAGGTTTAAGTGGGTGCTAAAGTATCTTTAGCGGGTTGCTTGGCACCTTTAAGCGTTCTCCTTGAAATATATCAAGCAAGACTTTTCTCATTTGGAATCTGGTTTGATATTGTTAAGAATCACCAGTGGAATCCAGTGAGCTACGTTTAACAATTTCATGTCACCTTATACTTGGATTATGAAAACCCCGTGATTTTTCAGGACTGTGTTCTCAAAGCTACCAAAACTGAGATAGCTGATAGATGGACTTTGTTTCAAGTCATGGTTGCTGAGTACTCATGAGTGCTCTCTATGTATGTATGTACCTGAACGTGTTACTTAAAGGCAGGAGGGGAGCTTCAAAAGGATCTTAAGTGAATTATAGCTTTTACAGGTCTGAATGTTTAATGAAGAACTCATTTAGGCCACGAAGTTTACCTATTCATTTTGACAATCTGTAGTAAACTTCATTAGCAAAAATAGATTAAAAAAAAAAAAGCCTACTAAAGCCTTACTAAAGACCACAATAAATGCAATTTTTTGTCATTTTCTTAAAAGTAATAATTGCAGTTGTAGAGTAAGAAGGGAACATGGTCTGCTACTAGTTGTTTCCCTGTGCCTTTGTATGCTTTCTGTTCTTATCACTGGTCATCCAGACCAACAAAAACTTTTGAAACTGTGTGGAGAACAGAAAACAAACTTTGTTTCCAGTAAGTCTGCTTTGGTGAGAAAGAAGAGTTTTTGCAAGCACAAAATTTATAACGTCATTCTGATTGGAGAAACATGCTAAGAAAACAAGCCAGAAAAAGCACTTAAAACTCCCTCTCTATTTTCCCCTTCTCTCACTCTCCCCTTCACCCTCTTTTTCAACTGTGTGTGTCACAACTGGGTAGTATTATAACAAACTCACTTATGACGTTTATCTGGTGTTGTTGTCTCAGAGATCATCTACGTACAAAGTTGAATCAGAGATCTGAAATAGATACTTCCATTACCTTTATACCTAAGCTATCTATGCTGTTCTCGTATTTGAGTTCTTTTTTAATCTCTGCTAACTATTGTACTTTCTGTTTAAGTTATTTTTTTATTTTTCTATTTTTCAGGCATTTGGCATTCATCTGGTTAGGAAGAGCCAATTGTGGGCTATCGCTGACCATTCTCAGAACAGCTGAGTTACGTGTGAAACAGGTCAGTTAAATGCTGATGTTGTGGTGTAGAATGTGAAATTTCTCATCTTACAAACTCAGGATTGCAAAGTGACTTATAACTTTATATAAAGCTGTGTTTGAATGAAAGGTCCATTCACTTTGTCTTTGAAAATGTCAGATTCAATGTAAGCTAATGTTCTTTCTACTGTTTGAACCATAAGTGGAAAATGTTAGAAACAGTGGGACCCAGCTGGATCCCTTTTCTCATTTATGCCAGTAATGCTGTATGCAGGTCAAGGAAGCTCGTGTTCTTTCAAAACATATAAACCATTTATAACTAGATAGATTGCTCTTCAGTATTTTTGCATCTTCATAAATGGAGCAATTGCATTTTTAGATTAAGAAGAAAATATGGACAGGGCAGCTGTCTTGGTTGTGCATAATTAGATTTTTATGCATGTTGTTCATATAAATGTGAACAACCATTCCTTTCTGAGAGAAATGAACAGAATGCATTAAATATTGTGTGACTGGCTCAAGGTTGCACAAATGTGCTATATTAGCAAGCCTGGTATTGCTTCTTTTATCTGTAGTTATTAGGACACCTTCACTGGTTATTTTTGACTACGTTGGCACATTTTATAAATGAGATCTGGTGTCCATGCACCATTAATTTACCTACCTATCTACCTGCCTATCAATTTTTTTATTGATTAATCCTCTGCTGTTTTCCTCCAGTGTTTACTAGTCCCTCCCAACACGTTTGTTTGATGTTAAGAAGGCAGTTATACTGATTTACAGACTGTACAAAATTGTTCATATCATGTTTTACTGTAGGGAAAGAAATATCTTATTGTTTTGTTTGTTATTACTTGAATTCAGAGGTCATATGCAATAATAACATTTATGCAGATTTTCTATCCCATAAACATATTCTTCAATGTCTTCATTACTTAGCATTCCAAGACTTTATTCCTAAGCTTTTTATAGACTCTAAATGTTTAAAGAATAAATGTTACTTGAAGTGATTACAATTATTTTGATGCAGTTCAGTAGCTTCAAGTTTATAATGAAGAAAAACAGATGAGAGCTCTGCATCACTACATCCCACTTTTACTTGAATCATTCAGTTCAAAATTAAATGCTCCACTGTTGTAACAATTTCCAGACGTGTTAGACATTATACCTAATATATTCTCACAGGAAGACCACGGATAACACTGTGGTGTAGTGTCTATGAATGTTAGCAGTCCGAAGTGCTCCTAATTTTATGTATTTTCTCGGTATTTTTGTTTCTTTTTCATGTTTTCACACGTTTTTGTGAGAGGTAAAAAACCTTTGTAGATTTCTCTCTTCCCTTTCGTTTCCTTTTATCTTTTAAATAAGCCACTACTGACACCAAATTATCTCTTACTTGGCTGTAACTGTTATTAGGAAAGTAAAGGGGGGAAGAAAAGAGCTCTAAAAGTGGGCTGGATATTTTACAACATTATTGGTCTGATGAGGTCAGACCTATGAATATCTAAGGCCAGATTTAACACAGGTGAGAAGTGATTGCTGGTCATTTATATATTGGAGCCAAAGTTATTTAAACATACAAAAAGATGGATTATCACAGTAGCACTTACACTGCTGTCATACATAACCTGACACAGATTATCTCAGCAAATACTTGGTTGCCATGCTTTCGTGGTTGCTACCAAAACAACTTTGACTAGAACATGATAATACATAACCAAAAAATGTACAACAGAAAGAACAACTGCTTTCTGGGAAAAAAAGATACCACAACTGCAATCCTATGCACTCACTTTTTAATATTCATAGATGAATGAGAGAAAAAACTTGGAGAACGTATCATGTGCAATACCTACGTGAACTGCCACTGCTGGAATACTCCACATTACTACATTCTAACCAGAGCAGCAGCATTTGGGCCTTTTGTTTTAGTTCTCTACCTTGACCAAAGTTTATTGCTTGCTTTGAGGTCAGTATGATCCTGTCTGGGTGAGACAATAGAATCAGAGGTGCACCATATTTCTCTGATTGTGAAAGTCATTTTTACATGCCGAATATCTTGTTGAATTATGTGTGGTACAAATGTGAAAATTCAACACTGACTCAGAGTTCTAAAAAGAAAATATAACAGTAGTATGTAGCTACTCGTCGTTAAAAATATCTAGCACTTACAATTTTATTTTTAGTGTCTTAATGTAAAAATATTCATATACTTCTGCAAGCATAATTAAACTCATTGTCGTGGATCTAAATGAACATTTCTTAGTTCTTTTTTATCATGAAACTGGAATCAAAGAACATTAATCACTTTAAAAAATTCATGATATCCTCTGAACGTGAAAATTAAATTTGCATAAATATAAATTATGTACGTGTAAGCCTTTATGTTTATAATTAAAAATCATAAATTATAATGTTCTGCCATTGATGAGAATGAGCTTCAGTGGCTGGTAAGTATCTAGGCTATTATAATTCTGAGTAAATGCTTGAACACTTCAAATTAAAAAATAGTCTCAAGTTTTAGTACATTAGTTCTCATATAGGTCTTAAAAATAATTTAAAATGTACCAGATCATTAAGTTCTTTGATGATCGTGATTTCTGATGCAATATCACAAAACATTTTTGAACTGATGTGTTTGAGAAGGCTGCTTTCCCTCTCCCTGCACTTTCAGTGCAGTGTTGGTGGGGTGGCAGTGCTGGGACTCATGAGTACAACAGCTTTCCAGGCACTCAGCATCTCCTCCCAGACTCTTAAGCATGATGGCAGTTTCTACTTATATTCAGGATGCTGACGCAGTGGTAGGAAGTTTACATTCATGAGAGCAAAACTTTGCACTGCAGTTGTAAATGTCCAGAGGAACGGTGAGCCCACATCCCTGGAGATATTCAAACTCAGGGCACATGGGGCTCTGAGAAACCTGATTGAGATATAGGTGTCCCTGTTCATTGCAGGGGAGTTGGTGAATTTTAAGGGTCCTGTGATCCTGTTCAACTCAGTTCTATGATTCTAAAGTAACAGTGATTAGTGTATTTCCTTGAGAGATCCACTAGTACTAGTGCCAGGTTACTGATATGGTTACACAGGTTTTTGTCCCAGCAGAGCTTTCCTGGCACAGAGAATATAGCATCATTGCTCAAATTACATTAAAGACTTAGCTAATTAATTCAGTTTTCCCACCAATATTTCTTCCTTGTGTTTCCTCATTTAGCCTTGCTGGAAAGAATATTCTGCAGGCACATCATATTGTGCTGCTTGCTGTGGGTCTGATACTGCATTCATGGTGATTACAGAGGAAGTAAATTGCTAAATATATCCTGTTCATTCTAAAGTGGGGAAGGAGAGATGTATTTAAATGCAAAAGTGGCTCTAGAGAGCGAGAAGATGAGCTGCAGCCTGGGCTCATTTCGTGACAGCTGAGAACCTGTCTCTGTTGAAGGAACTATGGGTCTTCCCAGCTTCTGCAGCAACGCAACCCCTTGCTTGATGCATGATTTGCTCTAAGGTGTCTGAGGGCTTCCGTATAGCTACATGCAAGGGAAGGTCTATAGGATTTCAACAGCCAATTGATCTATGTGTGCTTTGCTGTGATTAAAACCAAGTGTGTGTATATTTAGATTTGACTTTAAAATATATATATCCCAGGGAGTAGTGATAGTATTATTTCTTGCTCTTTTATGCAAGAAAGCTACTGGAAGGGTTATATTCTCATATGTAGTGCATAGGCAGCAAATATATACATGAAGTCTTATGAGGAGCAGCTGAGGGAGCTGGGATTGTTTAGTCTGGAGAAAAGGAGGCTCAGAGGAGACCTTATTGCACTCTACCACTTCCTGAAGGGGGATTGTGGTGAGGAGGGGGTCAGCCTCTTCTCCCAGATTACTAGTGACAGGACGAGAGGGAATGGCCACAAGTTGCGCCAAGGAAGATTTAGATTAGATTTGAGGAGAAACTTTTTCTCTGAAAGAGAGGTCAGGCACTGGAATGGCCTGCCTAGGGAGGTGGTTGAGGCGCCATCCCTAGCGCTGTTCAAGAAGCGTTTAGATGAGGTGCTAAGGGATTTGATTGAGTAGTTTAGTGGGTAGGGATGGGGATAGGAGGATGGTTGGACTAGATGATCTTGTAGGTCCTTTCCAACCTAATGCATCTATGAATCTATGAAGTATGTGGAGGAAGTTGGTATGTGCCTTTAGTTTGCATAGCACTCGCTCTAATGAGTGCTTCAATACCCGCTGTGGATATGAAGTGTGAAATGATCCTTTATTTCTGCGTTTGATGATTTTTTAAGTGATTTTTTTGATTACTTTTTTTTCACTTTGGAGTTAATGAGTGAGACAGGTGCAGAACAACTCTGTGGTACTTACACCGGAGTGGTTTCTTGAAATCAAACTCAGTCCAGGTCAGTGCAGCATGTTGGATAATAAAGCATATCATCCAGGGTGTGAATGAGAGGGAAAAAAAAAGCCTGTGTTTTGGCCTTATGTTTAAATCATTACATTCCTATTTAATTTTGTCTTTCCCTTGTATTCTCTTGACATTATACTTGGTTAATTTTTTTCTTAGTGAACCATCTTCACTTGCTAAAATATTATGGTGTCCAGCTGCTGCTTGAAATCTTCTGGTGTTAATTTACTAAAACATTTTTAGAGGTTACAGTGGGAGAAAACTTGTGCAGTAGTTTTCCTACATAGATTAGAAAGTTCCTTTGAAGTAAAACATTGTGTCTGCAAAGTTTTGTTTTCTCATACACACGTGTGCACATATACACATCTCTATATTTAATAAGATGATCACAATACTTTTATCAGTATAATCCCACCGCGTGCAACCAAATGTATTTGCTGGATCTTATTGTAAATAACAAAATGCCACCCCCTCCCCCCATTTTTATGCAGGATGTTATTCTGCATGCAAAGGTTTGATTTGTATTTCCATCACTTAATCTCTTAGCATTTGGGAGGGTTTTTTTTATTCATTTCTTCTAAGAAATATTTCATAATTTGCAGCTAAAAGGATTTTTTTTCTCCTCCCCTCCCCATTAAAACTGTGCAAAGCTTATATTTCTTTATATAACTGAAGGTCGGTGTGTCTGCATAATGGCTGCACTTGAAGGTCTTGTGCTGTACAGAGCCACCATGAAAGAACAAGCATCATGCTATGTATTTGGCCTTCTAAGGTGCATTTAAGTTAATAAGTGCCTCATAGTGCAGCTGGGACTAAGACAAAACTAAAAGAGAGAGAAACGTGTGCCAAGGAGGGAGGGATCCTGCATTTTAATAAGCAGTCTCTAACATAATTCCTCTAGTTTTTTGTGGTGTTGCATGATCACTTTGTGCATTGGGGAGCAGCCAGGTACAGACTGCATTGCAGGGGAAGGGGAGCAGCGAGAGGGGGGTGACAGCAAGGCAGGATGTTTTGCCTGAAGTCTCTCTATAATATATATTCTATTGTTCTTTACAGCAATGATGAATGAGAGAATAACTGCAGATGCTTGTAAAGACTGAGAGATATGTTTGAATTGTGAATTTTGTTTTTTAGCCTTTTGTTTTTGCTAGTGATGCACTTGTGTTTGTAGCACAAAGTATTCAAGCAAATCTGATAGCAGCAGAAATCACACACACTTGAAAACAGGCGGTATTTCTTTTTGGTCATGTCACCTGTTACTGAGAGAAAATACCTCATTAATTCCTAAAAGATAAGAGTTGGACGCACGACCTGCACATGTGGGTTTTTGTGAGGGGAAAAAAACTCTCCTTTTTACCAGCATCTCCAAGAATTAGGGCACTTCATGGTTGCAATTTGGAAAATCCTTTTTGTTATCACAGAACGGTTTGGGTTGGAAGGGACCTCAAAGCCCATCCCCTGGGCAGGGCTGCTCCCACCAGTTCAGATCCCACCAGTCTGGCCTCGAGCCCCTCCAGGGATGGGGTAACCACAAGCCCTCTGGCCAGCACCCCTTTATTTTCAAGCTAAAAGCAAAATAAAAAATGGCCAGACAGTAAAAAGATAGTGTTCCTTTTAAGTCATCAGATTAATGAACTGTAGACAAATCACTTTACTTTTAAAACGACCTCATAGGAGTATTTTCTTTGAGAAATCCCTGTAGAAAAAAAACTCTTTTGTTTGTTTCCATTTGGAAAAGAGTGTAGTGGATCAATCTATTCCCTAGCCAGCAATTCCCAACAGACTAGCAAGTAAATCAGGCTCAAGGTTTCTCTCTGTTGTATGGCTAGATTTACCATGTTTAACTGGATTTCTTAGTGAATATTTTCTTTTCTTTGATACTATGCTCAACCATTTCGCCAGAATGTGTTATTTTTTATTATTTACCAATATTTATATTGTTATATAGCCATACAAGAAAGGGAGCTGCACAGCAAATTCATAATTCTATTTCCAAAGAACCACAATATTTTTAGGGGGTGGACTATTCAAGTAAACATCCAAGCTGTATCACTAGAGAGCTTTTCCTATATCAACAACTTTGCTTTCTGATGAAATTTATTTGCTGTGTAAACTGTTTTTCTCCAAGTGTTTTTTTTTTCTTTAATATTCTGTTTCTTTCTTTTTCTCTCTCCCCAGTGGCTTTCTAGAGTTACAGTATCCCCCTACATTCCTACCTAATTCTTGGCTACTACCAGAAAACATAGCTCATAGAACACAGTGACTATACTACTGGGTTATTTCTGAGAAGTCACAGCATTGTTTGATGTTTTGTTAATGAAAAACACCACAAACGTCAGTGTTCATTGAATAATCTAGGTTTAAAAAAGTTAGAAGTTTGGGAATGCTAGGCAGATGTGAGGAGAAACAGAAGGATGCAAGGACTTGGAAATGAGATGCTAAAAACTCAGAATGTGTGAATCTCTATCTTGATTTCATCTGAGTGTGCTTTTGTACTTTAAAATATGGCATCTATCTACTCTATTTTCAGAGTCCTATTAAACTTCCAAACGTGTGTATATATCTATATATTATTTTTTTCTCAGAGTGAGCTCAAGCAATAGATCTTGATTTTTTGCTTTGCAGTGTGGTCAAGTTGGTTCACTTCAGATTTGGGGTATTCCTGTTTTCTCTGACCAGGATGAGCTCTTTCAAGTCAGACTCTACCAGGCCTTTTTTTTTTTTTTTTTTTTGCCTTCTACAGTTTCCCCCCTCTCATCCCACCATGCATTTTTATCTGAAACCTACTGTATGTATTTTTGTGTCCGATTCCAGTGCGTACAGCTTATAAATACTGTGTCTTTCTTACCATAAAAAAAAAAAAAGAAAAAAAAACAACACTCAGAACTGTGAAGTGGCTTACTTCTAAAGAATTCACAATTACCTCTCCCTTCCTGTTGCATAAACAAAACCAGCTGTATCTTAGGGTCAAAGTAGCTTCACAATCAGTTCAGGGGTCACTCCACTCACTGATCAGATGCTCTTTACCAAATGTGTGGTAGCAATGATGGTGGAATGGTTAATGGCTTGTTCTGTAGATATATTCAGTAGCACAGATTTCTTAGAAGGCATAAAGGGTAAAAGGCTCTGTAACTTAAGCACTCAGTTGATAACTGAGGCATAAAAAATATGCTCATGTTGCAAATATTTTTGATTGTTGAGTCATAAGGAACCAACTACTTGACAAGCTGGAAGGTTCATCATAGGGTATTTAATTATATTTTATGAATAACTACTTCTGTCAGTCCAGAAGAATGTAAGTTAGCTTTGTAAATAGAGTTCCTTTGAGGAACTATTCAGGTGCAAACATGAACACTTGCTAGATTTGCACATTGTGTGTGTGATATCCTAGGAAGTACTATTTCTTTTAATTCTGTATTGTTTATTCACTGTAGAAAAATATTAAAGGATATATATTAAATAATAAATATTAAAACTTTTCAATGCATGGATTCCCAAAGGGTTGTAGCTTGTAACCAGAGGCACAATGACGTATATGTGCTTTCGGAGCAAAGTGCCCTCTGTCAGCAATATCTCTGACAGAGAAGCTGAACACAATATGTAAGAGGAAACAAAGCCTGCAGATCCGATCAGAGCTACAAAAGCAGGCAATTACCAAGCTAGATTTTGACCAAGGTCACTGGTCACAGTAACTCTAAGGTTGTAAATGAGTGGTGACTGGTGATAGAGAATTAGATTAGTGACCCCTCAAAAAGCTACACCCAAATATATTTTTAATTACACTATAGATTTGAATTCAGGATTTCCTTGGAGGTTTTATAGCCATTGCATCTAAGTTGTGAACACCTCAGAATATGGGAAATAATCTGTCTCATTGCTGACGCAGGATGTGAACATTTTGCCAATTACATGTTCGTGGAAAGGATGAAAAGACTGTAGTTAAAGAGAAAAAGAAGCTCTTGATTGCCTCTCAAAGCACTAAGAGGAAAAAATGCCTCTTGAAAGTATTTAAAGGCTAAGTGTTAATGTGTTAAGGGACCATTCATTTTTAATTAGGTTTATAGCACATGGGATGCTGTGTATCAGACATCGCTGAGTCCTAAATGCTAATAATTAGAGTTCATATTTACAGAGGGTGTAGTAAGGAAGAGACAGCTTAGTTTGTATTTGGAGTCTGGATTTTGTTCTCTCAGCTACTGGTTCCATCCGGATTTTACATCTTCCATTTACTAATTGATACAACAATCTGTTTTCCAAATACAATCAGTGAGGTTTCAGAATAGAATTTCCACGTTTCCAAACTGCTCCTGCTTACTCTGAAGACACACCTTAGGCAACTACGACACAGAATAATGCATGAAATTTGTTTACCAGGTTGCCTCACAACTGTTGTTGTTTGGAAACTGTTGCATTAATGCAGTATTTGTGTCAGAATCTTTTTTGACACACAGTTAGTGATACACAGATTTAGCATTATCTATTAATTCCTTGTGAGGTTATACCCATTGATTCTTAACTAAATAAATTCTCTCTAATTTACTTTGCTAATGCAACTTTTATAGAGAATCAACATAGTTCCTTGCTCTCAGCTGCTGTCTGGGAACAAATAATTGCTTAAGTGAGGCTTGTCTCTGGGATGAGATATAAGAACCATTAAGCCTGCTAATGAGAAAAGGATGAAGAAAGAAAAGTGTATTTCAGCAACGGGAGAACAGGTCAGTTACCAGACTATGGGTATTGGTCCAGGTTGGTGGGGGACATGCTAGCAAGCCTGGAAGAAGCAGCAGAAGCAGTAGATGTGTGTTGGGATTGTGAAGGAGAACTCTCTTGCCCCTTTTCATGGCATCAATCAGAGGACCACAACTGAACAGATTTGAAACCCTTTCAGACGTTGCATTAAAAGAGAATCTGACAAATGTGTTTTCTTCTTCAACATTAAAAAGCAAGCAAACAAACAGAAAAATCCTTGCTAGGATTAGTGAAAAATTTATTCTCTAACTGCGTGCTTGTCCCCTCTGTTTATCTCCATCCCCATTCAGTAGAATCATTTCCCTTTATGGGAGTGGACATCTTGCTTTTGGGAAAATTGAGATTTTGGAGAATTTTTGCTAATCCTGTTACCTGGGTTTGTGCAAGAATGTGGCCTGCAAGTCCATAACTGAAATAAATATTTCAGAAATCTTCTTTTATGGAACCTACTTGTTTTTGAATTAAGAGATCTCTCAGATACTAAGTTTATATACTCTTTCTGTAAATAACATTTATTTTGAGAGAATAAGAATATTTCAAAATATAGGGCTACTTCACAAACATGAAATATTACCACATGAGATCTAAGCAATAGGTTGTCTTTGAATGCCACATGTAGGACTAACCTGTAGTTCCTGATATATATTTGTTATAGAAGTTATCAATGGGAGAGGTGTGATAACAATCTCTCAGCTATAGCTTAGGCATTTTGAAGTTTAAAATGTTCCTGATCTAATTCTTAGTAAAAATAACCTTATAATCAATGTATATTTAAAAGGTAACAGTGATTCTAGTCATTTAAAGTAAGGAGAGTGAAATGACTTATGAAATGAACCCATTTCTTCTTATTCTGTAAGGTATCCTTGGCTTAACAATGATAATCTAGCAACAATAATGCATAAGAGGGATGATTTTCTTTGTCAGTGTCAAGTTGTAACCTTTAATACATTAGCTTTTGCCTTCTTAAATCAACAATACATTCTGATCAGCAAATTTTAAAGCAATCTAGTGATAATGTCATGTTTATTTAATTTGGATCATTAATATTCAGAGACAATGTATGCTATACTCAATGTTATTTGTACAGTATCTCCCAACAGAGTTCAGTTATTTCTTCAATATTTTTTCCATTGTTTTCAGTATATGCAACAGTTCCTCCTTTCTCACTGATTAATATAGGAAAGTTTGACACTCAGTGTGGAGGTCTTTGTGACTGAGTCAAATCAATTCCTCCAGATAATGGTTGTGAACTAAGAATTGCTTCTTCTTTCTTAATTGCATCTTTTCAGAAAAGGCTCCCCATTATACATTTGCTTGATCTACCACCAGGTCCAAGAAATGCAGGCTTGTTTAATGGTGGTATCCACATCCAAAAATCTCAAAAAAGCTGATTTCCTAAAAGGTCCCTGATGTGAAACTTTGAATGCTTTATGCCAGGATTAACCTTAACAGAAGAAAGGTGAAATTATAATACATACCTTGTTAAGTCTAGAATGTTACATATATTAAATTCACAATTGTGTTAAGAAATCTTTCCCTTGTTGTCAGAGGGGACAACAAATTCAAACTGTTCTACAGACGTCTTGGTAAAATGGTGCATTTATTGTCCTTCTACTCCATCTGTTTTGCAAGTAAGATGAAATTTCCAGATTGTGTTCCACTTTTTCCCTTTGTCTCCTCAACACAGGACAGCAAAGCAAGAGTGCTCATTGCAACAGTTAGAAGGACCTATCAAGAGTGTTTCTGTTATTAAGAGAAGAAAGCTCATGCACCTGAGCATAGTGCTCTGTGCTATTATAGCTCCTGATGCTGTCAGCACTCTTGCTCTCAATCAGTGCTGCAATGCATACTGCTGCTCTGTTCTTGATGCCATCTCACACTGACAGCAGGCTCACACTGGATCTTCTCAGTCCAAAATGAGCAAAATCAATCTCTATTTCCAAACAATCAAAATTACTAGAGCAGAAAGGGATTGCATTCTGCTTGGTACTCTCTGATGTGGCTGAGAGCTTCAAGAGGACACTGGGGACAGAAATCAGATATATATTTGCAATATGACAGTGCGTTCCCATGATGCTGACCCAGTTCCTCCTGGCAGCAGTTCAGCTAAACTCACTTAAAGGCAGATGAATTTGTAGATGTCCTTGCTATATGTGCTTAATCTATACCAGCTCGAGGGCAAATAGAGATTGTGTTGGTGAGGAAGGGCAACTGCATTCTTACTGGGGCAGTATTACATGCTTATAAGACAAACTTTCTTATCCTCCCTGGGAAAATCTGTGAATGCTGTTCACTGAGATTGAACCAAAATGATTTACAGAAACATCTTCAGTTTGACTTTTTTTTTTAATGTATTTGACTCTAGGGACAACCTGTCTGCTATCCCTTGAGCTTTCTGTTCTCCTTGTTTAGTGCTTTGATCTTTATTTTTTTCCTGTCTACTTGGAGAACTGCACAGGAGCCCTGAAGTCGGCGGTTTTGCAGAGTGGGCTGGGGATGTCCCTTGCTGTCTGTTCACTTTTTTTTATTCTGGGAACATCACGTCCCTGGTTTCACTGCTTTATCCTGCTGTTGTTGTTCAGACAAATCTTTCCAAGAATATCTGTAAAGTCTCTGCTTTAAAACTGTCCTGATGCTGCAAGTACTGGTTCCTAGGCACCTCTGAAGGGCTGAGATTGCAGTCACAGGGGTCAGAGATTCCATGTACATCAGCTGTTACAGCAACTGTCTTCTACCTGAAACGTGCACTGTTTGCTCTTTACAGGCTGGTGGCAGGGCACAAGATCACAGGGCTTTTTTTTAATTTTATTTTTATTTTTTCAGTTTCCTAATTTCCCACTCCCCCCCTTTTTTTTTTTTAATTTGACTATAAAAAAATAGAATCTTTGTTTATTAACAGTAATTAATGTTTGTTCTTTCTATTTGTTTTCTGAGATTCTCATTCCACTCTTTAGGAAATTTTTCTGTAGGTCAGTTTATACATTTCCTTTACGGAGAGAGTGTCATTACCTTTTTCACTGCGTGGTTCCTCTGAGGAGCATTTATACCCTGTGCTGGCATCTAGAGGGGATAGTGTTAATAATGACTTGATTATATTATTATATATTATACTGTGGTATATCTGGACAAAGAAATATGTTAACTTTTATCCTAGATCTGATATTTTCATCAAAAAGAACTGAATTTGTTTTCATTGTTTTTGCTTGTCAGTGTGTGCATTTCTTCAGGTTTGCTTGGACTTTCTGGCCATGGGCATCTTCCACAATCATTTGTTTTTTTTTATTAACGAAGTGCTGATCAATTAGAAAGGGAGAAAAAGAGAGACAGAGGAAAAAAGATTGTGTTGCTTATGAAATATTTATTGGCAAAACAGTGCCATAAAATACAGGATACAGGAAGAACTACAGTTTTTCAAAGAACTGTTGGGCATACGAAGATATTATGACTCTTTCTCTCTTGCAGATATCTTTATCTCTGCCCTAAATGTACTCCAATAAATTTGACATTGAAGACTATCAGCCATGTATGTTTTCTTTATATTCCTATGTTATATTATGTAGTGGACAAGCTGTTTTGACCAATTTTTTGATAGTTTATTTTATGGGAGATACTGTTATTTATTACACTTGGAACAGTTATTCCTGAATCTTCTCATTCACTCTTCACTTTTCTTCCATGTTGTTTTAAAGCAGATGCATTCCTCAAGTTCATAGTTACCACACAAATAAAAGAGTTAGCTATTTCATTTACCAGGTGAAATGACTTACAATTTACTTACACCAGCAGCCAAGGTATCTTTGGAGTGGGGTAGTTCTTCATCCTTTAAAATTACACATGATTTGCTGCCTTGGCTACTAGGCTGTCAAAGGAGCTCTGTTCAAAACTCAAGCTTGAAGTCACTTAAGGAGTGTGATCTAGGGAATGCAGTTTATGACCACCTGATTTTGCATTTGAAGCTGCTGAAAGACAACATGCAGCAGACATGCAAAGCTATACAAATGACTTCTCTTAGCAAAGGTATTGTAAGCTGAGGAACAACAGAAGGACTTTGAGGAAGAAAAAGATACAATTGTTATTGTTACTTGGGTTCATATGAGAGATTTGGTATTCATTTACGTTCTTTGAATGAGTAACTAACTCATTGTATGCATGCTAGGAGGCTGATTTTGTCTAACATCAATATTCTTATATTCTGATGTATCTAAGATAATTCAATGCAAAATAAAAATTCTCTGTAACTGTAAAAGAGGGAAATATTCCAGAATCTAATGTGAATAGATTGAAACTATTTACTTGCAAATGCATTTGGAGAATCTGATTAGTCATATTTATTTTTACACTAATGGAAAATTAAATACTTGCCTATATCTGGCTTTACATATAGCAGATACATATGCACAGTGCACCTGTTACACTGGGATGTACATCACCAAGTTCGTTCTGTATGAGACATATATACTGGGGACTGGGCAAAGACAGGAATCTCAGAGAAACTGCTTCATCAAAAGGAACACAACAACGTTGTAATGTTCAGGTATGTTCCCAGCATCTTTTCAAGATGGGTACTGACTGTTTATCATCCTAAAAGGTGACTAAGAAAATTGTATTTCTTGGGAGATGAGTTTAAAGGTGAACTGAAAGAAGTAAGCTGTGAAATGGCACATAAGACTGTCTTCTTCCAAACACCTTTCCTTTGAAGCATTTCTGTTCCCACTTTCACAGTGGGTAAATAAGTTATTTCAATGTATTCCTAACCTTGAGAAACTGAAAGACAATGAAGCAAAGTGTTTATTAAGAACAAGCTAACTGCATGATTTATTGCACTGTCTATCAGCACATCAGAGGTAGATTGAGTTGCCTGCAACATCTAACCCAAAAGATCTATTCTTCTTATTTTCTTATGTTAGTGAGCTGAAGCTATGTGGATGTTCTTTGAAAAGGTCTCAAAATTGAAAAATGGAATCAGAATGCTGGATGTTCTCTTCAGTGTTTGCACTCCTTTATTTTCATTATTTTTTTGTGATGGAAGAAAACACATATCCGTCATGGCTTGATGAATGAAAAATAAGCTAGCTACTGTCACTCTCTCAGTAGCTTATTCCTCTATGAGTTGTTATGTACACGTTTAGTTTATGACTGTGCATTCTCTTAAGGAATATGTAAAGGATTATGTCTGCTTTTTTCCCTTCTTATTTTTTTGTCCTTACCTAATTCTGGTGAGACTTTTTTTGTGCAAGCTTTCAATTGAAATTAAATTTATATATATATTTAAATATATATATCTTTCACTTTTTTTAAGAGAGTCTTAACAGGAGCTGAAATTTACTTTTCAGGAAGCATGTCACTAAGAAGAAGCAAACAGAAGCAAAGAGTTCTGTTAATAGACAAGCAGACAAAAAATTATGTGCAAAATGAGGTTAAGAAAGATCTCCATCTGTAATTCCAGTGCTCTTTTACATTTTGGAGTTATAGCTGAGGTAACCTCAGATAAAACTCCAATCTCAGATCTTGTTTAAATATTATTAACCCTTAAGACTCCTTAGAAAATCAGATGAGAAAGGAAAAATAGACTTCACATAAGCAGTTATTGAGGTCATCACTATCCAGGCCTTCCATCACTATTGTCTAGAGCAGCAGCTTAGTACAACACATTTGTTTCCATGAATTCGCAAGGTTTGTTTCTTACTGAACTACATTTCCAGTCACTGTTATCTAGTTTTATAGCAGTTAGATAGGAAGAGTATAAACGAAAACACAGTGGGTTGTTGCAGCATCTTTGGTCTATCCAAGTATTATTCAGTAGACGAGAATACTGCATTTAGCTGTTGTGCTGAGCTGATGTTTAAGTTGGAATAATTTATTCTGACTGCAAAATTGAGGAAAATAGAAATTTCTTCCCTTTAATTTTCAGTTATACCTCAA
This sequence comes from Odontophorus gujanensis, assembly GCA_013399175.1. Lineage (NCBI taxonomy): Eukaryota > Metazoa > Chordata > Aves > Galliformes > Odontophoridae > Odontophorus > Odontophorus gujanensis. Next base: position 201,567 of record VXAB01002568.1, on the reverse strand, counting down.
ATTTTCTAAGCCACTAATAACTTCTCAGTATATTCAGCACAGTTTCATTTTGTAACAATAGTTTCCACTCCTGCATGTTTTTGATAACTCTTTTGGTGATTAACTGCCTCCAAGTGACAGGTGATACATACCCTTTAAGGAAGGGCAAGCACAGCTGAAGGAATGTATTTTTTTGTGATTGTATGTATACTGCTTTTGACAGTATTTTCAAGATTGTGTCTGCAAGATGTTCTTAAGAGAGCTACCTCCCTTTGAGCATTCTTAACTGAGACTTTCAGGCATCCTCAGGCTCATCCGAAATAGTGGTGTCTTTTCTCTGGTCTGACCTGGTATCTTTGCAGGAAAATGTGTCCAAAGGTGCTGCCACCATAATCTCTCATTTGTGTTCTGTATGGCTTTAAATTGACTTGGCTTATTAAACACAGGTTGCAGACTACTTTTCTGCCCTAGTTATCTACCAGCCATTGTGGAAATATAATTTAAGCAGACACAAATCATAATTGTTGATTCTTTTGCCAGTAAAGTATTATTTGTAGTACTCATTCATTCTAATTACCCTTACTAACTACGTTGCTTGCCAGCATGCTTAAGGAATGGCAAAGAGAGTCAATATTGTGTAAGGTACCATACAAGAAGTCATTACGGAGACTGAATAACACTGCAAGCACATTGATGTTAAACAAGCCCACAACTGTATAGTCACAAATAACCTTGTGGCTCATTTTTCTTAGAGGCAGGATTAGCAGTAGTGTTTATAGGCAATTTTTCTGGAGAAGCTGCTGCTGTTTGTCATTAATAATACTTCTGTATCCTTCATGTGTAGTGTGACAAGAGTGTGCTGGTAATTTTGCTAATTTCCCTTTATTAGCTGCGGGAATTACCTGAGTTTAACCAGCACTTTTTTTTCTTGTCCTTTCAGGTTAAGTGCTTGAAAATTCCAAGAAATAGTTAAAAAAACACATAGGAAAACCATTATCAGCTGCTTGTAATCAAACTGGCTTGTACACACCTAGCATAGTTAAGGAAAACAGTTAACCTTATGATACCCAGGTGAAAACCATGGGGGACATAAGCAGGAGTTTCTCACTAATCTTTTTATGTTCCATATAAAAACAAATATATCTTTAATTATTAAGATGGACCCACACTTAGATTCCATGCAACCCAGATGTGCTTAAAGTAGGAACAGTGTAACAGTCAATCTCATCTCTAATCTTGCAAAAGGAATAGCTGAAATAACTTAATGTAAAACTGTTTTGTTTGTTTTGCTTTTTGGTTGGCATTTGATACCACAAATGAGCATTTTCTGACTGAAAATGTAGATCCATGAAGATCTGATTCAGAAAAAAAAATTGATTGCATTTAATTTTTTCTTAAAAATGTTCCTTTTTTTTTTGCTTATTGTAGATCCTATGAACTTAAAGACAAACTTGAGAAGATAAAACTGCTTTCATTCCTCCCAGGTTAGTTAGATTTTCCAGTATTGTTTTGAAAGGTTGCATGCATACACTTTAAAACTCAGTGTAGATACTGTAAAATCAACTCTGAATTAAGCAAATTCATGGTTCAAGGGAGAGCCAAGAGATGATGTATACCTGATGACCTATAATAACACACACACATTAAATTTTATGGGGAATTTTGAAATATGTGGTTCTCAGAAGGAATTGCTGTTGAGGAGCCACCTCTCCTTTCAGCAGAGATAATATTCACTGACATGAAGGAGAATGAGGCAACTGTGTGTTCACCTAGTAACTCTTAGAAGTTTACTACTGTTTACAAGTCTTCCTCTTCCCATTCTGTCTGGAAGCCATATATATGCTATATACGGTTGCAAAGCCTGTGAATTACAGACAGCTTAGGCAGGCAGTTGTGTTTCATCACCTATTTGCTCACTTCTAATGCAGTGCAGTGACTCTATTTATGTATTTATTCATTTATTTGAGATGGGACCAATGAAGTGTAGGCTTCTGGATAGATTTGTGTCTGTCCATCTGCAATGGTATTAAATCCATTTCTTCCAGGATCTAAAATTATATTAATATGAAGATGTTGCTACAATCTGAGGCATATTTGGACTTAATGATACGCAATTCCTGAAGGCAATCACTTTTGAATTTGTCTAGAACAGAAGATAAAATATGATGGAACTTGCTGTTTAAATCAAAAGGGTTCCTCTGAACCTCGTGTTAATTGTGAGATATGTCTTACTGGTCTGTACTTAAAAAGTTGTAATAATATTGTGTGGTGTATTATCAAGGGAGAAAATGCATTTTTTGGCACTGTAGATTGAGACAAAGCAGCAAAAGCTCACCCCCGTGTACTGTATAGGTTTGTAGGAATGACAGCAAATTTATTCAGAGACAGTGACATCTGCTATAAAGTACTATTTTCTCCAACCTTTGAGACAAAAGGAAATCTTTGTGGTCGTGACTGTAAGAAACTGAACTAAAAGACTACTTGCTGGCTTAGAGTATTCACTGTTTTCAAGTATTTCATTTTCTGTCTTCTATTTTCTCTTTGTTATCACCTATCAACCTTGTCCTAATCTTAGGTACACTGCATATGAACACTTTTTTCTGTATTTTTTTTCTTGCATTATTTGCCCATGATAATCACAATTGTGAAGTACAGATTGCTCCTCACAGAAAATCTTGAAAATGTTCTCCACTATTTGGCAATATTTTGGATCTTCTATGATGCCAAAAGATCAAGTAAGAATGCTGCATCAGATTTTATCATTCTAGTTTGATTTAAAATCTTGATGTAAAATTTTATTTCCAGATTAGGAAGGAAGCATGCCTGTCAGCTCTGAAGCATCTTCTGGGATGTGCTCCAGGTTTATTGCTTTGTTTCCAATTTATGTAACTGCAGAATTGCTCAGGTTGGAAAAGACCTTCGAGACCATCAAGGCCAACTGCAACCAAAGCATATTACCCTAACTCTAACAACCCACCACTAAATCACGTCCCTGAGCACCACATCCAGATGGTTTTTAAACACATTCAGGGATGGTGACTCAACCACTTCCCTGGGGAGCCTATGCCAGTGCTTAACAATCCTTTCTGTAAAGAATTTCTTCCTTATATCTGAACCTCCTCCCATTGGTTCAAGTTACGACAAGGTCAATAATTAATCATGTCTTTGACCTGCAGTTCCTATGAATTCAAAGAAGGATGATGTCTTAGTAGAAAACTGAAAATAAATCTTATGTTGTCTTTTTTATTTTTTTCCTTTCAGCACATTACAGCTTGGTTCATGGAGGCTGAGAATTCTTCATTCAAAAGTACTGATCTTGTCAAATGAGGGTCTTGCATCCAACAAAGTATTTTGTGTACTCATGTCAGCATTGAAATATTGTCTTGAGATTAAATCTCCTCTGATTTTATATTTCACATTTTTTTAATTAAAATGCTCTAATATTCTAATTCAAACTGATTTGTTCTGAAATACAGTTTTAAAATGGAGAATTCCCCCAAACTGAATATGAATGTAACTTAACTTTTTCCGGAGAGAAAAATAGCTTAGTGACTTTCAAGAGTGGAATAGTAAAATGTGACTCTGGTCTTCTGTGTGATTTCTGAATTTGTGTACGTCACCTCAGTTTCTTTTCTATTTCAGTCCAAAATTCTGTCTTGGATAACTTTTGCCTAGGATTTCCTGAACCCTTAATGACTGAGCTGCTGGACAAGTAACCACTCTGTATATACAGAGAAGTGAATGCAGACAAGGAGCAAGACTGCTACGTATCTGATCTGGTCTGTGTACGTTAGGCAGCTAATATGGTAAATCAGATACAAAAAATTCTGAATATACTGTGTAGGAGCAGTGACTCATTGGACTTTCTCTGAAGAACTATGAATTAAAGAACAAATAGCTGCACTTATTTTCTTTCATGCAGGTAAAAAAACCTAAAGGAAAATAAGGTATGAATATCAAAGATTTGACTATCTTTTTCTTTCATTATGTGGAAGATACAGAGGTGCACAAGATGGTACATGGGTGTACAGGGTATTCTTTCCAAGAATAAGTAAGACCTCATTTCGCACAGCAATAACAGATGCAAATATGTCATGGGATTGCCATTTCCTTCCATTTATGTGCAGCTGTGCATATCATTCAGCTGTGCTAGTACTCCCTGCGCATCACAGCAGTGCAGAACTCAGACCAAGGTGTCTGGTATTAATCTTGTTCTCCCAGTGCTCAATTTCTGATGGGTGAATACCCTTTAATCACAACCACTACAAAAAGGGGCAATCCTTTCTAAAGCATCCTTGTAATAATTTTCTAAGCTTGCAGTCCTTAGACATCATGTACAATATTTTAATGAAAACAGGGAAGAGGACAGGTCCACGTAATCAATGCAATGAAATTTGGAGCTAAGTGGTCAAAGAGAAATTAGTTTCTGTCTGTGGAAACATACCACCCTAGAAATAAGTTATGGAATAATAATTGTTCGAAACAGAAGCACATCCTGATGCTTTGTGTTTGGACCCAGCAAGTGGTCAGTCTTTTATGCAAAGCTTAAATCACGGGCCCAGTCCTGTTGATTAAAATAATTCTCAACGTTTTGTTTACTTGAAGTGCTCTTTGGGAATATTTAAAATCAGATCTATTCTTATTATACATAATGACTATGTTCATCGTATGTGGCTGTAAATATTACAACTGTGTTTCCACAATGAAAACTTGGGTATGACACTAACAGCAGATTACCTGCTGTATTTGCTTAATGAACTTCTACTGTCACAAGGGTATTTATAAAAACTTACAGGGCTGCAGATGCAACCTAGGCAATTTTTTTTTACTTTTATTTTTTGCATTTTAAGGAGGTAATTATGCTTTATCCTCCAAGTTTATTTACAGTCTTTAATAATAATACTTGCACAGAGAAAAAATTATGCTCCAACGTATGTCTCCCATGAAAAATAATTATCTTTTGTGCTTGCAAACTACTTGGAAGAATAATGATCTCCTAAAGGTATTACAGCTTGTATTGTTTTCACTAACTTTTTTCTTTTTTTCCACGACCACTGATGTACCTTCAAGTTGTAGAACATATTCAGTGTTTCTCCAGTTTGAGCAAGCTGAGGATCAGGGTCAGTAACCTAAAGTCATCTGAACTATGTGCTTCAAATGGAACGACTGGCACAAGAAAAAGCAGTCATCTTGGTGTATGTATTATCTACTACTAGCAACACATGAGAACCATCAACATAAATGATATGCTTGTGGTACACACATTTCTGGTTCTTTCATTAGCAGTTGAAAGGGAACAATATAGTGCTATACCACTATGAATTTTGGAACTCTGCATGATTTCATCCTACTTCATACAGAAAAAGCATAAAATAGTCTTGGTGGACTATAAACCTTGCCATGTTTGAGTTAAACCTGAGACAAGGAAAGAGAAGAGCTTTCTGGTATCTTTCTGCCCTTCTGTGCTTGTCACTGATAATGTAACAATGCTCAGGACAACTGCACTCTATATCTAACCTACTGTACTGTCATGCTGGTACAGCTACTCCTCAGCTAACCTAGCTGATTCAAATGCCATTAGTTCAATAATGATCTCATTTTTCTTCTTTGTATTCATTAGTCTGTGACAGAAATCTGATGTTCCACAAGAGTTCAATTAGCTAAGACCACAATTTGACAGTGCCCTGAGCACTAATATACTGTATTCTTGATTTCCTGTGTTCATCAAGACTGGTCTACAATCTAATTTAAGAAAATTGTGTTGATTTATAGCTTAAGCTCTTTTGTAGCACCCTAGCCTACTTTAAAAAACCCTGAAATGGTGTGAACTGTGAAAACTAGTTCCAGTGATATGTTATTGATCTGGACAGAATTCTTGTGAGTACAGAAAGCATGGAGAAATCTTTTATATGGTGGAAAATATAACGTCTTTAGAGTGAATGCCTTAGAAACCATGGAAGCATCATAGAATCACAGAGTGGTTTGTGTTGAAAGATTCCCACTCCCCTGCTATAAGCAGGGACACCACCCTCAAGACCAGGTTGCTCACAGCCCCATGCAGCCTGGCCTTGTGCCCTTCCAGGGAGGGGGCATCCACAACCTCACTGGGCAAGTCAGCAAGTTACGGATGATGGAAAAATTGGGAGTGTATTACAAGATCATGTATTTAAAACCTTTTTTTTTCTGTTACCTCTTTCAACACATTAATGTAGGTTTCATTGCAGATATCTATTTTGTTTAGACTTGAATTGAAACAAACTAATTTGGTTAATGAGATCAACTTCAGTGTAGATGGTGGTTAGTATTATTCATAATCAGAGCAAATGGTCAGAAACAACTTGTTCATGTAGGCTATGTAAATGGGCAGATTCTACATCACTGTCAGTATTTTAAGGGTATCAAGGTGTTCTTCCACCTTGCTGTGCAACTCAGAATTGCAGCTTGCTACCACCTAAGGTTCAGGGTAGTTCCACCTCTCTGATAGCCACTTTCCCAGTACTTCTTTCTGCTATGTTTATAGGCTGGCAGAAATGCCCTGTATCTTTGTCGTTTGCTATATAATTAAACTTAAGTCAATTGCTCAAATACTGAAGTTCCCTGTAACTCATTGAGGAATTTCACACTGGCTGCAATAATCCTTTTCTGATGTTTAAGGGGGTGGGAATATGCTGAGAAGAGGCAGTAAATCACAGACATAAGGGCACAAGCTGTCTGATGAAATGTAGATGCCTGGATAATAGCCAGTTGTCTATATTTCCATCACATTTCAGGAGAAAAATGAGGAAGAGTAGGACATAACTCCTGTCTTCCTGCAGGGCTAAATCCGTGCTGATAAATAATATTCTATAAAAAACAGTTTTTCCAATGACTATGAAAGGAGGCTTAGATGAATTGTTTGGAAGTAGACTCTCCTTTGTGTTTAAAATAGATCTTTCAGTCTTCTGAGTTGGACATGCAGGACCAAACACAACCGATCAAGCAAATAAGTTGAAGCTCAACAAACTGGCACTTTTGATGGACTTTGTTTCATGAGAAGATTTCTGATTAGCTCTAAATAAAGCTGCCAATGTCTCAGTGCAGGAAGAACCCTTTCAGAAACCAACTTTGTTGGCAGCTCCATTCAGACTGGGATGGGTTTCCTATTTTCTCCATAGGTGAAGCTGCCTCTTCTAAGCCATGCTCTTCATCGTTTTAAATAGAGTTTGCTATTTATGCAAAGGTGCAAAAAATAATTATGGTTTTCCTGGTGTCAATGTGTAACACGATTATTTCTGCTATGTTAATGTTTCAGCTAATTTGTCAGAACATTCACCCCCGCTAACCTTGGAGACTGGATTCTTTCACAGATGTCTAATTGGTTTTGCACTTGGTGAAAGCAGTAAGAGAAGAGGGGATTGTCTATTTGTAATGTCAAATGAATTAGAGATCAGTGCATAATATTTTACAAATTTTGCTGAATGAAATAGAATAGGTTTACTGTCAGGCAATGTCAAGCCCTGCAAAACCTTGTACTTTTGCCTTTCCAGAAGAATTTACCTCTTGAACTGCACTTAGCATAAATTAAGCTGAAGTAGTTCAATAAAAATTAATTGCTCTTCTTTCTTGAAGGAGAATGATTGTGAAGAAGATGGGCCTTAGTTTCTTCAGTGTTTAAAATCATGTAGGACATCCAAACCTAGGGCTTGTGTAATGCACTTTCATGTCACACATCACGGAATAGCCTGGCAGTGACATGGGAGATCATGCTGGCATCATCTGGTGAGTGTGGGAGAAACTTCATGCATAGGAGACAAACCTGTGTTGTTGCACCCCACTATGAGTGGCTCATATTTTGAGGGAACTTCTTTTATTTACTGTAGACTTGGACATGTTGAAAATTTGCCTGGAATGTTTCTTATTTACCTTGTGTCATACTTCTATCATGGCTGTTGTGAAATTCACATTCCCTTATTCTGTGAACACGTTTAAAAAAACAAAAAGGAAAGAAAAAGTAAAAGAGAGGAAATACCTTTTGAGGTATTCCTTTTTGTATAGAAGGGTAGCTTTCCAGATGCATCACTTTATAGAGTTGTTTTGAAAAGAGAATGTAATAGGGCAAATAAACATGGTTTCTGCCTGCTTCACACACTGGTTGCCTTAGTAACTGCAACACGGTGCAGCTGAAGTGTTCTGGTACCCTTTAAAGGGAGTTTGAAGGAAGCAGATGGGTAGTGATTATCATCGGTTGTCCCAATTAGACCAGAAGATTGTGCAGCACTGAAAATAGTACCTTCAGTTACTTCAGAATTCAATTGGAGCAATGTTTTCAATGTGCCCATTTCAGATATGCCGTTGCATTTGTGGGTTTCTTTGTCTGTAAGATGTAACTTCTCTATATTCTCTTCTTTAGAAGACCAACTTGATTGTTTTAGTTTATTTTCAGTTATTTCCTTATTACCAAGCCTGTAGCTGCTGTCATGAACTAAGCATGTTAATATGCTAAAAACTTAGTCATCTTTAACAAACAGAAGTATTCATTTAAAAAAAATAGTTAAGTTTGAAAACAAAGACAAAATAAAGGGAATGAAGAGAACTCTAGAATAAAAGAGGAGCAAAGGAAAAAATCTGATACTTGTTATTTTTGTAGAATAAAAGTTACTCTCTAGAGGGGAGCTCCAGTAGTTTATATCAGGACAAAAAATGTCCACCCTGGAAAAAAACCATGGAAAAAAATCTTAAATGATAAGCTTGCAATAATAAGCTTGCTGACTTATATAGGGTAATTTTGTTATTATAATTTGATATACATATAATTTGGTTTACTATAAATAGATTCCAGATAAATGAAAGGAAATTGAACATCAAGATGGCTGTTATTTCTTTAAGTTTATTTGTATCTAAATGGCAGGAAAATTTTCAGACGAAGTGTTAAATAGTCTATAAAATTTGAACTGGTAAGGAAAAAGAACTTGATGAACATTCTTCTCACATACACAAGAGATTAAAACTCTCCTCAAACAGCATGTTTGTCAAAATGGGAATCATACATCTATCAAAAGAGCAGAATTGCAGTCCTTTTATTGGATCAAGTCCCTTGAATGAAAACTCTCCAAGCTTTTCATCTTCCAAATGTCAGGTTCTACACTTTGTCAAGCACTCTGCAGCCAGGCTCCACATTTAAACGCGGCATGGTACCAAACTTGGTAGCTTTAATGGGTGTTCTCCACACAGCAGAGCCTGAAAGCTATGTTTAGCTGAAAAGGGAATTAGAGATCCCAGGAGTCTTGGACATGATCACCACATTTGAAAGGGTAAGGGATGGTTCTTTCTTTTTTTTTTTCCCACTGGTGTATTTCTTGAAGTGATTTATGTGAGTATATGCTGTCTCCATTCCTCTTTCTTTTTCATGCTGACTCAAATGCTCTGATTACAGCTTGTTTTCACCGCTGGAATGACAGTACGCCTATTTGTGGCACACCTTTGTATCACAGACTCATAGAATTTTTTGAGTTGGAAGAGACCTTTAAAGGTCATGTAGTCCAACTCCCTCATATGTTGTACAGGAAACTGAAGGGAATTGAGAGATTGGAGCACAGATGCATACACTGATTTAGAGAAAGAGAAAATGAAGGCAGGTACAATTGCTGAATGGCTGTCTTTATTCCTTTCCTCTGCTCCTGGTCATTGAAAAAGAAAAGTTTAACAAAACTTAATTACAAGAAATATTGTGTTGTTAAACTGTAGAGATAAGTTGAGATGGACATCTTTTTTATGTACCTGTTGGTACTTGAATGTTAAGGGGCACTCCTGTAAGATTCCCTAGCACTTCAGGAGATGTAACTTTCTGCAAAAGATTTGAACAGAGCAAATTAAGGCATCATGGATAAGATGTGCAAAATTTAGATAAATAAGTTATGGAAGTGAATCATCACAGGACTTTCATGGAGGTTAGACATCTTAGTTGTCCTGGATATGTGTAGGATATTAATCTTAGACACAAATACATGCCGAATAAAAAGATTGACATAGTTAAGATGAATCACTTCACAAGGTTTCACTGCCTTGCTTGATTAGTTAAAGCATCCAACACTAATACAAGAATGGTGAACACTGTAATAAATCCTAAAATAGAAAATAGGGAAAATTCTGCTATTACATTTGGAATAACAGATTTGTTTTCAAATGATGTATGCTCCAATACGTATGGCAAACTGCATGGTGAAAGAGAATGTGCTTAGTTAATGAATTGAGGAACACTGGAAATTAAGCCTATTGTGGTAGTTTTAATGGCAACCTTTTTAAGTACTGAGATTTGACTTAGACTTTGGTCTATTTCCCTTATTTTAAGATTTCCCCAGTGTTTAACAGCTAGTTGAATAAAATTCATCTGCTTTGAGACTGCCAATTCATTTAGTTTAATTTGCTGTTAATGTGACATGAGCTCCCTGAGAGTTTTTTTGAGAAATAGTTGGAGGGCATATTAAAGAGTAATAAATCCTTCAAAGAACTTTTTTGAATTAAAACACCACTAACCAAAACCTATCTGAACAGCAGACAGTTCTTTAAAATTAGTTGAAAGACCCTTAATTTCCTTGCTGAGAGCATGCCTGGAGCAAAACTGCTTAGAGGACAACTTAGAACAGTTTGGTGTGTTCACTTATTATAGAAGAACTCTTAAGGAGATCAAGGTGAGAATGAGCCTCCCTGGTGTGTGCTATCGATTTGGATGGTTACAGAAACACATAGTTACCCGTTATGATTTCAGAGATTGTCTGTCATTGTTGTTGCTCTTGTGTAACTAGCAATAGGTTTTTTTCTGTCTATTCCATTTCTGGTCTCTGACTCTGAAGTGCATTAGAGGCTCTCTTGATTTCAGAACTCTGTGACAGATGGCAATTGAATCACAAGTGCTCAGGAGCCTGGTCTTCCTCAGCAGTTTGCATCATGTGAAAATCTATTCTTGTATCTGTCCCTGTGCCCCTTGATATTGTTTGTCCCAACTCAGCACCCACTGCACCTTTGCCTTTGTTGGGAACTGTGCTCAAATAGAGTAAAGATGGTCCCAGCTGCCATGCAAAGATGAATTTCTGTGCTGATATTAACAAGGTTCTGCTAGTAGCAATAAATCATTAAATTGGTAGCTTTCATACCGAAAGCAAAAATGTATGTGTAGTGAGACTGGAGCAGTTATTTTGGGTATAAAGAAAAGAGTAAAATGAGGAAAAATATATTCAGGAGAACCTCCAGCTTTTTTCCAAATAAGATCAATACATCTTCATTTGTATATATTTCAGAAACAAGAACATCTCTGTTGAGCTAGTTTGCATCAAAAGCCAGCAAGTAACTATTAAAAAGGATGTGTCCAAGTTACACCCATTGACAAATCCCTATGGAAACACCTTTACACTATAAACTTAATTTTAGAATTCATGTTGAACTACAAGACATTCAATACAAAAGCATCCATAAGGATATATTTGTGTTTATGAAATAAACGCAAAACCAAATTAACCTGCAATTTACCTTTGAATTCATGAACTTTAAAATTGTGAACTCATTTTCCATAGGCTCACTGTCGTCTTTATTACTAGTTTATGATGATTTCTTAAATCAGTTCTTTTTTCTCTTTCTTACAGTAACAATAATTCAGGACAAAAACATTCATAGATGTGCTGTTATATGTTTTTCTTTGTGTGGTTATGCATGTATGTAGTTTTCTCTGAAGGTAATGCCTCCTGTTTATTTCCAAGGAAACTACAACAGATAGAAAAAGAACAGTAACTTTACTGAATACAGCAGATTCTCAGCCACAAAACAATATTTTTCAGACATAGTCACCACCATTAGCTGTGCATGTAAAGGAATATCGGTGGTTATGTTCAACCTCTTACTGCTGTACCACCAACATCATAAAATAGGAGGCATTATCTTTGGAACAGCCACCATATATGTACCGTATACATACCTATATACATGCATGTGTGCTTACATGCACATTTTTCCGGTGTTTTTCATCTTTGGATAGCCCATTCCTCTTGGAAAACAAGCTTTTGAAACTAGACTTACTGCTACAGTTTCTGCTTTTTTAGATTCATGCCACGTGTCTGTAGATTTTAAGGCCGCAAGGTACCACTATAATTATTTTCTCTGATTTATGATACAGCAAAATCTTAATTCCCACTGAAAGGTTCAAGTCTTAAAGGTGAAAAAATGGAAAATCATCTTTTAGAGAGCTATCCATTCCCAATTCTAGACTTGTGGAAAGGAATCTGCTTTTAAGAAATCTTGCTGTGGCAATTGACTCCTTACTTAACCTAACCTACTTCTTATCTCTAAGAAATTTTTGTCTAATCTCAACTTTGATGTGAGGCTAAAAGATACTCAGCTCTCCATCATTATGTCTCTGATCACCCCTTTTCATGTACACTCCAAGTGTAGGCATTCTGCTCTTTGTGAGGAGCAGGAGAATGGTATCTGAGAAGTATTAAGGACATGACATAATCTATCATAGACTGTTCTTCCTTTTTTTTTTTTCAGCTTCCTTTTACTGTAATTTTTCCCCAGAGAAGTCAATAAATGTCACTCAGCTTTTCAGACCAGAAAATCCAGACAACTTTTTACCACTCAGAAATTAAGATTTTGATTTTGTCTGTATACAAACACAGACATTGTTGATTGATTTTAAATTAAGCTTTCTGAACGTGGTATGACTTCCATACTCATAGAAAGTGTCTTTGAAGACACTTTGTACTGCAGCCTTATTGATTCTTTGTTACTTAATGTTTGTAGTATGTACAAATAAGAATTAGGCTTTATGTAAACAGTTCAGTGTGAAAACATCTGTGATGTGTGAATTCAGAGATTACTGAACTAATGTGTCCGTATTTATGCCAAACTAAAACTTATAATATTTATAAAATCAAAGTGTTGAGAACCATGATGTTAGTTACATTTCATTATATGCTTATTTAATTTGCAAGAACAATTGATATCAGCGTTGATTATCTGCTTGCAAACCAACCTCACATCCTTATCTCTTACAAGAACCTTGTCTAGACGACTTCTGCTACTGAGTTATATGAACGTGTGATGATAAAAATTAATCAAAGGAGAACGTTTGTTTGATGTCTTTTAAAAATACTTGAAATTTGGATTAAATGTCACAATGTTAAGTGAAAAATGGAAACATTTTAAGCATGATTTTGCATTCAAAGTATTATTTTCAATGTTCAAACAAATCTGAGTTTGATTTGATTATAAATGCTAGTTTGATTCGTGAGAAATCATTGTTAGGCTACTTGAGAAGACAGCTTTGTGTGTAATTGTAAGCCATTTCACAACTCTATATGCCTTAGAAAGGAATATTATTTTGGAGTTTTTAGATTAAATCAGTGAAACTTCTCTAGTTATATTTGCAAATGATCAAGCAATACAATAACAGCTAGTTTATAAGCTAAATAAATACGAACTTATTTGAATTGCAAATGCAGAAAAGCTAATAAGATCTCTAATTCTTCAGTTACAAATCCTAGCCATTTCCTAGAGTTACCCTCCCCATAACAATACTTCAGCATTAATACTGACAATATCAGTAGTCTGTCTTTGGAACAGAAGGGAAGTCAAATTTGATGTCACGTGCTGTATGACTCCTGAGTCAGCTCTTAAGTTTGAGGCAACAATGGCAATTCCAAAACATACAAAAAAAAGAAACAAAGAAAAAAAAAACAGAGGTAGCTTATTCTGGGTAGGCTTCAAGCTGTCTCTGGTGCTCTTCACCCTGCATTTTTTGCTTGGTCAGGTTGTTCCTATTTACACAAGTTTCAGAGAGCAGCTTTAAGTCACAATCTGATTTCATGAGCTACAGGCAAAAAAAGCCATCCATGTCAGCCTATTTCAGGGTAAATTCAGGGAGCAGTTACTGCAGATGAAAAACTCATGGACAAATATGTTGATGCATATAAATGCTTTGTAACACTCAGCTGAGCTGCGTTCACGTGGAAGTTGAGATGACTCGAGCCAGTTCTAATCATACATTTGTAATATCTGAGTTACTGGCGTTTTCATTTTGGATTTAGTCAGAGGAAAATTTGTTCAATCCTTGCTGCTTCTCGTCTGTAAATTTAATAATTAAATTTAGTTAAATTTAATAATTTAACTAAACATTTTGTCTATGATTTTAAGAGGTTACTACGAACAGATCATGCACTTTGGTGGCTCCGATTGACTTGCTAATCTCTTGTTATCCTTTCCAGATCCATGATTTTGTGATTAATGTAGTATGGTAGCAACACCCTGACATTTGAATCTTCACAGCATCCAGTTCAAAATAAATAGAAACATGTCTGTAGAGAGAAAGATGCATAAAAGCTCTGGTATATCATGTTTTAGATAGGACATCAGGAGTACTTCAAAAAAAAACCTCTAAGCATTTATTTAAATAAAATGCAGCCGTTGTTTAAGTGATAATAATACCTTTTTAAATTGGTAAATTCTTACAGTTCATCAGTGAAGAGGAATTAAAACTTGGATAGCTCAGTAAGGCCTATTCAATAAGACCTGCTGAGATGACCATGGCAAAAGATAATTCGTCTTATAAAATGGGACTGACTGAATAAAATTGAATTTTTTTCCTTCAAAAATAGAAGGGATAGTGAAGAGCATAAATTTTAGTGAGAGTAGAGTACTGGGTGGGAGGGACACAGTGGATTTGAAGCTTGAAGAAAGTTAAATCTCTTATGTGGAATTTTGGTTTGTTTATTTTATTTGCTATCAGCATGAGGGTTTACTTATTAGAAACACGATGGGAATATTTACCTTTTCTAACTATTTTAACTATATTTTAAACATCTGTAAGCTGTCAAAAGGTTGAAGAATCATTTCGAGAATGCATTTAATGCCATACAAGGGGACATCTGCAATACAAAAGGTAGGTAGTAGTGGAAAAAATATAAGAAAATTTCTATGATGCAGTATTATCTGAAAATTAAATTAAAGATTTGGGTTAATTTATATTTGTCTGGAAATAGATGAATTAGAAAGTAGGTAATAAATTTTAAACATTATCCACTTTAGAAGCATTCTTTAGATTTTTAATAATATGGTTCTCAGTTAATTTGTCAAGTGCTATTGAATGATATTGCCTGAGGAATGTATATCTGGCATCTTTGGATTAATGAATCCCAACAGAATCCTGCAGTTAACTCTTTGTTTCTGTTTAACATACAAATGACTGTTAGTGACCATTGTCACTTCTAGGGGTTTTTAAAATCCATAAACAGTATGTGGTCACATCTCAGAGGAGTTTCTGTTAGCGTCCAGTGTTTAATGAGTATTGATTAAACATGCCAAATTCATTACTTGTTATGTAGTTTTATTATAGCTGTAGAAAAAATGATTAGGTACCACCAAAATCAGTGACGACTTTTATTTGCTCAAGAAGACAACATACTCCAATACAGTTGTAATATTAATGCATATTTCATGTGTGTAATGCAGAGTTCCCAGCTTGTGCCCAGAGATGCACAGCCAAGCAGACTGAAGCTGTAGGTTTAAGCTGAAACTGAAGGGATTAAACAGCAGGGTTTGTTCAGCCGCACCCAAAGTAAATCAGGTGGGAGTAGTTGTCTGTAAGATAGAACAAATGGGCTTTATTAGCAAGCATTCTCAAATCCTCCTGAGTCAGGAAGAGGGATAAGAAATGGGGATGTATGATCTGGCAGTTTTCTTTCAGGTCTGATAATATGGTCTCATTCTGTGGACTACTCCCAGTATCTAGAGAGAGCTAGGATGAGTTGCCTGTTTAGTTAGTGTTTAATAGCAACTTATTTAGCTCTTGAGGTATCTGTAATTAGTTGTAAACTTGCTAAATAGGCCAAGTTTTTGCAACTTTTCCTGCTCTGAATATTTTCTTCTCTGAACAGAGTAGAACTTGTTGCCAGTTATTCCCTACTGTTGTGAAAAAGAACTAATGTATGGGAAGAAAAGAAAGAGGTGAAGTTTCAGATATTTGTAAATGATTCTGAGAAATTGCTCTTTGAAATCCATATTTTTAAGTGTTGAAAAATCGGAGCAGATGAAGCAAAGAACCATTGGCATGTTCCTAAGATAAGAAAGTGGCTTGCTGTGAATAGCTAAGCACAATGTTTATCCAAAATACAATTGAGATATCACTTGATTACCACATGTGAGTTTATAGTGGCTAATGAAAGTACTTAAATCCAGCAGAGAGAGATGCAATTAATGTCCACTGACTGAACCACAGTAAGTTGCATTAGGAATCTGGGACAGCTTTTTAACAATGGTGATAATTAAGAGCCAGAATAAATTACCATTGGATTGTGAAATTCATCTCATTGGAGTCCTCATTGTTTCACAAGGTAAGATACAAAGCACTCCTGCAGGCTGGATTTCTGCAGCTAGAGATAGTGGTGGGCTTACTGTCTCCCTTCTTGCAGTGAGTGCTATGAAGAAGTGTGCTGTTTTTTCATGTTTCCTCAAAATTTTCCTGTGGTTAGACAGGAATTTTTACAGTTAAACACAGGAGTACATGTGACTGAGTTCTAATGGATATGGAGCATGACAAACTAAACCCATGTTTATTGTGATTTTTTTGTTTGTTTGTTTTCTTTGGATTTGCAAACCCACAAGCTTCAAGCAGAGTACTGAAATCTGGAGTGGTAGTGTCTCACTGAGACGGAACTTATTTTTCATCCTTTTAAGGTATTGTAGCAATACTAGTAAAGCTTAATTTCTAGCTGAGGAAGGAAAAATGGGTTCATCTATTAGGATTTACAGCATTACCAGGAGTAAGCTGTCCTTATGAGCAGAAAATGAATAATGTATTGGAGATGAAGAGTCAAACCAGTAGACATTGTAAAGGAGACCTAAAGGAGTGAAGGCCAGTTCTCGCTAGTTTCTAAGAAGAGTTGCTGAGACAAGACCTTCAAATTACACACAAGTCTCTTAAAACAGAATGGTTTTGGTAGAGTCTTTTGAGAATGGGAAGCACTGAATTAGACAGCAGCTGCTGCCCACAGAAAGCTGAGCTACAAGCAGGATCTGTGCCCATGTGGTTTTCTGGTCTATGTAACTGAACTTAGCTATGGAGTTTGTTTTAATTTAGTCCTTTTTCCTTGATCAAAATAGCTTACTGAGACCTTTCTGAGGAAACTCTGTGTATCAGAACAAAGTTTCTCACTAATTTATGTGAAGGTGTAAGGTCTGTCACTGGATGTGGGATTGAAATAGCTCATGTAAAAGAGGGAAGTGAGAAATAGTCATGAGGGAAGCAGATGCTAGAGTTTCAGGTTTGAAATCAGCACTGATTTGTTCTACATGCAGATCCTAGAGGAGAAATAAGATAGCAGAAAGATGAACAAACATTACACACACAAAAGCGGTTTGCTGTATGTGAAATCTCCCATGTGAGAGAGACAAGTGTCTTGCTCTTGCTTAGTATTGCAATAGGTAGTAGTGTATTATACCAACATTAAATAAATCAGTCATGAAAACGCCTAACCCCTGCCAGTTGATGGCTTCTCCATTCATTTCACTCTTAGACGTAACATCAAATCTTGAATATGTATTTAAACATGATGATAGAACCAGTAAATCTGTTCTTTTATAAGGATGATTCTTATAGCAATTAAGTTGATGTTTTATTTCCTCTCAAGCCATACCATAGAAGTAAATAAGTGCAAGAAGAAACAAAAAAATCAAGATGAAATTACAGCCACCTACTGGGAGTTTATTCCATAAAATCCATGTAACAATACTTGAGGACAATTACAGTCTGCATTTGAAATGCAGATCAGATTTCTACATGATCTGGATTCAGAAGATAAAATCCCAGTCTCTTTGAAGTCAGCTGGAAAAATGTCATTAACTGTCATTAAAATATTCTCATTATTAAGGTCAGGATTTAGGAGTCAGTTCTGAAAGGAGTTACTGCTGAGAATTGTGCTTATTAAGAAACTTATTTTTAATGATCTTTCTCTTCCACTTGAGAATTTTTTCCATTCATATGAGCTTGTTTGTCTACTTTGTGTTTAGACTCCAAATTCTTGAGGACAAAAAGTAGTTTAAGAATACTTTAAGTCTCTTAATGAAAGGACTTATGATTTCAATGTGAACATCTGGTTTGTACCGAAATGCAATGGCTTAATGATAACTGAACGTTAAATTGCTAGGAGGAAAATTACATATAGAAAGGCAATAAACTGCAATGTTATAATGTAGGCTGTTGCCTACATTGGCTTTTCATGATAACAGGTGTTGAAAGAGGCTGCAGCAGAAGGTGCTGTATGGAATTCAAGAGCTGTTGTTTAAACTTAAACGATGTTGACTAAAACTCTGAATTCACCCTAGAAAGTCAGTTATCTAATGCTGTGTCATTTTTTCCAAGCCCAAGATGACCTAGCTGACAATTACTGACAGGAAACAGAGCTAGTCACTGACATCAGTGATATAAAATACCCTTCTGCTTTTACCTCATATGAGGGAATAGTTACAAATTGCTGGTGTGGTTGATGATACACAGCAGTTAATGACACACAGATTGTCTTCACCTTGAGAGAGAAAAGCCCACACATTCAGATCAAATTTGTGTGTGTTTGACAGTCTCAAGGCTTTCTCAGGTGACGTTGCTGTCCTGAATGGAAATCACAAAATGATGTATAGAAAAAATTGCATGGTTGCGTGCTCCTCCTGCAAGGTAGAACTGAAGTACTAAAGGGAAGAGAAATTGTTTGTTGTGTTTTGTTACATTGTTCTTCCTCTTTTCACGTGTGTTAAAAAGCAGATTTTGTCTGCCTTGAATTATATATAATTATTTATAATTATGTATATTAATATGTATTCTTATTTATTGGTATCAATGTCATACCAATAAATATTCCAAACTGTACATCATGAAGGAGCTTCCTACTCTTTCTCAGAGCACCAGAAGTGAAGCATCATGTAATGGGAGTGGCTCAGAAAAACAGTCTTGTTAAAACCTCTCAGAGAATAATATTTGAAACACCTTTGGTTTCCTTATGAGGGAAAACCATTTTTAGCTATAAGTCTACCTTCTGTGTTAACGAGAGTATAATAGGTTCTCTTTAAGCAGAAGAAATAAAAGATTTATTTTTATTTTATTGAATCAAAATGGAAAAAAAGTATGGGTTGATTTTCAAGCCGTGCACATACAATAAAGGAACATATGAAAAAAATAAAATTGAGTTTTGATAATGTATTCTCATTTGAGACTAATGAGAAAACCTACCTTTGGGGACTCATCAACAGATTAATATTTAAAAAAATTAAATTACGTGCAACTCATGCAGTAATTAATATAGCAATTTGCACTTCAAGGAGGGAATCATTTGTTCAGAAGTTTCCAATTATCTTATCCATCTGCCAAAAGAGTTTCAAAAGTAAGTGTTTTATCATTTTCTAGGAGACATCCTCCCAAGCAGTTGTTCTTCCATCTGTGATTAGAAATCTTTTTTGGAAATATTTTCTTAAGTAAAAAAAAAAATTAATCATTTTCTATTCTATATAGATTTGAAAAGGAAAAAGATAAAAGTATTTTAAGTCATTTTGAAAAGTTGGAAGCAAATCTCTTGGTGGTTTAGAAAGGGAGATATAGAATAGGGCTATTTTATATGGAGGAATCCAATAAAATGAAAAGTGTACGTGTGAAGAATCTGGTGTAGTATATCATTCTGTCCCCAAATCTTGTCCTTTCTGTTAAGCAAATATTAATGTTATGTGATACATTGAAAACTTTCAATAGGAATGCATTCTTTGTACGAAACGCCTGGAATGATTTCGGATGCAAAAGCTTTTCTAAAAGTTGAACTTCCAGGAAAATTAATCGCCTTGTTTTGGCACTCAGGCAGATGTTCAGTAACCCAAACTTGAATACATTTAGATATATATTCTCCAGATTCAAGCGAATGCAAGTATCAGAAGAGAGGTTAATTCTTACTTCATTTTTTACTCTTACTTTAAATAAATAAATAAAAGACAAAATTCAGATTCAAAAAGAGGAGAAAATTCAGAATGGAATAAGTCTTACAGTCTTATGAGGAGCTGCAGAGGGAACTAGGATTGTTTAGCCCAGAGAAGAAGAGGCTAAAGGGAGGTCTTATCGCTCTCTACAAAGACCTGAAAGGAGGTTGTAGTGAGGTGCAGTTGCTCAGACTGTTCTTCCAGGTAACAGTGATAAGATGAGAAATAATATCCTCAAGTTGTGCCAAGTCTGATGTTAGGATTCTCATAAGAAAAACTCCTAATGCTTTGGAACAGGCTGCCCAGGGAGGTCATGGAGTTGCAGTGTCTGGTTGGGTTCAAGAAAAGAGTAGATGTGGCATTGAAGTACATGGTTTAGTGATCATAGTGACGATGATTGGTTGTTGATTGGACTGGATGATCTTGGAGGTCTTTTTGCGCTGTAAGGACTCTTTGATTTGATGATTCTCTAACACATGACAATGAGTACTTGGAATAAGGTTTCTTAATAGACTGTGTTAGAAACTGTTTTTTTTATTAAATATCTATGTCATCTTTATTTTTAAAGCTTATAAATATTTCAATTTTTACTGGGTTTTGAATGACTGCTTATTTTAGTGGCCTAGGATCATTTCATGGTTTCCGTTGAACTACTGTTTTAAAGGTGTCAATGTTGGAAGCAGTATAAACCTTCAAACTATTAACATCTATATCACATTAAAATACCTTTAATAAAACTAAACAATAACTTCACTGTTCAAAGAGTATGCAGTGTTTCTTAAGACATTCATTCAACTTTATGACTGAAAGTGTAATAAGATAGCATATGTATTTAATAACTTTATTTCATTTTTATTTACTTCTTATCTGCTCCTTGATCTTGTCAGAGACCCCTTTTCCTATTAAAGAAACTGTATGTTTGAGTTATTAATATATTTTTTAAGATTATAATCAGTATTTCGCATTCTGAATTAAAGAAAAAAGTGGGAGTGCCAAGATTAATGCTGGCAAATGCATGACATGTAGCTCTTGATTTAAAGTCGTGTTTATGCATTTTGAATAATCTTGGAGCCGAAGTATTGAGTTATTATTTTAGTTGCCAAGTGAAAAAAAGGGGTACTTATAATTTATAAAAATAAAAACTCATGCTAATGAACCAAGCCAAGTTAACTGCTAGTAAACTTATGAAAACATACAAAATCATGGGATATTCGTATTTTTAACAGTATTAACAACTGTGTATTTATTGAATAATTTATTGAATTAATGTAGGAAAATATGGGGGTTGGACTCAATGATTTCTTGAGGTCCCTTCCAACTCCTATGATCCTATGACACTTCTGGCCTTTAGTTTTGAAATCCTCAGGTTGCAAATTTCAACCAGTAACTAAATTTGTCTGAAACACAGCATCTGAAATCAGTGTAGTAGTCTACAAATTAGAATGATTTTGATCTTCAACATTTTGAAGTAATAGTAGAAATTGTGAAAAACAGAAGTAGGTCACAGTAGTTCTATATTTTAGAATAGCAGCCATTGTTACACATCTTCTCAGGATTCCTATTGCACTGACTAAATGACAGTCTTCTATTCAAATAATAGTCACTATCACAAAATAATGAATATTATTCATAAAAATGAAGGTGTAGATAAAATAACTAGGACTGGATGAAGGTTCTTCCTAGATAGTAATTGAAAGATGAGTGCCTTCTTGAAACTTTCTGTATTAACGTCCATTATCTTCATTATCTGAGCACCTTCTGTAGAATCATAGAATGGTTTGGGTTGGAAGGGACCTTTAAGATCACTTAGTTCCAACCCCCTTGTATAGGCAGGAGCACCTCACTCTAGGCCAGGTTACTCACAGCCACATCCAGCCTGGCCTTGAATGCTTCCAGGGAGGGGGGTACCACAGCCTTTCCAGGCTAGGCAACCTGTTCCAATTTCTCACCACCCTCACAGGAAAGAATTTCTTCCTAATATCTAGCCTTTATCTACCCTCTTTTAGTTTAAAACCACTTCCCCTTGTCCTGTCACTATGTGCCCTTATAAAAAGTCTCTTCCCAGCTTTCCTTGTAGGACCTCTTGAGGTACTGGAAGGCCACTGTAAGGTCTCCTCAGAACTTTCTCTTCTCCAGGCTGAAAAGCCCAAGTTCTCAGTCTGTCCATGCAGAGGAGGAACTCCAGCCCTCTGATCATCTTCAAGACCCTCCTCTGAACCTGATCCAACAGCTCCGTGTCCTTCTTGTGTTGGGGTCCTCAGAACTGGACACAGTACTCCAGTGCTGCTAGTGATCGTATCTAGTTATGATTATTATTTATTTATTTTTTTTACCGTAAGCTTTCTCTTGTAACAGAAATATCAGTCTGAGCATTCAGTTTTTCATAGATAGCCTAAAAATAAAATAGAAATAAAAAAAGAGAGTAGACTCTCTTTGACATGCATTTCAGAGTAACAATTATAACTTCTCTTGTTTGAGACTGAATCCCTTCAGATTCTCCAGTGTTTCCACATTCAGGAACATTCTAAAGAATATTATGCGCTGAATTTCTTTATAATCTGTACCATAAGATTGGTGAAATTGTCTAATATTTGTATTGTAGTCTACAAGTAATATCTGCAAGATTTCTTTTTGATCAGCACTTCCATAACAGGACCTATAAGTATTTTGTTGGTGTGATTATCTTTCCTTGAAATAGTAGTTTTATGTTTCATTTTATAAACTTGACAGTAAGGATCTTCTAATACTTTTAGGCTATAACCTATGCTTTGACATTAGTCACAGTACACTCCATTCATTCTTGGTTGTTTTTTTTTTTTTAATCAAAAGATCTTATTTATTAGAAATTAGAAGAAAATACTAGAAATAACTTTAAAGACCTATTCTTGCCTTACAAAAAGTATTTATTTAATTCCAGATTCTAGCTTCATTAGCACCTCCCTTTGTGTGACAATTAAAGAATATTCTTGAAAGCTTTTGATATCAAGCATATATTCATATTTAACTGTAATAAAGCACAGCAAGGTATTTTTCTTTTAGCTTTATAATAACCACACAGTTACCCTGTGTGGTTACATTTAGACTACAGCAGAGTGATCAAAACAGCTGCAGCTAATTTACATTTCAAACAGGTGACTCCAAATTTATCTTAGCACTTCCAATTTGCAGTTGCACAGTCAGCAGTGAACTCTTGTAAGACCCTTGTTTTCTTCTGGCAATGCTGATGCCTCCTTCCTACGTACTCCCTGCTGTCTGTCTTCTCTCTAGCTTGTTATTTGGATCAGAAACCTGTGGAGCAAGCAGGAAGTTATGAGTGGAGTTGACTGTCCAAGTGCAGCTTCCCTTTTCTTATTATGGAGCTATTTGTCAACAGAATAGGTGCTCTTCTTTGTTTGTTTGTCTTCAGAAGGGTGAGAGTTAGTTTGAATAGGCCTCTAAGTCAACCTAGATGTGTAATTTTAATATGTGAAACTCCAGAAAATCTCAAACACTTCATCTGTATTTTATGATCGTAAAGAATATAACACATTTTTTGACTCAGTTTCTTCATGTTTTTTTACAGATGAAAACTAAAGAAAAGCTAAATACAAGGAGAAAAAAATAGTATATTGCAACCAGCTTCACTTAACTTCTGACCCACTTGGTCTTTTAAGGTTCAAACAGAAATTCATCTCCAGTTTGTGAATCTATGACACTCTGGAATAGTGAGTAGGTTCATTAACAATCCTTATTCAACAATGAGAAGTTGAGATAAAATGCCAACTGCAGATCATTTCTCAGTCCTTGAAATATTTAGTTGTTTTCCTTTAAGAAAAACAATGCAATTGTATTCAGTCTTTTTCTGGCTCTCATAAAGCAGTTATGAGAGTCCAGCCCATGCAAGCAATTCAATCTGTCATACAAGTTTTTTTAAATATTTGTTTAAATTATTTCTCTCTCTCAACCAATAATTATTGTAGATTAAATCTATGCTGAATTTCCTCTGGAATTCCAAAGCAAGGCATTATTGACTGTGCTTATTCTGTAGAGTACACCTCACCTTCATGTGAGGTGCAGAGGCCCTCCTACCTGTGTGAGGTTTCAGGGAAAAAAGAATTGTCTCTTAATTCCTTCCTGTATTTATTCCATTTTTTCCTCTGTCAGTTTACACCCAGAGGGTCAGATAAATTTCAGAATTAAATAAGGCTAAGTGCTTGTGATTTAACTAGTTGTGTTTCCATCTATATAGAACTCATCACCTGCAGAAAGGGAAGATCTAATGAACCATTTTCTGGCCAAAAATAGCTCCAAACTCTAATTCCCTTAAAAAAGACCCTATATCTTAATTTACATGTAAATTTTTCAAATGTTTCCTAATTGCAATATATTAGTATATTAGGTGCCCAATTCTTATTGACTTTGCAGACCAATCTTTTATATTTACATAACTCTTCCATCAACAATGTTACCATGATTACATAATTACAATTTAACCTTGCAAGTGGCTTATTGGAAAATTCAGCACTAAAACAGCACTGGGATTGAGTCTACATATATAGCAACCAAAAAGATATATATTCTGTGTTTATCAGTGAACTACAACTTCTGACCAGAAATAGTATCCCTAATCAACAGAACTGCGTCAGTCAAAATTCTCCATCCTGAAATTTCTATTTTGTATTTCTGAAAAGTTAAAAATAGTGGCAGAAAATATCAGCAAGATTCTGTGATTTCCTGGATCAGCGTTGCTGTGTCAAAATCCACTTTTGGAAAAGATATTCTTTTTAGTGATGGTAATATATGTGAAGCAGAACTTTAAATGTCTTTCTTTATTAGTTATCTGAAAATGAAGATAGTAAAAAGAGACATTAAGTTTTATGAGTTGTGAGTAATAAGTTATATTGATCAACTGGTGATTTTTTTTGAATGGGTTACATATAATTTAAATGTCATTTGGAAATCAGACATGATAGTGCTGTTGAAGGTGATTTGCTGACAATCGCTACGTAGTTTTGTTTATTTGTCTGTTTTAACTGATAAATTGAACAGTATTAGAGGAAAAATGCAAAAGTAAGTCTTAGAAAACTGCATTTGCTGTAAAGTGATGACAATAACTGACCATGTGGGAAACTCGTTGAATGATGATGGTTGAGCTTTTATTCATTTCTGTGAATGAATGGTTTGAAGACTGAAATACCCCTGGCAGAATTAGTTCTACGAAAAGTTCGTTTGTTTGTTTTTAGTTCTCATTTCTATGACCTTCTAAAAAGCACTTAAATATTCTGCTAAAATGAAAACCCAAGAATATAATTTACTGTAGGTTAACATTCTGATATTATGAGAATAAGCTGAGAATCTACTTATTGTAAGGTGATGTAGTTTTGGTAATAATATGCCGAGATGTTCAACTGTACTGGATCTGTCATATTATACTTTCCCTAGTTCTATTCGAGCCTTGATTTTTACCTGGTGCTTAAAAAATTTTCTTGAACATCAATTCCTCAAAACGTGCAGAAACACTGTAATATTTTTGTGTTAGTCACCAGCTACTGATAAAGGTACGTCAGCATGTCTGCGATGCCTGCTTTTAACCCAGTAAGAGGAATCTTCTAGTATTGTCTACTCTGAGATGTGGCTGGTGGAAGGATTTCCACTCATCTTGTTTGCACAGGAGGGACAAATTTCTGATGGGATGTTCAGAGCAGGATTCTGCTCACCGGGTGCACCTTCTCTTGTCTGCACATTGTGTGACTTCTTTTTCTCAGCTTTCAGGGCACGCTGCAGGCTCCATCTGTTTCATCTGAGTTTTCACAATTAAGGTCATCAAGGCATAAACCAAGAGGCAGCACTAGGAGGTGAGGTGAATTAATATTTTCTAGGTAATGATGTGACTTGACTTGAGGGTTTATGATTTTTCTTTCACACTTATTATTGATATTATGCTCAGACTGCAAAAGCTACTGGGAGCTTTTAGACAGCATTGGTGATGAGATGCTAAGCTTTCAGCAATTAATAGGATTGTGATTTTGAAAAGTTTCACCTTCAGTTAAATGTCAAAACAACCCTGTGACTTGCTTGCATGACTTTATCCACTCATACCCCAGACACCAATTTTTTTTTCAACACATAATCTTGAGTGGGCACAGCGTGATCGAACACCTCTTGGCATCTCAGGCAAAAACTGAGAGGTCTCAACTGGCCTTTCAAGAATAGTACACTGAAGGAAAATCTCTGTAACTTCTCCTTGTTTTTCCACACCATTCATTTCCTAATATATTTGGGCAGAAAATTTCTTAACAGAACTTTACTTGGAAAAACCCATAACATTGGAGGCAATTAAAATGTACAGGTAGTTATCCTCTAGATAGCTATCTTTCCTTCCTGAAAAATAAATACGAAACAGCTTAATTAATCCTATCTCTCTGGAGTGCTGGTGCTTGATATTTGCTTTTTCTCATAGTACAAAGTTCAATTTTGATTTTTTTATTTAAAGCTTACGCAAACATATTAAAGAAAAATATCTCTTATCATTGACTGTTGTGCAGGTTCTGCTTAGAATGTCTGGCAGAAATTGTTTTGCTTCTTATTTTGTTATATCTTAGCTGTTATAGTTGTTGTTTCTAAACAATAGCCATTGGGTGCAGATCGTGATAAAGTTCAGATTCTGCAGAGTTTCAGATACGTGGCTCTGGATTCTGAAAAACTGCTCTGAGAAACTGTGAAGGCAAGTGCAAAAAGAACAGTACTGCTACTCCCCAGTGCTATGATCTGCAAGGTCAGTAAGCTGTATCCTGCTGTGTAGTGTCCTGCTACTTCTCTGCTCTGAGCTGAGAGAACGTGGTGGGGGAAAAGGATGTACTCTCAAGGGAAAATATGAAAGGAAAAAAGAGCTAAACCTAGTTTTATTGACTTCTCACTATTTCAGAACTGTTCAAGAATATTCTAGGCAATGTTTTTTAGGTTTTTTTTTTTTTTTTTTAGTATTAATAATGAAGTGTAGCTTATTTCAAAGTTGGTAGAATTGGTCAGGAAAAGCCAGTCTAGAAATCTGCTACATGTTTTGTCCCTTCCTACATACCCCAGCTGACTATGCAGGGACAAAAATGAAATAGATGTGTTTCTGAGTGCATACAGAGCTATCTATGCTGTGGTCTTGTGGAACTGGAGTGTTACGGATTCAATTCCATGATGTTACAGTTCAACATTTTAAAACATATACGAGATTGGCAGGCATGATAATTGCTTCTCCATACCCCTCTTCACACTCTTTAGAAGAAGTAGCAGGTCTCAGTATATTAATAAAATATTTGTATCCTGCTTCTCCCCTTCCTAACTCATTTAAATTGCCAAGTCTAAAAGTGTTTACAAATTGTGCTGTATACCTCCCTCTGTATAACAGGAAAAACAGGAGAAGAACATGCTTAACTGAAACCTGATGTCATAACATTAACGTGCTCTACAAAATAAAAAACATAGCACCCAATGCCTAGATTATTCCCTGTTGATTATTCTCTGACGATGAAATAGCAATTAACAGTGCTCTCGGTGAAATGAAGGATAACAAAAACCCTGTTCAGGCTTTGAAGCATTCTGTAGGGTGTAAACTATTTATCTAGAACTGAGACATTGTGGCTACTTAATGTTTCAGCTAATGTAACCTGATACAGATACTGGGACTTTAAAAACATGTCAATAAATAGAGCAAGATTTTTGTACTTAAATATTAAGATATTAGTTTTTTGATAAAAGATAGTGCTGGGAAATCAAGCAATGGAGGCAATTGTTTGCCTCAGGGGATACAAATAACACTTTCCTGATAATATTTTGGTGAAATCTGAGTCTCTGGATCAAGGGAATTCAGAATTGTGATGCTAGGTAACAACATGACTCTTGAATTCTGAAGTGGCTGTTTAAATATGAAACTCGCATCTGGTTTTAAAAAAGAAGAGTTGCCAGGTCTCTGCACATTGCAGATTCCTGTTGCACTAAACAATATGAAAGAAAATGGAACAACCATCCTGTTTCTACATGAGTGTTCTCCCCACTGTCCATTACAACCTGCTGTAATTAGTGTTCTAAATCTAAGACTGCTTCATCATTTATATTTGCTACATCAGAAACCTAGTGTTAGTGGTCATCTTAAACCCCAACTTAGCTTCCTCCAACCCAAAGGTATGGCTTATCAGGGAACCATGTAGTAGGAAATGTTCATTCCAAACCAACTCTCAGCATTTTGCTGTACACAGCTTTGGGTGAAACCACTGCAGGTCAATCCCTCCAGCAGAGAGTGAGTCTGGCAAAGAGAATGCAAGTACACCCAGACTTAGCAATGCTAATCCTTGAAATGAGACAGAAGGGTACTTAAGAATTACTTGCGTATCTGTGAGGTGCTAATACACATACTAATTGTAATTGTTACAAGATTTCTAGTTTACTCTCAGCTAATACCTGATTTCAAAGATAAGCAGCATCACAGCACCCCAGATATTGCATTATATGGCAAAATTCAGCAACAGGAATAACACATTACTCCAGGAGAATACCCCTAAAAAGGCAAAATGTAACATAACAAAGGGTAGAAGACACGTTTATAGAAAAGTTGTGTTTTAATTTAGGGGAATAACACAATAGGCAATTTAATGCTAGATATTTTGTGATATTTATCACCATGTAGCATTTAAACTTCAAAGCACTGACTACAACTATCATTAAAATTGATGACACTTCATGTTTGTAGGTAAAACAGATTACTGATGTATGTTTTCATCATGAAAATGATTTTGTGAGTTCGCCTGCTCTCCTTCCTGCTGTTTAAGTGTGCACCAGTGTGGGAACAGTGTAATTAGGGAATTGCAAATCTTAGTTTGGATCACTATGTTTTTTAAGCAATCAACAATATATAGAGCAGAGTAATTTAACACAGAAAACCAAACCTCCATGATAACTGGCAGTCCAGGTTTTTGTCTCACACAGTTGATTCTTGCTGCTGACAGTGGAGTCTAAAGATGAGATACCTGTGCTAATGCATCTTCTCTGCCTGTCTTCTAATAGTTTAGACCGATCCTATTTGTTTTCCTTTCCTATTCTGAACAAATGCAGATGTAAATCTGCTTTTCTTCTTGCAGACTCGTGCTACATACTTTCATTCTAATAGCAGATTTAAAGTAGGTCTTAGATATCAACAGCATTTTAGCTGGTTTCTGAATCATTAGTTGAGACATCTGCTTGCACCATTAACCTAAGCACTGTCTTTAAAATCATACATCATTCACATATATGAGTAGCTGTCTTAGAGGAAGACAGCTGACTGACAGCTGCACAGGGTCAGGAAAGAAAGCCCATTGCTTGGCACATATTCTCATGAATTAATTGATCTAATGGAGCAGGGGGAATTAATGATGCTTTGAGTTGTTTCTCCTGTCATCTGTATCTCTCCTTCCTACTGTTTAATGTGTTCAGTTTTCCCATACAAGTTATCTGATATCTTTGTGTAGAAAGATGATCAAGGACTCTTCTGCTTAACCATTGAGTGAGGTTCTGAGTAGATAAACCCAGGGTGCTGCATGACTTGAAAGTAATTATGGTTACTTGGAGAGAGCCTCAAATAAATTTCTTTCAACATGGTATTCTTGCATAGCTGTGCTGGAAGGAGGAAGAAGCCTTTGATCTGAATGCTACAGTTCTTATGCTCGATTTATTAGTTCAGATTAACATGACTTTTTCATGAGAAGAATATGACTGGAAAGAGTTGTTTTGTCTCTTGAAAGGAAGATGAACCTGACGGTTGCATAAGCAGTATTAAAAATAAATGCATACAATTTGTTTGCTTATAATTGTAAAGATTTACAGCTTGCTGCAGTGGGCTAGCAGTTAATGTGGAAGATTCAGTATGATGTTATAAAAGTTGGATATAGTCTGTTTCAAAATTTATTCAGGAATCTCCTTTATTGGCAGGGAAGTTTAGAGAAAGTATATCCTGGTCTCCAAGTAAGACTCAACTATGTCTATGTATGACTTCCATGGAAGATTATTATGAGGAGAAACAGTTACAAAGGTAATAGAGCTCATGAGACTGGTCTGGTAGAAGAAGGAAAAAGAGAAGAAATAAGACAGAAAAAAAGATGTGAATCTCTGTGGAGGTCTAGAAAATAATTTTAGAAGCAACTTGGGATATTTAATTATTGTTTAGTTGGTTTTTAAAAATGAGGCCAACGGATTACCTGCCTCTGCCTAGGACACACATTTTCATTTCACACGTTTGCTCTTACACTTCTGTAGATATTTTTCTTATGTGAACAGAAACATCAGGCAGTCGTGACATTTTGCTATTCTCTGGAGCAATATAGTATTCAGTCAGTATAGGAATCTAAGATGGAGCGCCTATTCTTCACTGCTGTGCTTTAGTACTGATACAAAAGGAAACATTGCAAGACCAGAAAGAGGGAGATGAAATATATTTCACTCACATCACAGAACTGAGTGACTGTAAATTTAGAACTTCTTCATGCAAACTCATAATCACTCATCCCAAAATTCAGCTGCAATCTTTGAGTGCCAACTCTTCGGAAGATATATTTCTAACAAATTCTAAAAAAAGGAGAATTACTTGCTAATTTATCCAAAATTTCCCTCAGCGTTGCATGAAAAGGACGTTAGCAATTATATGTTCTTGCTCTTAGGAAAAAGACATGAAAGAATAGGTTTGAGGATTTTGAATCTTAACATCAACAATCATATCAATCAACAATGAATACTTGGAACAACAACAACAACAAAAGGCTAATCACACACATTAGTAAGAGCCTAGACAGCAGATCAAGGGAAGTAATTATTCCCTTCTATTCCACTCCTCTGAGTCTGTCTTGTATCTTGATTTGAGGCCTACAGGATAAAAGAGAAAACCTGACAAAAAGCTGCTAGACTTTGGTTTGTCAATGAAGCATATGGTTTCCGAGGAGGTACTGGGAGGATTGGGCTTTTTTAGCTGATAAAGATAAGGCTAATTGGACTAATTGCTATCTCAAACTACCTGACATTAGGAAAGCTACTAAAACAACAATTAAAAAAAAAGACTGGGTCAGGCTATTTTTTGAGATACACAATGGAAAAACTAGATAAACAGGTCTCAGGTTGTGGCAAAGGAAAATACAGAGAACTTATGGAAAAATGTATTCCCCAGAAGCATAGTATA
This sequence comes from Odontophorus gujanensis, assembly GCA_013399175.1. Lineage (NCBI taxonomy): Eukaryota > Metazoa > Chordata > Aves > Galliformes > Odontophoridae > Odontophorus > Odontophorus gujanensis. Next base: position 170,444 of record VXAB01002568.1, on the reverse strand, counting down.
GAGTTTGGTCAAGATGACCTCTGGAGTCCTCTTTCCATCTAACTTTTTAACAGTTCTATTTTGTTGTTTCTGTCCCACGATAAAATGTAGGAGAAACTCATGCACTTCAATGGTTGACTAAAAAATGATTCAAAAAGGATGTTTTGTTACTGTTACTGCTTTTGATTTCTGATAACTGTAGGAGGTGAGTTGAATAAAGACTGATCTCTTGCTCATCAATACTTGAACAGAAAAAATGTTTTATTACTTATGTGTTGATCACTACCTATTCTATACTTACATAGACTAAAAAATCATGTATGTGTTTTGTTATTTTTCTGGGTAAGAACAAGTCCAGGAAGCTGAGTGGTTTCTTCTCCATCTCACAGCCATGAAAAGAGCATTTCAGCACTTAAGGGCACTTCTTCAGATGTCAGTGCTTGTTAGGTTACATCCAACATCTGCCATTTCCTAAGCACACAAATACCCATGTGCCTCTTTGAATTTGGGAAGAAACTCTCCTGTATTTTACAAGTGTGTGAGATCTATGTACTTCTCAAAAAAAAGTGCAGACAACCATCCGGTATTGCTACAAAACCAATGAAATATTATCATTTTTCATACATTTAAGATGGAATAAAAAAGAATAACTCCTGCAAGAAAACTAATTAAATAAATCTATAATTATTTTTTTTTCTTTTGACTGACAGAACTGCAAGGGCTGATCAAAAAGTAATGTCTCCCATTTTATTATGTTGACCCACAATGTCAGAGGTGGATGTTGGTGGTATGGCAGTAGAGGGTGAACCTCTCCAACAATATTCCATTATACTTTATTGTTGTGTGACAGATGGCAGCTGAGGGGTGGTCTGATAGAATGCTGCCTGACATGGAAATGTGTATAAAGAGAATGTGGGTAATTGAATTCCTCCATGTGGAAAAAATGACACCCACTGACATTCGCTGATGCTTGCCTCTGCAGAAGTGGACTTTTGTAATGCATTTCTTATATAGGGTCAAACACATTTAATTCTTAAACTCCAAGATTAAGAGGATTATCTAGAAGTGACAGTGTTACCTGCTGATGTTCTTTGCTGAGGACAATAACCCAATTTTCACAGTATTCTTCATTCTACATTAGCCCACTAACAATATCTATGCTAGTCTGGGACAGCTGATTACTTAACTGAAGCATTTTTTGCAGGTTATACATATGCCACAAATATAGAGGAACACTATACTGCATAAATCTTTTAATATGGCAGAACAAGCAGTTGGTGTTTCTGTTTTTGTAGACGTTCTTCCTGCACAGAAATGAAGCACGCTGAATTTATGTGTTCGTAACCATCACGTGAGGTGCAATCAAGTCTCTAAACGTGCAGGAGACTGGTAAAATGGCTGGAGAAATAAAGCTGGAACTGTTAAATCATTTAGTGATTGTTCTGAACTCAAGGTGATCTTCATTACTATCGAAGAAGTTCTTGTATATTACTGGAACAATTCTTTGAATCACAAACTCTAAAATATACCTTGAGCCAAAAAAAAAAAAAAAAAGTAACAGGATTCATCATTTCAGTCTCCCAATTTAATTAGGTGAGAGAAATGTCAGTGGCTGAAAGCAGGTACTTGCAGTTTGTAATTTTTTTGTTGCTTTTTACTTCAGGGCATATACAAAAATAGTGACTCTTACAGAAACTGTTACTATACCTGGAATTTACAATGAGCAATAATTGCAATAACTCAATCAGAGAAAATAAGTAAAATCTGTGTATTTTTACCCTGTCTTGAGCATGATGGCTCAGCTTCAGATGAATGTACAGCTACAGGACTCTGACGTCAGACTTAAAATAGCTTCCCTGTGCTAGCTGTACTGAGTCTTTGTAAACCTTAGTTTAGCATTAGTTTAAAAGTAAGAATTGTTCTCTACAAACCAATTCATAAGAAAATAACGCAGTGACTTTTATTATTTTCATTAAGATGTGTTCTCATTTTAGGAAGCCAATCTGTTATCCAGTATACCATTGAAGCTTACTGTTATACAAGAGTGTCATCTAGTGAATCATTTGAATGAAGGACACAGAATCAAATGCCTCAATAATGCATGTACTTTGAGTCATACTATAAGCATAGGAGGTTAGAGAGCAGAAAATCTCAAATAATTTTAAACATTTATTTTAGTTAATGTTGCACACCAAAGCAATTGGACTTGAGGATCCTTGTCTGTCCTTTCAAGTCTGAGGAATTCTATACAGGTAGATAAAGGTTGGAAATGAAGAGATGTTTCATAATATGGCTCTTTTCTTTTAATTACACAAAAATTATTCCTTATTTCATACATATGCATTCAGGGACATACAGTAGGGACATTCATTGAGATTTTTTAGCCTACTAATCCAAAAAAATTATTTCAATTTAATGGAGTTACAATTGGCTGTGAAATTTGAAGTGATAGCAAATCTATCCAGGCCATAATGATGATTCATTTGTTCAATTTCAGCTGTTCCTTTATATTCTTGCTATTAGTAATCATTCTTCAGCCCCTTTGTGTAGCTTCCTTTCCATTATAAACTCTGTTAAACCTAGTCGTATATTTTTTCCATTTCTAACTGACTTGTTTGTCTGTTACAAGCAACTCCCATTTTTCTGGCACATCTGCTTTACTTCCTTTCAGTCCCTTAGATATCACCTTTTTAGTTTAGTTTTGTTTTGTTTTTAGTCAGCATTATAGGGGAAAATAGCAGAGAAATGCAGGAGAAATAAAAGCCCTCCAAAAAGCTGTAAAGTGAGAGAGCTGTGATCCAGTAAGCGCTTCAGTCATGGCTGATTTTTCAGCTTGAGTTTATCAGTAGGTTATATGTTCAATACTGTTCTGATCATTTGATTTGTGGAAGTGTTGTGCTTTGAAAATCTGAAGGAAAATGGTCAGCAGAAAGATACACTTTTCTGGTAACAAAATGGAATCAGCTATCCTAGTAATGCTGGCATGGATTTGTAGCTGCCACCAGAACAAAGGTCTGTGATAGTTCCTAAAAAGTTGCAGGACTGTATTTTCATTATTGTAACTTAAAATATTTTCTTGATTGAATTTAATTTTCTTCATCTGTGGATGCATTGTAAACTTAGAAGACTGATCGTGTTCAGCAATATCCTTCAGCATTAATTTCTGTTTATTATTATTATTTTTTTCTAAGGAGTGCTGTTAAATTGCCCTATTCATTATCCAAGGTGTGGACAGTAATCTGTTATCACAATAAAAATCTTGTTCTATTTTTTGTTTTATATGGAGCTCTAAATCTCTTAACATTTTGAAGCTGGAATTACCCTTTAACAATACAAGCATATGCAATTATTTTATTATTTAGTACTTTATTCGCAATGGAACATTTTTGAAAATAATGTTTGTTGTGGATTACCTCACAGAGAGTCCCTCTTGGACAACAGGGGCATTTGTTTCTCCTCTGCATTTTGTTTCAATTTTACTGAAACGGATTTTATTTTATTTTTCAGTTTTGTTCTTGTAATGGCTTATGTGTATAATTACCTCTTCCTTCAGGGAATGGATCTCTTTTCCAATACAGAAGGCAAAAGCTATACAGCCATAAAATCAAGTTTGCCTGGAATTAAAGAGAAAGATTTAAATTGCACCTTTATACTCATGCATAAAACACTGTAATCTAGCTCTAGACTAAAATAGTCTTTCAAAGTATTGCCAAAGGCACAGTAGCAATATCTATCTTGCCATAGTGCTGACATGGCAGATTTCACTTGTTTTTCCTAATAAAAACCAGTATATTTTCTTTGAGTTCACAATGTGAATTTTTCCCCTAGTGTATCGTAAGAAAGCTTGGTATTTTTTATCCATGTCACTGTTAAAGTTGGATCCATTTTCACCCACTCTGTTGTGTAGCGCTATTTCTTTTAGAACAAGCGTGATCTATTTAACAGTTTTCTTCTGCTGGTACTAAGTTCCCAACATATTTTCCTTATATGCTAATGTGCTCAGAACAGCTCATCCTGACTTTTGGCACTCTTTACACTACAAAACGTTCCCCAGGGCCACACTGAGGCAGTCCTAATTTAGACACTGACAGAAAAAATGTCAAGAAGACGACACTGTTTCAGATGCAATGTGTTCCATGAAGCAGTATCACGGAGGTCATAAGGACACAATGTGGTGGATGTTCCTCTAAGTGGAACAGAAGAGGAACACCTTCTTGACTGTGGCAAAGTGACTTCACCAAAAAGATGGTAATGGCAGAAGAAAAATGCTTGAAACCATTCTGATGGGATTCCTGCCATTTGTATTAAATTGTTAGTCATTTGTTTTGTCACTTTTACAGATGCCCTCTTGGCCCCTACCATCTAGTCATTATCTGGTCTGCTAAGCCTCTCTCAGGGCAGGTAGCATTTACACCTAAGAGTAAGCTCTTCTTCTAGAGCTCTTCTGCTTATACCACTTATGGCAATTGTAACAGCCCCTCCAAATGTGCTTGTGGAGTTGTTCTGTAGAAAGGGGTAATCCTGGGTAATCTGGGAAGCAGGTTTGGAGTGCTAGTGGATCTCTTGATGTTTCAATCTTAGTGAAGATGAAATCTTTATTAAGATGAGGGTAGTTAAAGCTTGTGGTATGATTTGATGTGAAAATTACAAGCAGCAACTCAGAGAACACAGAGGAAAGAAGTAAGCTAATTCCCATTAAAAAGCTATCAGACTTGCTACCTTCTCTCTATTCAACAGAAAGATTCTGATTTTTTGACCAGGTCAGATTAGCAGCAACATTTGTATAGAAATGGGGTTGCGTAAACCAAATGTCTTTCTCTACTTGAGGTTATGATGCACTTCTCTGTGTGTCATCACTCTCAACATATGAGGATATCACTGAACGTGAATCTTGTCTTCTTTTTTTCTCCAGAAAATCAAGACACTTCTTGATAGGATCGAGGGGAACCCTCATGTGGACTAGTGGGGTGCTGTAAACATTCTCCACCAGGGCTGTATCCCAGAAGGCAAAATGATTTCACAAGCTAAAGACTTCCTGGTTGAATGTAGGACAACTGCAGTTGGAAAACAGAGAACATGTGAAGAAACATCTTTCCTTGTTGGAGGGCATTCATCAGGAGTGTAAGCAGGTGGATGGAAGACACACTGTTAAAAAAAAAGTAAGTTCACTGTTCTTGCTGCTGTTGTGAACAGATTTCCTTTGGGAAATGTAGGTACCTTATGGACTGCTCAATTGACCAGATACATATCTGCCACAGGGGAACTGGGATGCCTAGCTGTACCCTCCCAATTTCCAGGAGTGCTACCTTCTGTGTTGTCTTTTGAAGACTGGGAAGGTTCCAAACTGGTAGGTGGGAGAATGGATGAAATATGGGATAAGTCCAAAATAACAGAATGGATGAGGCTTATTATGCTTGTATGTACAGTAGCTGTCAGAGAGGTAAAGAGATGATGTATAACTTGAAATGTATATCTAACAATATAGCATACAGCAAAGGCATATTGAATTTGAGAAAAATATTAATTTTAGATAAGTGAATCCAAAGTCTTCAAGCTACACTTTTAGTCCAAATGTATTCTTTGTCTTAAGGAAGCATTGTAAAAGGGAACATCAAATCAATTTCACATTTTTTGATTAAGTGCTTACGATGTTGGGACTTTGATGTTTGTATTGTTTCTTCTGATAAGTGTCCAGTTCTGATAAGTGACCAGAAGAAATAAGCTAGCAGTCAGATAATTACTTCAGAGAATTGTACAATACATGAAGAGTGAAAAATCTTACACAGAGTAACTTCTGACTTGAATACAATTACTGTTTGAGACCTTTATGTATGTAACTTTAGTTCAAAATACAGTTTAAACAAATAAGAAATTTACATATTAAGAAAATACTGTATATGCAAGACCACAGTTCAAATAACTCATAAGAATATGTGTTTGTTTATTTATTTTGCATTTATTTCAGCAAGAGTTAAAAAAAATGTGTATTCAAATGTTGTCATTGATGATATGCGCAGAGCTTTTCAAAATGTAAAATTAAAATATTTGTTTTTACATACTGAAATTTTGGGTGGAGAGGAGCACTGATTGTTACCTCAGAATCACAGCTTAGCAATGGGAATGAAGTGCAATTCAATTGCAAAAACGTTGTAGCACCCCATGACGCTTGATTTTTGTCAGTTTAAGATCCTTTGAACCTCATGACCTTCCCTTAATATATATTAAAGTCACACATAAATGTGTATTTTATTCAGTTTTGGCTGGACTGATTTTTTTTTTCTTTGATGCTGTATGGTAAGTATAGACAACTGCAGTAAGTGACCGGAATTATTATTCTTTCTTTAGAACAGTGGCTCAAAATGTTTATTATCATTGGCATTAATGAAACTATTGCTATGTTTGGTGTGTGTTTGGTGATCTGTGATTACAGAGCAAGCTTTATGTAATAAAGTCAGTGAGTTTTCAGCACTGCTATTATTCTTTCATGAAGATATATGATGATGTGCCAATGAATGCTATTTTTAAATGGTACTTTGGGCAAGAAGTTGGACTAGAGGCCTACTGAAGTCCTCACAGCTCCAGTTGTGGTCCAATAAGTATTGTTTCTGTAACGCTGAGGAGAAATTTTTAGCAATTAGTGAAATATGTTTTAGCATTTCTGATATCATTTTGAAAAGGTGTAGTAATCTAAAGATCTGAAATTCTAACCAAGAAAAGCCTCAGGTATAGCAAATATTCTACACATTTCAGTTTTACTTCCCAGAGAACCTATTTTTCAAGCTTTGTATTTTGAACCAAATTGCTTAGAAGTAAGTAAATTGTGGCTGGTTTTATTTTTGATGAGCTTGATGTGATTGCTAGTTTTGTGATATTTTTGTTATGAGAAGAAATTTTGGCAGAGAGCTTCAGCTCTGGACATTTTATAAATCCAACATAGAAGGATGTATATTTAATGAGGTTATTTATGATTTTCTGTCAATGAAGGTGCATCATATAGTGTCAGAAGGGAAGCATACTTGTCGCTTGACCAAGTGTCTAGAATCTCTGAGGACTTTTTGTAACTTCTATTACACTGGACGTGAATTACAGCCTCCAAAAGTGGTCTCAGGACATCTGCAGTATTTCTCACATCAAATTTTTACTGTATTTTGAAATGTCTAGAATGGCTTGCTGAAAAATTCTTAGAGATTATACAAAATATTCTACAGTTCACATCAGATTAAAACCTTTAATTTAAGTTTAATGGCCTGTTGAAGTTTGTTTCACATTTTTTAGCATGCTGCGTCTTGTAGGTAGCCTGAATGAATGCAGAAACTGATCTTAGAAGAAAGTCTTCAAAAATCTGTAGACCAATTTAAGAGAGAAACATAAAGGACATCTAAATCATAGGATAGTTTAAGCTGTATGAAACCTCCAGAGGTCATTTGGTCCTGCTAAAAGCAAAAAAGGTTAAATCCAACTTTGCTAAAGAAAATTCAGTCTGGCATTTATTTTTGAATCATAATAGCAGGCAATTCCATCAGTTCCAAATAGCCTCTTCCCAAAATGTAATATGCGTGAGCATATATTAAGTGTGTATTGATTTATGCATGCTGAGAATGGTGACTTATGTATTTTCATTTCTTTTTAAGTTGTAGACAGATTTTAATTCAATAGTGATTGTGCCAAGAAAATTACTTCTTGCAGCTTGTAGTAAAGGCTGACAGCTAATTTGCAAAGATAATGAGTCCATCCCTAACTTGCTTGCTTTAAGTACTGCTCCTTAGCACTTCCAAGCACCTGTGCAGTTTTGGTTTATTTTTGGAGTTGGTTGCTAACTTTAGAAGCTCTACATTTTAATGAATTCCAGTTCTCCAAATTCTCATTTTCCTTGCCTTAGAAATAACATTGAATGAGAATGAATTATTCTATCATAATATGACAGAGCTTTAATTAAGTCAATCCCTTTTATTTATTTATTTATTTTTATATATGCCTGGGGGGAAATAAGTAGATAAGGTTTTTATGGTTGCATTCAAAAGTTATAGATATTCTTGTTATCTTGGTCATATAAATACATCAGAGGATCTGGATAAATAAAACAGGCTCAATAACAAAGTGAATGAAAGCTCTCACTTTCTTAATCAAAGTTAGAAGAAAATCAGGCTCTAAGTAGGACTTTTCTTTCCCAGTGGAAAGAGGAGGGAGAAGGAAAGGGATTATTCTGACAGTATGTTTTACCTATACATTGTTAATATTCCTTAGGAACACCTCAGATGAGGATACCCTTCTCTTTCAAGAAATGAGCTGAAACTTGATCATTCTGTCATGTTACTGAACTCAAATATCAAACATTAGCAACCTACAGAATGTGCTGATTTTACTAAGGCATAAGTGCGGCATGTGTAGATCACTGAAATAAACTAGAACATACAAGAAAATGTACAGATGAGAAGTGAATGTTTTCCAGAGGGAAGTAGAAGAAAATAGGAAAAAAGGGATTTGAATATATATGCTATAAACCAGCTAAGCCTAACCCAAAATTTTAAGATTTATTTGATGAGACTGTTTTCAGATTGCAAAATAGAAGTTTAATTTAACTCCATCAAGAGCATTGATTTTGGTATATTTGGCATTTTAATTGCAACTTCAGTGGAATTATTTCATGAAAAGGTACTTCTATTTACTTCTAATTTAATTTAGACATTTAAAAAATAAGTCAGTAATGTGTAGGAAACAATTTTTGCACACACATATATATGTATGTATATATATATGAAAATCAAAGTATCAGTAATACTAAGCCAATCTAACATGCTCAACCTTTAAGACTGATTTAGGATATCACCATTTTGGAAAAACAACTATGAAATGGATGTCTCCTATTTTGACCAATGTTGACCCATTTAAGTTTATGGAGACTGAACAGTAACTGTGAGCACAGTGAGGCAGTGGGTGGTACATTTCAGCAGTGGTGACTACGACAGCGGGTCACATCCACTGGTGGAGATATTTACGGGCTTGGCATACAGGCTTTTGTTCATCTCTGATGAAAACACAGAGCTAATGGTGGTGACTGTGTTAGAAAAATAGTGTTTTGTGACTGGGAATTTGCTCTATGAAATAGTGTTATTGCTCTCTTTGTTGTAGTTTCCATGGAAATCAATAGGAGGTATTACTTTCCGGGCAACCTATGTACGCTTTGGTGGAAGTGATGTGCTGGCCTTATTCAATAAGGTATTGCTGGGGCTGCTTGTATTGGCATTTGGTAGTTGCTGTGTTTTTACATTTTCCTCTTGCTGTCTGGCTCCTGAAGAAAGGCACAATCTGCTCTTTATCTATAATCTGTTCTGTTTGCAATCATGCTTGTCTTTATTTGCCTAAAGATTTTCATCCGTAGCTTGATATAATATACAGGTTTTCCAGTTTCTTGGCAAGCTGGCTTGGCTCTTATCTTTCTAGCCTAAAGTACTTGGTGTAGTACTTAGAAGGCACTATTAAAATAATCAGGCAAGCAGCATCCTCTGACAGAAGGTCAAAGAAACACTTCTAGTGTGACTTGTATGTGGTTCCATTCTCCTGGACCTCCTCGTTCCTCACTTGTCTTATTTTGAACTGTCCAGGCCTCCACCTTCTGAACTCATAAATCTCCATTACAGCCAAGAAGGAAAAAAAATCAGGAGAAAATTAAAATGGAACTTAAAAGTGGACATTGTACAACGCTTGTAAAAGACCTGATGATGATGAAGCTTACCATGAGGCAATGCAGCTGTTCTCAAGTGCCAGATTTATCACAGAAACAGGAATGATTTTCATTTTTTTGCAGGTTTTCAGCATCTATATGAGGAAAAGAAGGAGAGACGTGGTACACCAGCGCACTAGATTTTTGCAGCTGTTTATTTTCTTGTTTATTGCATTTTATTTTTTGTTTGCTCTGTTACTTGTACATCAGCAAGTGAAAATATTCTACTTAAGCCGTGAAAGTATCACAAATTTCAGTTCTCAAACTAGTGTAATAAGAAATTGTTTAACATGCTGTGTTAAAATACTGTAGATGAATTGTACTGCTGAGTGGGAACTGTTGAATCATGGCCAGAACCACTGACTGATCACCTGAGGTGAGCACTGAGTCAGCTGCAGGAGCACAGGTGAAGGCAGTGCACCTGTGTGACCGGAAGGGGTGGAGTCTGACTCCACCTCTCCCAGACCCCATTTAAGGGCTGATCACCACTTGGGGACGTTCTCTTGTTGGAGATCCCTTCCCTGTGGAGTTCTGGGTGAGCCTTGACCATCAGTGATAGGTGAGCCTTTCCTTATTTACTGGTTGTCTTTCTACCATTTAGATAAGTCATAAAGTGTATATATTGTCCATCTTCATTATTTTGTGTGGGTACTATTCTTTTGGGGTATTCACTCTACAACTGCTGAACTGCTACTTTATTTAAAAAGCACCCTGTGGTGAAAAAAATAAAAAAAGATTAATGTTATAGCTCAGCAGCAGCTTTACCAGTGTGTTTCAGACTCGGGTTTTATGCTTCATTTTTGTTAGGGTGAATTTTCAAAGATCTGTGTGCTTCTTTGTAAAATGCTGTGCATTGACCTTTTCAGTTCTTTCTTGTTCAATGTTTAATAATCTTACAATAGATTATGTTGTTGTGTGTTTGTTTTTTTTATCATAGTGTAGATGAATTTATAGATTTTTCATTAAAGTCTGGGGAACTGGGAAGCCTGTGAGTAGGGAGGCCTTCATTGATTTCAAGTTTCTTGATGAGACTTACAGAAAATGGAGATGAACCTGAACTTCATCAGCTTAAATAATTTCAGGCTGGACAAAATATAGTTTAAATAATTCTTATATTAGCAAAAATCTATAGCAAGGGTATTTGCCAAATTACAGTACATAAATTATTTTATGAATAACATTTTTCTAGTTGAAAAAGTTGCTAAAATTTACATAGAAACAGTTATTGTGTGTGTGGTTTCGATTGTGAGTGGAATGCACTTCAACTTAACATTGTTTTTGTTCTTTTTCTTACTGAAAATTTCTGACATGGTTTGCAGAAAAAGGTGGAAAACAAATGCTCTTGAAAATGGCAAGAAACCTATAATTAAGCAGTTCTCTAGTGAGGCAGCATCCCTGAATATGGCAATTTACTGCATGGTTCACAATCAGATTTTTGACTCGGTGGGAGGGAATCCACTAAGATAGTCTGGACTACTTGAAGTTCTGAAGAGAGAGTTATTGAGTGACAGTTTTCTGTCATCTGCGTATATTGCCTCTTTGCTTGAGTCTGTGATTGCCTTTGGCAGCTGGGATGAACAGGGATGGGAAGGAGATCCCCAGGGAAATGGGAGATGGGATGCAGCTGGGTTCTAGATCTGTAAGAACCACGAGAACATGAATGGAAAAAATATCGGAAGCTTCAGCCTCTTGAGAAATTATTCATATCTTACAGATTTAGTAGTGAAAAATACTTTTGGTCCTTAAGGTACGGGTCACAGACTTTATTTTTAGTGGCAAGGGGGGATTTAGTGGGTTGAAGCACATCTTAATGAAGCAGAGCGAGATTGCTTTTATAGTAAGAACAATGAAGTGTGATTTGAGGACAATTTTTTCTACATGGCCAAAAAAAATTATGCTTTGCAACTACTGCCACCAAATGACTAAAAAGAACATACAGGGATGTCACTGGGACATTCTTTCACAGAATATAGTGAGTTTTCATTATGACTGTTTGTGATACAGTAGCTTCTCCGAGATCCCAAAGTTCTGAGGCCATAAGCAAAAATGATCTAAATGCATTCTTTTGGAAAGCAAACATCCTAGGATGAGACAGAAGGCTCTGTAAAGTAGTGAGCCTATGCTCTCATACACAGATTATTTAGAGAAGCAATGTCTAGCATTGCTGGGAAAAATGCTTTTGTCAACAGTAGTTGGTTTAATATGAGTTTTCTATTGGAAAGAACTATGTGAAGAAGAAATATTGAAGGAGTTTTGAAAAAGTATTTGATAGGTTTTCTTGAGTTTTACCAAAACTAACAGGTTCATCCTACTCTCTAACAAGGATATCTACAATGTCTTTACAAGATTTCTTACCTCTATTGTTATGAAAACAGCAGTACAGAAATGGTGACTGCAGTTGTGAGAGTGTGAAATTTTTCTGAGTTATGATTATATCCTAAACCATTCACACCAAGGTAATGACCTCTAAGAAATAAGCATACATAAAATACGTTGTTTTAAAATATGTCATAGAACAGGATATGTTTCCAGGGTTTATAAGAGATTATGAAAATCTCAAGTCCTGTTGAATTTGACTGAAATACATAACTTAGTAATGAAACAATCCAGTGAATTGCTGATTCTTTTTTGTGAGTTTAGAATCTGAACATCTAAGAAGGGTAGGCCAGTGGAAAGGAATACCTGTGATACTGTTCAACACTTCAGTAAGGAGTAAGGTCGTTTTCTTCAAGTAAGCTGTAATTCTAGTATTTGTAATAGTAAAGTGAAAGTCTATAGTTATGCCATGTAGTCAAACCATAGGTAACTATTCATAGAAAATGTATTCATTCTTTAGTTATTCCCAAACTTGGGAGAGGAGGACAAAGAATGGTTTCCTTCCATTCTTGATTAAAAAGCTGTCTCCTGAATGCCAATCTGTTTATCATAGCTAACAGTACAAGAATAACTGACACGATTAGAATTTTGGAGGTTCTAAGAAAACAGGTTAAGCACTTTAGGAGTCATTCCCAGAGGATGGTTAGAAATGAATATCAAAGAAATCTCCCTTTTGCCCAGAATTCAGCCAGATGTGTAATACTCAATGTCTCTCATGCTAGAGGAAATGGGATTTAATCTACAATGAGCAAAATGCTTGAAGGAGTAACATATCAACCTTATGAAAGATATATTCTTCATTTTTAATTTCTAACACTATTTTTTATAAGAATAACTTCTCACAATATTTATGGATATTTTTAAATCAATACTAATCAAAAATTAATTACCTTTCTAGCTATAAGCTAACTTGGGAGCTTTGGATTGGCATTTATTTGTATTGAATGTCTCCTTTCATGTCTGCTCCTGCTGTTCACGTCCCCCTTTGCTATTACTTTACCATTATGTTCTGATTTGCATCAGAAAAGACTACATTTGATCAGTTTGATCCCCTTTTCAAACACTGTTCATAGGTAAAACATAGGTTTCACATAAAGAGCATCTGTGAGCTTTGCTGTCCCTCATATATGCTGTCTGCTTTGATGTTAACAGAATCACTCTTAGAGCCTGAAGGATAAAAGAGTCCAGTTAGTGTAGAAGTGGTAATCTTGTTTTGTTTTGTTTTTCTTAAGGAAACCAGAGTCTTTGGATTTCTGTTACTTTTGAGGTGGCTGTTTCAGTGAGTGATCAGCTGTTGGCAGGTGAAAAAGAGGTGATTGTTTGGTCGAAATGCTTTTTCCTGGAAGGAAAAAGGAAAACATTAATACATACTAATACCTGATGTAGAATGATAGCATTTACTGAGGAATCATCATTTTGGACCAGTCATCTTGCTGGGAAAGGATGAACAGCCTTTGTGTTTGTGGTAGGACTGGTGTTCTTCTGTCTGAGGAATTATCTGACAGGAGTTATCAGTGGGTTAATGCTTTCTCAAAATCACAGGCTAAAATAGAAGCTGGAGGAAATTCCACTGTCAAGTGAAAAATGTCATCCAATATTTTTCGTTATTAAAATCAGTGCGTAATTCAGTCTTCTTTCTTTTAGTTTTTCTTATGAAAAGAAGAGAAAATGTTTTGGACCTAATTTGTTTCTATGATACACATCTGTGCACTTGGAGTACATTCTTCCTCATAATAGCAGCTGATGAGACCACTTCTGTTTACTCTAAAGAGGGTTGCAAAATTCAGAAAATAAATATATTTTTCCCCTTATATTTTGCTTGTTCTAGGAGGCTGCTGTGTATTACTTTGCCTAAAGCAATAGCTAATAGATACTAAGGCAATTTCAAAGTTTTATTTTATGATCAAGAGCTAAAACAAATTGAGCGTGTAGTTAGGAACCATGTAAACAATTGCTTAGACCCTTGAAATTTATTGAATTCCATTTCCTTACCTTCTTAATCTTGCTCACTCACACTTTCCAGCCTCTCTTGTGCATTTGTTCCTTTCAAATGTACTTTGGATGATCCTTAAGGAGAGCCATTTTCACTTGGTGGCATTCTTCATCCTCCGTTTTCAGTGGAAAATAACTGGTGAGTAAAGCATTGGAAGGACTTTTAGTGTAATTATGGTACACTTTTTGAGACAATACGAGTCAGGTACTGTAGGTGACTTATTTGAAAAGCATGGCATCAGATCTGCTTATGTTGTTGAGTATTTGTTGGGCTACTCTCAAATGTCCTCTGAACAGGCCTGATCCTTCAACTCTTCATAGTATTTTGCTGTTAAGCCTCTTTGAAACACCCATAGCTATTCTGGTTGCATCTTAAGTATAGGAGACTGAGAATGTGCTTTTCATTCTTTGAGTTGCCTGTAGTTATGGAAACGGGCATTTTTATCTTTCTGAGCAGTCAGAAAAGAAATGATCCAGTAATGTACTGTTCTTCATAGCACCAAGTGAGAAATAAATCTGCTGTCTACTTGAATCTGTTTGGTGAGTTGTATCCATCTGTAATTTCATCTCTTCATTGCATAGTAAATGTACAGAAGGATTTCCCCCATTGCAGCTGAAGGTAGAAGGAGCACCTGCTCTGCATTTCCCAGGCTAGGAGCTAAAATTGTCACATCACACTGCATTTTTATGAAAAATATCCAAGGATGTCTAGGATGGCCTGGTGATGTGTCAAGCTGTGGGAATAATTCACGTGGCTCAGAGTTCTGCCAAAGACAGAGAAAATAATGCAAAAGGTCAATTGGGTGTTGGAAAACTTAACTTTTGCATTATTTTCTCTGTTTTTTGCTTCATTATTTTTCATGTTCAGACATTTTCCTTTTTTTTTCCCATAAACATCAGAAGCCTTAATTTATACAGTGAAGATTGGATTGAATTTGCTGATTTTTTTTCATTATGCACATTTGAAATTTTATTTTTCTTAATGTGCATGTAAAAGATTTTTTTTCCAATTTATCAAAACTCTGCTTAGTTTGATTCATAAAACTAACAACATCTATTTTAATGTACAATAATTTCTAAAAATGCCTGTCATGTCCTGGGAAAAAAAAAAAAGGCACTGCTTGGCTAGGTACTGAAATGAAATGTAGCAGCTGCTATAAACAGATTTTTTTTGTTTTCCCCAGACAGTGAGGTTAGAATATAACTATTCAATCATGCAGGGAGAAACTGAGCAGAGGCATGGTGACAGTTGAATTTTTAAAAGCTGTCATGTCTTTCCACATAATGCAATTGGACAGTATTTTAGTTAGGGAGCTTTAGGAAACTTAAACATGACATATGCAAATCTAAAAAAAAGCAAAAAAAAAAAACCAAAAACAAAAAACACAGGAACAATCCTCAACCTTTTTTTTATCTTGGCTTCCATGTCTATATGGTTTACATTCTGCTATGTTCGAAAAATAGTACACTTCTTTTTCTTTTAGTTCCTTTTCTATTTTTTCTTTTATGCTACAGCTTCTATAGCTTATTGACTTTATTAGAAAGAGAAGGAAAATAGATTCTTTCAGTGACTTTTCAGTTGGCATTTTCATTTAGTATAATTCAACAGGAGTTTCATGTTTCTTTCACATAATTTTATGAAAAGGTTAAAAACTTCAGCCATTGAAATAACAACTTTAAATTCTGAAAACATTTTAAATCCTTGTCTTAGACAAGAGAAGAATCAGCTGAGTTATAGGACAGTTTCACAGAACTCCACAGTTACCTATATGTAAATAATTTTCAAAGAATTTTGGGATGAATAAAATATTCATCATCCAAGTGTTATTTAATTAGAACTAATTGACATTTCAACAGCATCCATGCAAAAATACAGTTCTCTTTTTTTTTGTAAGAGAATATACTAAGATGAGAAAAAATCATGTTAACTGAGTGTTTGTTATTTCTTTGGATATGTACTGATTGAAGGAGATCAGAAAGTGTTGTTAATATTTTGCACATATGGAGTTGTCCAAGTATATCCACTCAGTTAAGATTTTTATCTTCCTAGTTAAGTTAACTGAAGATCCCATGTTTTCAGTTGCTTATAACCCCAACAGGAAAGAATGTTCAAGTGTCTAAGTTTTCCATCTTTGTTTAATGAAGGTTAACTTGATGGAACTGAATGCACCAAGCCTTCTTGGGCTAAAAAGTACAAATTCTACTTTTGCTTTCTAACATCTCTTTCCTTTCTCTGCTTCTCACTGTTTCTTACACAGAAACCAATTCAGCTGTGGATGAAAAGCTCCTATGGCTCTAACACTGTTTATCTTTCACCTCTCCTCACATTCCACATTATTACTTGGTCTGTCATGGCCCTTACCTTGCTGATGCAGTTTTGCCTATCTTTTCTTTTTTTTCCCACCAAGGAGCAGGTAGAATACCATTCCTTCTGCTTGTCCTGGGAAGTCTATGTGCTAATTTAATTATAAAATACATTCTTTGCATCGTAGAAGAAATATTACAAAAACATGTGTGAGCTCCTTTGTGATCAAAAAGACATGCTCAGCAATAGGTTATCAAGAGTTCTCAAGCAATCACATTTGCTGAAAAATAAATAATTTCGTGCTAAGAAACAGAATATACTCTAGCTCATGCTAAGACAAGAAATGCACTGCTCTCTGTAAAGTCTTTGCAAACTGTGTTTTTTGTATTTATTTTTTTTTTAGTGTACAGCGCAGTCTATGCCTGTTTTCCTAGCTGCAGACAGCCTGGGTATTCCTAGAGCTGAAACCCTTCAAACACAGGGAGATTAGATTTGAGTGCTATGGGACAACATAGTGGGTGCTTTTTGTTTGGAAGTTTCTAATTTCCACTACAGACTCTCTCAAGTCCAGGCTATTCCAAGGTAGTTAAGAGTTTAATCACTGTCTTCATTGTCCTGTCCTTTTTTCCACTGCTGCCTCAACTTCTTAGTATGGTAGACTGTATATCCTTTAAGACTTGATGTTTAACAATTACTGTTCACAACACAGTATGTTTGCTGTGAGGGTAAGAACTCTATAAATGGATTTCCTAATTGCCTAAGGGTAGGAGAAAAAGAAAGTGCTTGGATTTCAGCTATTATCAGAACTCTGCTATATTGTAAGCATCAGAGAAAGATGGTTTGACATTCTCTTCCCTAAATAAACAATATAAATAAGGTATGTTAGTTTTGCAGTCACAAAAAGAAGTGCTGTATCAGCTTTCTTTCCACTAGGATGTGAGCATTTTCCTATCTGGAAGTCATTAATGCAGCAGTACTTATACTACAGAAGTCCAGCACAAATGTAGGCTCTGTAACTGCTAGCATTGCTATGCACAGATAAACGACTTTTTGACTGATGTCTCTTTGCCATAACAGCAATAGCCATAAATAAGCATCACTGCAATGACAAATGAAGGCTAACATGGGGTAGCATGACTGTATTTTCTATGTTGTCTTGTGTTTTTATTTATTTATTGGGAGGTTAATTTCAAGCTGTATGTTTATGAAGAAGTATTTTGTCCTTTGCAAGATAAATATGGAACATGGAACTGCTGAGCAAATTAGTTAATTCATAGACAGTTTAATTTCTATTTCTCTTTTAAACACAATAATATTCAAGGGTGTGTAGACAGAAACCTTCCCACCTAACCTCCCTTCATTTAGCAACTGTTTGAATAAGCAGTTAAATTTGATATCCTTAAATTAAACTGCAAATAACATGAAAAGTGTTCAGCAATTCTTTTGTTGCCATCTGTTTTCAAATACTGATGTTTCTTTCTTTTTTTTTTTTGTCACGGCATGCCTTCTTAGATTCAGCATTTACACCTCACTCAGAATTTTATTGGCCAAAACTTCCAAGAATTGCCTTTTTGCCTAGGTGTGGAATGGGAGATTCATCCAAAATATCAGCATGTAGCCAGGCCAATAATTTATTTTTCAAATGGACCACAAAAATTACAGTTTCCTCTGGTACTGAGGGTAACAAACAAGAACCATGTAGAGGGCTATTGATTGAATCAAATAGGCTGTGTACTATCACAGAAGGATGTTTCCATAGCTTCATTAGCAGCAGAAATACAGGGCTAACAGCAGGCTAGTTCAGAAAAGTAGCCATCATGATTTTTGAAGGGAAGTTTTTTTTTTTCTCTGTTCATAGGAAACTTTTGCCTCGGTGGATTAACCTGTGGGTCTCAATAAGCAGAGAAGCATAATGATATTCAATAATTTAATAATCTTTATGCTTTTGTGCAGTTAATATCCTTTTTGATCAATTTGTGGATAGGCAGAATTTTCTACTATGACTTGGTGCATGTCACTTTCGTTTCTGTTATAGAATATTATGAAGTGGCTCAGATTTGTAGCTGTTGCCTGTGATATCCCTGTGATAACAGTGATAAAAGAGGGCTTCTAATCCCTTTCAGACTGATTCCATGATATAGTTGGGAATGAGATGCATGGAAACCAGAAAGTAAACTTTTAAATTATACAGGTAACCAATGAGAAAAATAATTTATTTGTTGCAGAATGCAGTAAGAATATGCCTGCACTGCAGTGCTTGAAAGCAGCTGCAATTAAAATAACAGAAGTTGTCAGAATTTCATGCCAATATGGTGTTGCTTCTAAGCACAGAATATTTAATGATACAGTAAAACCTCCTTGTCTGCTAAATGTGGAGCTTTTAGGACTCTCTGCAGTCCTTATATAATTTATGCTGAATAATTCATGCTAAGTTAATTAGTTAATCAGTGCAAGTTCCACTGAAATCGAACTCTATCTCTGAATTAAGTTTTCGGTCTCTGCTGTCACATAATATTCTGAAAAATTATAGTAGAAGTCTTATCTCTTGTATCTAAATTCTCTCTACAGCATTTTTTCTCAGTTTGCAAAAATAGTACTCCACGTTTTCATGCACTATTCATCATAGTTTTGTGTCCATTTTTTTGCATCTCCCACTGCAGCTGTAAAAAAAAAAAAACCTTCAACAATGAATACAGTAAAATACATTCTAGCAGTGGATGATTTGCAGCACTGAGAACGGTAAGGGTACAAGCTACTGCAGGAAACAGGGGCATAAACTGTAGGAACTGATTCTGTTGCTCAGTACTGCAGTGCTACAAAGGCAGCTGAATGGGTGCCTAGCTGGAATTGATCACAGAACAGGTTCTAGCAGTATCGGAGTGCCCCAAAACTGTAACAATATTTAAGCTATTTCCACAAAAGCAGAGCTCAGTGGCTTGTCTATTTTTAGGGCCAACCAAAAGCCTAGTAGTTGCACGTAAGCTCTGTGAAGAGGGTCTTTCACAAAGATTTTGAGCTGTGGTCTGAGAATGCTCCAATACTTGGGCAGAGTGGGCAGACCAGCCTTATTAGTGGATGAAGGCTGCCTGGGTCTTGGAGGAGGAGGGACTGCTTACTCGTTCTACCAAGGTGAAAGTTGATGACAAGTAGTAAGGCTCAACAACCTGTCTGTTTTTTGTCTTTGATCTCTTCTGAATTTGCAGTGAATTAGGAAATGACTGAACCCTATGGGCACAAAATGAAAAAGTTTGTGAAGTTATATTTGCCCTAGGCTCTAACTCCTTGCATTTCAGCTGGGGGGCAACGTGCTTGCAGCAGCAGTGGGTCAGGCATGATGAGGGAGAACACCTTTTGCACACTAGGCAATGAAAGAAGAAAGATGTCTCTTGAGGTGATCTCAGAGTAGGAACTGTTCTAGGAAACAGCAGGACTGAGGAATGTCACATATCTTGTGATGCATAAGATATGCAGGATTCATGTTCTTTTTCTGAGGGTATTGTAGCTTAGCACGGGAGGCAGTGGAAGTTGGATGTGAGAAGAGATGTATTCCCAACTGATGGTTTAAATAACAATCAGTTTTTTCAAGTTCTTGCTGGCCAAGAAGGTCAGTGGTGTCCTAGCTTGTATAAGAAATAGTGTTTCCTGCAAAATCAGAGAACTGATCAGAAGAGCTGAGATCCCTTTTGGTGGAAGGTGGATGGTTGGTCTAGATGATCTTGGAGATTTCCAAGATTGATGGTTCTGTGATTCTATGGCTGATCTTAGCAAAAAAAAAGTCACATGTGAACCCCATTCTTTAACAGTCACTATCATTTTACATGTTTTTAATGTTGGTCAAAAAAAAATTAGGTAACTATGGAAACACTGAAACCAGAAACATCCAGAGTTGCCTTCACGCATCTTTAACACTATTGAGTCCTATGAGTGGTGCTTGCAAGGTAGAAAAAGTGTATTCTGAATGTTTTTTTCTTATTGTGTAAAAGGTGAAAATGGAGTTGAACATAAGCATTAACTGAGATTATTTGTTTTTTGAATGCTTCTGGTGCTAAGGATATGTTAGGAACTGAAGACATTCCTATTGCTGATATTTATTTCCAACTGCTATGAAAATTCAATCTGTGTTTCTCTATCAGCTGATCCAGGGTAGGCGAATTCCTGAAATACAGGAAGGATGACCACACTCAGTGTGAGTAATAACAGTTAAGATTTTTTGAGTACTTGAGTATGTGCTTTTGAACTCTAATACAGATAACCATCATTTTTGAAAGAGCCAACAACTGAAGACTGTGAACTGCTTGATTACTATACCTTGAGAAATAAGATTGCATACTCATAAATCTTGGTTTAGAATCTAAACATTAGAAATCAATCTTGCACGTCTTTGTTGGATGGTTTATCTAAAACTGAAACCTACTCTTATGAGGAAGGTATCCATCTTTTCACTGGGCTTTGCTAATCTCTTTGCAAATGAAAGGCAAAAGTGCAATTTAAATGCTTTTTTTTCTTAGAATGAAATTAGCAGGGGCATGCAATTATTAATTGAAATCATGAGTAAAAGTAGTCATAATTTTAAGGAAAGCTAACGTTTTCTCAGTCTGCTGCTGCAGTGAACTTAAGTTTTATTCTCTCATTTCCCTTACCCTCCCTTCTGTTTTTCCTTTCTCTCTCAAATTTTCACAATAGTAAATTTCATTTCACTGATATCCTATGTCTAATATTGTGAATCCAGTAGAATTCTGCAAGCAAAACATGACAGAATAAGGACACTCATTTAGAGGGGAAAAACAGAAGGCATGCACCACATTTTTTCCTTCTGATAACACCAGCTATTTTAAATCAAAGTTTGATTCATTGCATATACCCTGAATATTATTTCTTTCCAAAATCATCTTTCTGTAAGCAATGTCCACTGTGAATATTTTATTGCATGAAAATTATATTGACCAATAATATATGAAGTAAAGAATATTTTTGATTTCACGCATGTATAAGTTATTATACAAATTCTATTCATAAGGATCTCAGATTCTTATCCTATTGCATCTAAAGCACTGCGTTCAGCTGTGTGATTTATTTTTTCAGAAAAATGAACATTTTCCTTTTTCAGACTTTCGTAATAACTTGCAGTGCTCCTCTGTTTCCACCCTGTAACTATTTCTGTTACTTATGTAAATGGAACCTTTATGATTCTCTAGAAAAACCTGTGGTATCTGAAGTCACAAAGCTTACAATATTACTAAAATTTCCAGTGCTTTGAGGAGACTGATAGTAAATATATATATGTAATAAAAGGTCAAACTATTAGGTAAGCTGAGAACAATATTCACACAATTTACTTAAAACGGAATAATAAGAATTCTGAAGTAGATCTAGGACCAGGATTTGCAGGTAAATTGTAGTGTCTTATCCCTCAGTCAGTTTGTCATAGAGCAGTTCTGAAACAGAAAACCATCTCGATGACATTCAGCAGCATTCTTGTATGTGATGAGTTTCTTTGCCGTAACTCATCACCATTTCTCAAACAATTTTTTTCCTTCATCGGTCAACTCTTTCACAGTTCAGCAAAAATGACAAGAAGTTAATATAAAACTTCTTTCAGATGATCTTTCTTTAGAGGAGTGAAGAAGGCAGCAAAATAATGGACGATGATTTAACCCAATCTCATGTTCAGGAGAGCATTACTATTTATTACATTTTTTACTTGGTCTCTTTTCTGAATTGGACTAAATTTAAAAGTCTTTAGTCTCTCTAGAGGGAGTAATGTTGAACTTCTAATAAAAATGATCTTATGGATGTTCTGATCATTATAGTGGAAAAAAAGGAGGGAGGGGAACAAAAAACAAAAATCCCCCAAAATGAAATTAGCTTACTTATTTCTTCTACATAAATCATGTCACATTTATCGGCCTAAACAAGCAATGATTTACTTGCTAAAGCAAAAGGCTTTTTGTCCAGACTGGAGAACTAAAATTTTTCTCTTCTCTTCCATATCACTTTTCTATTCACTAAAGCATTTCAATTATAACAAAGCATTAAACGAATGAGTAAAAGCGTTTTGATCTTACAACAGCAATTCTATGCCAAAAGCTTCTCCTAACCACATAGAACTAAACTTAACCTCATTAATAAATTATCTATTTTTTTCTGTAGTGATTGAGAATGTCATTTTTTTTCCATTTAAATAGTACCACAATATGTGTTAGATATAAATTCTTCTCCAGCAAAGACAGTTGCAGATTTTGATATTCATTTTTCCTTGGCTTTCTTTCTGTTTTGGGGGAAGTGAATACTTATGAAGCTTTTTTTAGGAGCAACTTTGTCAGATGGTAACTAACCTCTGTAAAAGCTTTTTGAGAGAATGAAGAAATGACTTAAAATCTCATCTCTTACAGTCATGCCAAGAGAGTTAATCACAGCCATTCATGCCTCTGACAAGTGTCTTTAATATCAAATTGTTGGTATTCTTTAATTGGTTTCTCAGTTTCTCCATCAAAAACTGTTCCATTTGTGTGGATCAAGCATATGATCGTGTTCCCCACATCCATATGATCATGCTGATCAACACTACAGCTGTTTTGAGAATGATTCACTTATCAGTTCTAATAGTAATGCTTGAGGAATTCCATTTGTATGATTGCTACTGCTGTGTGATTATTACCCTCACCTGTGATGCCATGAAATTCACATTCCCTTCCCTAACCTCAGCCAGAATGGCTTCCTAAGCAAATTTGTATTTCTTTTTCCTAACAGTTCAGTACCTGACAAAGAAAATTATGCTAGTAAGTAACTTCTAACAGATTCTGGTTTCTAGGTAAATTAAATCTATCTAATTACTTTTCCTGTAGTAAAGATAAGTAAGAAACATTTTTTTAAGATGTTTGTGAGCTTTATTTTTCATTTTATTGTTTGTTTTGGGTGGGAAAGTTGTTCTGTTTTTTAAATAGTCCTTAATGTTTCTTCTCCCAGTTCTAGTTTGAAAGAGACGGAAATCCCTCTGTTTATAGAAAAAGAATGAGATGAATACAAAAAATAGCATTTCTTCTATGTGAGCACTTGAAATTACATTTGTGCATCTAGCTACAGCTTTGTGAGGAAGCAAAATGAATTCATATTATATCTAATTATCATGTACAAGATAATATGTATAGGTCCCATTTAACTACCAGCAAGAATTAATTTACGGATGAGTGAGGAGCAGAAAGTATATAAGGAACAAGATGTCCTTATTTAGTGACATCTGTTTGTCTGACTGATATGATAATGAAACATATGCTTATTGCAATAGAGTCTACTGAAGTGCTACTTCTTCTGTTGTGTAAGTAAAAGCACAGAGAGGTGGAAGATAAATTAATATAATGCCTTCTAGCAAATTTATTTTCTGTTAGGAGAATAGAAAGAGAGATAATAACTTGACAAGTAGAAAAAGTAACAATACGAGGCCAGCTGAATCTATTTTCACAGTCTGAACTTCTTTTGCAGAGAGAATATTACAGAGTATGCTTGTCCAAGTCACAGGCTGCTGCATGTTGCATCAGAGCATTCCTTCTCAGATTTCCATGAAATCTTTGTAGCTGCCACCATTATTTCCTGCCAGCATGTGGTAGCTGCTTTGTAGCTTTCTGAGAAAAGCTGAGTGGAAGACATTGCCAAAACTTTAAAATATTAATAATTTAAAGAGTCATTTTGAAGTATTAGGTCTTAAACTTCATGAGAGGTCTGAGGAATGGTTGGGAGCAGAGCACACGCCCAAATTACACTCTGCCTGTTAAGAGGGAGGGGAGAAAAAACCTCACAAAAAAAAAGCCTAGGGACCAATTATCACACAGTTTTGTTACACAAAAGCTGGGGAGGGACTTTTTACAATGGCATGTAGTGACAGGACAAGAAGAAATGGCTTTAAACTGAGAGAGGGTAGGTTTAGATGAGATATGAGGAAGAACTTTCCTGTGAGGGTGGGTGAGACACTGGATCGGGTTGCCCAGTGAGGTTGTGAGTGTCCCCCTCCCTGGAAGCACTCAAGGCCAGGATGCATGGGGCTGTGAGCAACCTGGTCTAGAGGGAGGTGTCCCTGCCTATAGCAGAGGGTTGGAACTAGGTGATCTTAAAGGTCCCTTCAACCCAAACCGTTCTGTGATTCTATGAAATAGGTGCTTGCAAAATACTGTTGAGCTTTCACTTGTTCTATTACATTTTTTGTGAAAAGCATCAACATTACTGAATTAGTTCATCTTAACTGTTTAAGATCAATTTGTATTGTTTTGGTGGTATGTTAAATAGTTCTCAAGGTGTATTTTTAACAGACAGTGCATTCCTACCCTTAGTTACACCACTCTGAAAATCCTGTCTTGGTTACAATTCGAATTACTCTGCTAAGATAATGAGATCTTGATGATATCAAATTATGCTTTCCCTATTTTTAATTTCTCTCATGGAATACCGAACTTCAGCAAAAGAAATCAGCTTCAAAATTGGACAATTTCATTTATATTTCTGAAAAACACTAACCACTTATTTTATTGAGATTTGTCAAACACATTCTAAATTGACACGTTGACTCGTCACTCTGATCACTAGCAGTCAGTCTAAATGGTCTTGATTACCTGCTTCTTGGAGGATCTTCGTCTCAGCCTCTCAGGCACAGCCCCTGATTCATGTTTCTGTCTTCCCTCACATACTGAGCTACAGTATATGCCTGGTTACCTTCATAGGGGCATTTTTCTAGCAATAAAAACCCACTTCGATTTCAACACATGTGAATTATCCCTCTAAACAGAAACATACCAAGTTCCTGGCTCTTGTCTGGGGTAGGGCATTGTTCTCTTGTGCTTTGCAGTTAGTATGTCATCTTAGGAAGATGTTCATAGCTGTACATTCCTGAAGGAGTAGAGAGATAGCATGACAAGAGAGAGAGGTAGGGGTGATCTTTTCTTTGTCTTGGTCTTTCCTCCTAAACATATTGTGTATCTTAGGAAGCTAGATTAAAGAAATCAGCCAGTACCTGTGAAGAAAATCCTTTTAACAATGCTTCATTCTTTTCCTCATATTTTTGTACTTCTGAGAAGATGTGATACTGAGTATGCTTTGGAAGAAAAAAAAATATCCATGTATATAATGAATACAATGTCTAAATATACATCTTTTATCAGTATTTCTTAACTTGCACCCATCTGTTCTTCTAGACAGTTATGTAATTAGGCTAGGAGACCTTCAGAAGGCTGAGGAGACAATTCCAGAAGAAACAAAATGTACTATTACCTTAATCTTCTGTCTGGAAAAAAAAAATATATATATATATAATAATGTTCCTGCTTGGATAAGATAGCAGAAAAACTTTAAATACAATACAATCCTTTTATCACATGGCTTGGGGAATAAATTAAATACATTAAATACTATTTGCAACAAATAGAGATCTGCTTTGTACCCTTAGATACAATATTTGCAGCTCAGTTGCAAGTGAGGCTGTGGAAAAATCCGTGTTATGGTCTGGTGGAAAAATGTATGGGGTATGTAATAAATCAAAATTGACTGAAATTGACGCCTTAAATAAGGAAATATGTCACCTCACTTGTCTGAGGAAAGCATGGAACAATAGGGAGGTCATATACTACGCACCTGTTGTTGTTAGTTAAATAACAGTGAAAAAGAAAATTTCTTTGAAAAGATGGGATTTTCATGCTGCAGAGAACTATGCCTCATAATATAGCAGTGAAAAATAAAGAAAAGGAATAAAGTCAAGGCTGTGATCTGCACCTACTCATGTGTTTTTGAGGTTTCAGTGACAATCCAGGTTTTAAAATGCTCTTAGTTTCTCGTGTACTGGAAGCTAGAAGGTTTTTTTTGTTTTTTTTTGTATACGTAGGTGTGTGTGTGTCCATTTCTGTGCATAAAACAATATGCTTATATATTCACTAGTACCATGTACTTGGATAAAATTGCATATAAGATATATTTGGTAACTGTAGATGGACTCTGTCTTAGTCTTTCTGAAATATCTCTGGCTTTTTTTTCCCTCAAGTGAAATGCGAATTTAGTGATGTTTCAATAACTGAGCTGTTTGTGTCATGTGTTATGGTCCAATATAAAGAATAATCACTCTAGTTTTGGGGAAAAAATAAACAATAATAAAAACATGTATTTTAGAGGACTAACCCTTCAGTTAGGTGACTTCAGTCTAAATATACCTTCAATAAAATGTATTAGCATAGAACTTTCTCCCATGTGAAAGTTCTTAAATTTCCTGAAAATGACCATTATTGCAGATGCTGCAATAAGCATTGTAGAATGGGGACTGAGAAAATGATTGTCCTAAAATGGTGGAATATTCACACTTTGCAATGTTGTGTCTTATGACTGAAGTTGGAGCATTCTTTTGTCTGAGTTTCAGGTATTTTTGTAGCAAATTATCTTGTCAGTTGATAATGAAAGGCATAATGCTGAGATGACTGACAATGTTCTCTAGTTTGGGTTGAACTTGAGAAACATGTTAACTAATCTAAGCTGCAAAGCTAAATTAGGAGGAAAATAAGAAGTTGAAACTCTTCATTTTGAATTTTTGTCTTAGAATGCAGACCTAGATCAGGCTTTCCCAGAAGGACACTGTAATGTGCATTTCCAATGCTAAAATAGTGCCACAGTAGCTCAGGACACCCATAGCTCAGTGCTCCTGTATCTGCTACCCTCTCTTTGCTCCAGAATAACTAGATTTCTATAGAATTTTTACTCCAAACACGTAGAGCTCACCTGAGCTCGAAGTTTGAAGCCTTTTCTGAGAATTGGGTTGCTCTTTTAGATTACTGAGACATGTCTGTGAAATCTAAAGGCTGAACATTCTGCACTGTTGAAATGAGCAATGCTACAGCATTGAGTAGTGCTGTATTTTGATATGTATTGCATAAGTATTAGGATTGCATTCTTCAGTTTGCTGGGTTGTGTGCTAATTTCTTTGAGTAAGTATTTTCTTTAAAGTCTTGAAGACAATGTCTCACTTTTTTTTCCTCGTATTTTCTAGCATATTTTACAGCATTCACAATTTTAAAATCCTGTTAGATATATTTTTTAATGTAACAGTTTAAAACGTTATTTTTCAGTTTTCCAACACACGTGGCACAAAAACACATTTAGTACAACAGTAAATTCTGGAGGATCATTATTTTGACTTGCTTACTCTTCTAGCAGAAGAAGTTTATTGACTGTACATATTGCCTTTGCAATGGCTTGAAGAATCACTTTAAATCACATGAGAATTTTGTAACCTTGCTTTAATTTTTGATGATTTTGTTGGACTGCTGTTGAGTCCCAAAGCCACTGTGGTTCTCAGCAGTGGTTTGTCTACCAGTGGCTGCCCTGTGAGGCTGAGCAAATATATTTTGAGTCCCATGCCAGACAAGTTCCAATGGGTTACTCAATTTCAATATGATGAGCAGATGTTGTGCCAAACTGTTATATCCTATTTTTTAAAGAAAAGAAGAACTGGCTACAATATTTGTTGCTGTTGCAATGACATGTATGGTCAGTAGTTGCTTAACATTTGAGTCTTGATCCTGAGTGTTAGCCCCAGGTACTAACGCACGTAGTTGATCGAGTTTCTGAAGATAGATACTTTTTTTTCTTGTATTATGAAATGAGAGGCTTCTGCTACTATTTCTTATAGTTTATCCACTCTGGGGTTGGGAGAGGATGAACCTTTGTGTTTTCCAGTTTTCTCTGAATTCTTCAATTGTAATATCAATAAGTCACAAAACTCTAAATCTAATTGGTTTACCAAGTTTGAACATGAGGACTAGAGAGTGTTTCTTTTCAGAGTCCTCTGGTTTTATTTTATTGTATGTCCTGGTTTTATTACGTTGCCATCTTAGAGTAAGACTTGACTGAGCTCTAGCCTCCTCATTCTGTGATCTACATCCTGCTGAGGGCTGAAAGGAAACCTGGGTGCAATGGAGCCAGGGTGTTCTTTGGCCACCTTCAGTTGCAAGGTGGTCAGTTTTCAGTTTGAATGGAGCCAAAGCCTTTGCTGTCTCTAGTGCTAGGAATTTCTCTTTTTCCTCGAATTTTAAGAATGAAAACAGCAAAGAACTTCTCTGACAGAAATCAGAAATCTTTTGATGTGGTTCTGAGGCTGTTTAAACCAGCAGGAGTAGTCGATGAACTGAATATCTTTGCAGAAAGCAGTTTTCAACAGAATTGTGGAAAATCATGTTACTCTGAGCACAGTATGGATTAGTAGAGATAGAAACCTCAAGCTGTTTGTAAAGGAAATTTCACTCAGTGCTCAATGTACAGGATATTTCTGTTTTTGTCTGTGTTAACTTAATAAGGAAGCAATCAAAGTTCAGACCATGACAACCTCCTCTGTATATGTTTCCATGGTGTTCTTGGCTTTTTTTTCCTAACTTTTTCTCTTCAGGCACACACACACATTGTGTAGTTGTGGAAAGGAGGGAAGGAAAAAAGAGACAGCAAGACAGCAATGGCAGTCCTTCATTAATCTCTGTAGAATTATCCCTGCACACCCTTTTATTTTGGATGATAAGGAATACCTGTGTTTGCTCACAGGATTAGCTGTGCAATGTTAGGGAGGCAGTAAGAAGCTTGATCCTTTGCTTGCCTTTATCTTGACAGAGTGGGTGACAGTCTTGTTAATAGTAACCATACAGCATGTGGCAATTAGAAAATGAGAGTAGGAAAGCACAAAAAATTTACTGTGAAGTTATATGAAAAGGAAACTGTTGTCAAAAAGTTGATTTCCCTTCCAATCTTCCCCACTTGCCTAGCGTTTTCAGTTAGGATTAATGTGTTAAGCGGTATTTTCAAGGGCACACAATATTTCAGTAATGGAGCTAGATTTGAGCATTCTCTGATGTAGACAACTAATATGAAGAGCTAGCTGCATAAAACTACTCAGTTGTGCTGATATCCTTATCCATAGGTAATCTAACAATGACTTACCATTTGCAAAGTGTAGAGCCTTCTGATACCTTTAAATCAGGCAAAAACTGGAGAGTTTCCCTCTACTACTGATGAATGTGCTAATTACTAAAGGTTTTTATTGCTGTTTTTTCTCATCAGGCTTTTGAAAACAAATTGCTAAAAGTCTGAAACAAGAGCTAGATCTTAGACCTCTTTTCCCATATTCTTTTATTCATTAGATCAATAGAATACCTGTGTCTACAGCATTTCACAGTTTGACAGATAATTCTCTTTTTGCATTGAATAAGAAGCCCAAAGTACTTAACACTGGGTTGAGAGTTAAAAAACTGTGTCCACAACCCATGGACTTATAAATGTCTGATTTGCTTAAATGTTCCATAACCTGATTCACCTCCGCTTATAATAAAATATTACTCATATTGTAAGTTCTGAATTATGTTGCTGCAGTAGAATTTTTATTTCAACTTTGAGTTGAAGAGTGAATTGGACAGAATTTTCAACGGCAAGATAGAACATGAATTGATATCAAGAGTGTTGCTGTATTTGACTTGTAGTGAATAATAGTGAAATTGGACCTCATGAAATTTCAAAGTTATATTATTATATAATCTTGGGATCATGAGAGCAGCAGCAGCTGTGAGAAAAGAGTTGTAAGGGGACATATTCATTTTGATTTATACTACAAAAAAACTCACTGAAGCAATATATATTTAGGGCCTAATCTTCTTGCTTCAAAAAGGGGCTTGCTTTGTCTATTTATCTATTTTTCTGACTCTCCATCTGCTTCTTACCTTTAAGTAAAATTGTTTTTTTTTTTTACAAAGATGTACAGTGTTCTGCATATACTTGGTCTTAACAAATATGCCAGCTCATTTTCTACAGATGTATCACCAATCAGACTGCATTTATTGGTCATTGCTATGAAACTGAATTAGTGTTGCTCAGGAGTTAACGGCATAGCAGGTAACCTTCCCAATAGCAGTTCTGAGAGGCTCTGGTATGTGTCATAATTCCATCACAAATGTTGTCTCTATCCTAATTAGTTCTGAATTCATGGAAACATCAGAAAGGGGAGTGAGCACAAAGCAGCACAGAAGAAATCTGAACATCTCTCTAGTTTTCAGGAGGATTTTTGACACCTTGGGATGAACTGTGCGTTGATTATAGATCTATGTTGCCAGCAGATTAGCTTTGAAAAATGAAGGCTATATTTTTCAGAGGGTTAGAAGTAACGTGTCTTGCTGAAAATTGCTAGGTGTCAGCTTCCAACTCTTAAAGCCGTTGGTGACCTTTCTCAGAAAAAGGTAGAAATGCTATTTAATAGAAGGTGATTCTCCATTTAAAGTCACCTCATCCGAACAAACTATAAATTTTGAGACACTGTGATGTCATAATAGAGAGCTTTAATGGTGCTTTACTGTATGTACATAAGACATACAGACAGTGAGTTTAAAAACAGGAGCTTTGCTATTGAGCTCTCGATTACTGTCTCATTGCAGAGAATCAGCTGTAAGAAGTGTGTCTTGCTCCTTGTGCAATGAAAGCACAATGCCTGGTGGCTCAATGGCTGCACAGTGGTTAGCAGCACTTCTAAGTCAGTACAAGTATTCCCAATTACCAGTAGCTGGGAAACTTCCAGGTGCTTGGGAAACCAGAGGGCTAATAGTGCTTATTCCTTCCGATGCTTCCGAAGACAGACAAAGTCAGTGATCATCTTAATTTTTGTGAAAAATATGTAAATTATGGATATTTGAAAGTTTAAAATTTAAGCATTTAAAAATGAAGAAAATCTTGGACATAATTGCAATAGGAAAGAGTATGTGTCTTGTTTGACAACAGTGCTACGCATTGTTCTACTTCTGTTAAAACTTGCTTTAACTTTTCCCAAATGTCAAGCATTTAGAATCTGGAAAAATGAGGGGAGGGGGGTGTCAGGGAGAGGAAACAGCAACCATTCTTCTAATCTCCCAGTTTAAACTGTTTAATGGAGACTCAGTCAATATATAAAATAATACAAGCTGTTATTCACAGTCGTCATATGAAGTGGCTGTATTTGGTTGACAGCTTTTTTTGCAGTTGTTTCCAGAAAAAAATAGAGAATGTTTGACAGATTTTTTTTTTTGTTTTTGTTCTTTAATCAAAAGAATATATTCCATCTTGTTCTACCTTCTGAACTGGCCCAAGAAAGGAGTTCTAAATTTGGAGTAGGAAATGTGTTCTAAGCATAAACTATTGCTGTGAGTGCAAGACGAATTAGAGATTTAGTTCTCCATAACTTGTTTGACTTTGTTTGGATAATAAATTAGAAAAGGAAACAAAAATGATCTTTCCTTAGAGAAGGTGTCCACAAAAGCTGTACCATATAGCATCAGCTATTACTGGAAGCCAAGTAGTAGCTGCCTTTGTGCTTGGAGCTCAGTCAAATGGCATGAAGTAAACCAAAGCCTTCTCTGCAGCAAAAGTGGGCAAAGCACTTTTTAATACAAATTCCTAACTAAACTAGTGAATATTGTTGGAGGGGAAAGCTACTGTAGATTTTCCTTTTAATTCCAAGCGTTAATGTTTTCATAAAGTTTAAAAAATGTATTCAGAAACCTAATAAAGGAGAATAGCAGTGAAAACAAAGCAAACAAAAAATGGAAGGTGATATATTCTTTTTGAACTGAGATGTTATTGCAACTGGTACATGAGATATCTATTCACACAGCTCTAATCTGCAGTAGGCTCTAGTACAAGACCTCAGAACTGTGACAAATTGAGACAGAAACATTAAATTATTAAAACAGACCCATGCTGGCTAATGGTAACTTCAATTTATATGAAACAATACCAGAAATTGTAGGAACTTTTTTTGCCAATCAACCGCTATATTTATCTTGTATGTGCATTCAAAATTTTTTCTTTTTTAATTGTAACCTGTTTTTTCTTTTTCAATGGTTTTATATATGGAAATTATGAAACGTGTAATTATTTTTGTGTGGGCATCCTTATTTTAAGGAAGGCCTATGAAAAGGTGCTTGTGCTGTTGAAGCCCATTGGTCTAACAATGCAGGTAAGCAGAAGTCTGCAAAGACTTTTGAGATTTTTTCTTCACAGTGCGGTGACAGAGCACTGACACAGGCTGCCCAGGGGAGTGGTGGAGTCTCCTTCTCTGGAGATGTTCAAGACCAGACTGGATGCCTACCTGTGCAACCTGGGCTGGGGAGCTGCTTCGGCAGGGGGATTGGACTTGATGATCCAGATGTCCCTTTCAACCCCTACAATTCTATGATTATTGTGACAGTTTTTTTCAATCAATATCAACAGCAATCAATTCTGTGTGTTCTTGTGTTGATTGAAGAGGAATATAGAGGCGTGAAAACCATCAGCTATTTAGAGAGCGTAATTTTTATAATTCCTGTCTTTTTCTCACAGGAGTGCCTTCTTACTCTCACTATCAAGTCTACTTTTCTAACTAACAGTCTTTTTGGTAAAGCCTCCAGGCAGACTCCTCTGAGAAACAGTATTCCAATTAACATCAGTTTAATATTCTATGCATGGTTACTACTTTGTGTGAATTGCTATAAATAGCAATAAATAATGTAGTAGCACTCTGAAGAAGTACTTTTTATAGATGGTATGCTTATGCTTCTCCTATCAGTGACAAGAATTTTAAAATCTCTCTAGGTATTAAAATGATTTGTTTCTAGCAGTTATGGTTTTAACACAAAAGGAGTGAAACATGGATGTAGAATATTTATTATAGAAGTTGATATGACTGTCCTAAAGCCATGTTTTCTCTTATGACCTAACATGTTTATCTGTCTCATAAAAGACCAGGATATCTGTGTTTCTTTTAATGAGTGCTTACCCAAGACGTGGAGTTCTGAATCGACCTGTCCTGTAAGTTAGTGCAGATTTGCAGATAAACTTGAAAGCATTGACAATGGAAATTATACTGAAGATCAGCGTCATAGTAAGCTTTGGTTATTACAGATAAATAATGAGATGAACGAAAGCACTGTTTATGCTGAGACAGGGTGGGGGAAGGAAAACTGTTATGGGGGTGAATTTGTTGTTGTAGTTTCGTTTTAAATCAACAAGAACTCTGAGATTCTCAGGTATGAAAGTAAACATTGAGACCCCAAATATGGAATGCTATGATAATGTGTTACCAGAGAGACCTAATTAAAGAGCAATTAATTGTTATTTTTTTCTGATATAGCCACTCTTTATGTTATTCTGTTAGTAGTAAAAATAAAAAATTACATTGGGTGCCATGGGTTTAAACATGTCTTTATGATTCTTTGTGTAGTCTCTTGTACAACAGGTTTCCTTCAGCTTTCCCAGCCCTTGTGCCAGTTGGACATACCTGCAGTAGGCAGAGAATCTGTGCTTTTTTTCCTATCAGAGACTGGTGATTCTTGAGGATACGTGTTGGCCTAGCATTTTCATGAACTGTCAGTATGTTCTGAGTGTAGTGCCTGAGACAAAGTGAAGGGAGCAGAAAGTGCAGGGAAAATACTGTTTACAGAAATAGAGAAATCTTTGACTGTTGAGATTGTACATGTACTGTGAACTGTGTTATGTGGAAACTGTCAGCTCACGGGTGGTGTAGAACTGTTGAGTGACATATATCTAGTGAGAGAGAGTGTCAGTAACCACAAGTCTATGGATCTCCCGCAGTGAGATCCATGCTTTCACTTCCTGCATTGCTTACCGATAAAATGAAAGTCACTTTCTGTTTGTCATAGTTTTATGACTTTTGTTATCAATATTACACATCATAAAATCATGTGAAGCACTGGGAGTTAAAGTGTTAATGCTCTGAGTCCGGGGCATGGGTTCAGTGTTGCTATTATGGCGAAACTTTGAACACTTCTGGTGTGTTTTCTTTTAAGGTCTCAAAACACGAGAAGAAAATACAGGCAATAACATAACACAAAAGCCCAGATCTCTTTCAGAATTTTCTCAGTGACTGCTTCTACATCCAACTTTTGAATGTTTTAGCCATTCTTGAGAGATATTCAGATGATTAATGTCACAGAAACAAAACTTGCGATTTGTGCTCTTAAGTAAAATTTCAGCACTACAGCTACAGAGAACTTGTAGAAAAATATGCAAATAACATAAGACACCTTTGCTTTGTGTAATTGAACGAGTGTCTAAAGCTGAAGTGTGTTTATGAAGTTGGAGTCTGAGAAACCATTAAATGTCTGAGTGGTAAGCTGTCAAAATGTTTCATGTTTTGCAGCAGAGTGCAGTTCCTATAAGAGAATCAAAACACAATTTTTATTTGGCAGAATGAGAGTATGGCATTGTGGAAAACAGATAAGGGATGCTCCAAAACTGATGTCTCCTGTTTTACTATGTTTGTCCATGATGTCAGAGGCAAATGTTGGTGGTATGGCAGCGGGAGTTGAAACTAATGTTTCTGGAACTTTTATGGAGACCAAACAGCGGATGCAAGCACAGTGAAGTGGTGGGTAATGTATTTCAAAAGTGATGCTGTCATAGCAACTGTGAAACAGCGGGTCACTGCTGGTGCAGATTTTTATGAGCATGCCACTCAGGCTCTTTTTCAGTGCTGGAAGAAATGTATGGCTAATGGTGATGTCTGTTCAAAATTAGAGTTTTGTAGCTAAGAATCTGCTGTCTCTTATAGTGTTATTGTGCACTTTGTATCAGTTGTGATTTCCATGGAACAACAAATTTGCTATCTTAGTGCTCTCCACCAGGTATTTCAGCCAATCATTTCCAATCTAAATTGTTGCCTATATTTGTAAGCCAGATCTTTCAAAAAAGGTTCTGAGTAAGGAACTCAGCAAACACCAATCATAAATTTTTCAATAATGTGTTACTCAAAATCTTTCAGCCTTTTCTTCTATGAATAATAAATAGTTGCAGTGAGAATGTTCCTAACATACTACAGCTGAAAAAAAAAAAACTATTCAAAACTCTGTAGAAAAGCTAGGAGTGTTTACTGGGTGTTATTGGTTGGTTGTGTTTTTTCTGTTTCAACTAAAAAAAGTTGCCCCCATTGTGAAGAAAAAACTGCATAGTGAATAGAGTAACACTGAACATAAGTGTATCTTATATCATTATGTGAATAGGTGGAAGATATCCAGTTTTTCATGATCTTATAAGGACTAAGATAGGCTGAACTTCATGCAACTTTATTGATCATGACTATAAAGTTCACATTTTTTTTCTGGATATTCAAGAGAAGAGGTAAAGGTAAAAAAAAAATAAAAATCTGCAATTTGTAGAGATGCTGAAATATTGGAAGATAGTTCATGTGGCATCTTTCCCTGATTATTTCATATACAGGGAAAAAGAGATGCCTTTCACTTGGCAATCTGCAGAAACCAGGAGTGAAAAATCTTGGGCATGGGGGAGGTATTTTTCCACTGTGCGTTGGATGCTCACTTTTTCTCTCTCTCTCATATTGCCTGATAATGGCTTTTAAATTCTGGACCTGAGCAGACAGTGAATCTCAGAGAAAAGTTAGCCAAAAAAACAGATGTTGCAAAATGCATGAAAGCAAAATGGAAAGGAACTTCTTTGTGCCTTTGTAGTCTTCTGTGATTTATTTGCCAGAATCAGTTTTGCCTTACAAGAGAGGACTTTCTTATTTGTTTATTTTTTGTCTGCTTGACCGGGAAGGTTCTGTTTATGAACTATTTTGTCATGATAATAGCTTTAATGCCATTTTTCTGTGAAAGCTCTTGGAAAATGGAAGACGGTGAAGAAAATAACAGCTCATTATCGGAAATTTGTAGTTTAGGTCTTGGTTTGTATTAGACATATCTGCAGCAGTTTCTAAGAGAATCTTGGTGTATTACTCTGATGAAAGACCTTCTTGCCTGTGGGAGATTTTGTGATTACATTCAGTTTGTCAACATGGTGCTATATGGATATACTTCTCTATATTAGTAATAGGGCAGTTTATATATCTTTATATATCAGTTCCTTCATAACTTTCACCCACTCCCTCTTCCCATCTTTAACAAAATAGTTATGTGAGTGAGTAATCATCTCAGGAATGGATCTATCATTCTGTACTACCAGGTGACACAGACAGCAGCAGAAATCATGATTTACTGGGCAATTGCAAGCTACAAAAGCAAGAAATATATCCATGAGCTTCTGGAATGGTTAGCAGAATTTGAGTAATGTTAGTATCGATGAATTCTTTCTTTCCTTTTTTATTTATTTATTTTTAATTGCAGAAACTGCCATTTTATAAAATTATTATTGTGTTAGTCAAGGAAATCTTGTCATTTATTTCTTATGCCTACTTTGTCATTTATTTCTTATGCCTACTTTTTCATAATGATTCAATGTTATGACACACATTTGTGTGGAAATCATGTTTTGACTGAAGACATTCAGAGCAGCTGCAAAAGTACTAAGAAGTTTCATTTGAAAATAATAAGAAAAATATTCTGTCCCATCCAATCAGACAGGATGTTATTTTATACTGACAGAATAACAGGTTTAAAAAAGCTGCCCAAGAGAACAGAGCTGACAAGCCTTAGAAAACTCATTTAATATTTGAAATATTTCTGAATTTTAATTTTGTTAGTCTGATGGGGTGCATCTGCCATCTAGTGGCTGATTATCTAAATGGGCGCTGTTCAGCTTCAAGTGTTGCCTTCATCGTCTGCAAGCAAGATTAACTGGGGGCAAAAAGAATACTCACTGTGGAGCAGGTCTACTAAGTTCATCTAATTCTGGTTACACCAAATTCCTCGATACCAATAACAGACAGATAATTAACTAAAAATCCTAATGGATACCATTTTTATAGACTTGAAAAAGAAAATAATGACATGATCTGTATGTAGATCATAAATTGTTAAAAAGGAGTGTGATTGCTCTTACTGTTTTCTGAAATGTGGAGAGGGAAATCCAGAAAGACACAGGAATACATATGCTTGATGCATTCCAAGTCAGCAATGCATGGTTTCTCACACTTGTTGAGCAGTGATGATGGTGATATCTTAGCTAGGCTACTGTCCTCAATGAATTGATAAAACCATGGGTTTGGGAAGAAAAGGAGATCTGCAACTCACTGTCTAATTAAAACTGCATACAGGTAAAACTTCAACCTTTTGTTCTGACTTGTACGTCAATTAAATTCAGTCAGATCTCCTTGTATGTATATATGAATGTAATTGGGCTGTGAGGAATCTATTAAATTGTTTAAGCTTCTTTTTATTTCTTCTCTCTACCTCCTCCCCTATGGTCTTAGTGGATACTTCTTGATCTTTGTTTTACGTTTTGCTGCTATCTTGTGATGGATAGCAGAAACAGCATTCAGCACCTTTATTTTTTCTTTTTACTCCATACTTAAAATAATTTGAAAGTTTCTGTTACAATAAGTAGTCCACAATTTAAAACTGTANTCACACTTGTTGAGCAGTGATGATGGTGATATCTTAGCTAGGCTACTGTCCTCAATGAATTGATAAAACCATGGGTTTGGGAAGAAAAGGAGATCTGCAACTCACTGTCTAATTAAAACTGCATACAGGTAAAACTTCAACCTTTTGTTCTGACTTGTACGTCAATTAAATTCAGTCAGATCTCCTTGTATGTATATATGAATGTAATTGGGCTGTGAGGAATCTATTAAATTGTTTAAGCTTCTTTTTATTTCTTCTCTCTCCACTAAGACCATAGGGGAGGAGGTATACTTCTTGATCTTTGTTTTACGTTTTGCTACTATCTTGTGATAGCAGAAACAGCATTCAGCGCCTTTATTTTTTCTTTTTACTCCATACTTAAAATAATTTGAAAGTTTCTGTTACAATAAGTAGTCCACAATTTAAAACTGTAATTTATCTTTTTCAGCACTAGGTAAAAGCGTCCACAAAAAATAGCATTATCAGCTCCAGTGATACCACTGCTTCTTTATCTTTCTGGTGATATGCAAGTCTTGTATCTGCTGCCTGAGTGAAGGCTAATCATCATGCACGCTGAGGGCTCACATGGCTTCAGAAATGCACGAGTATTGTCTGATTTTCTTGTGGTAAGGTTTCATATCCATGTTTTCCTATCTGTTTATCACCAGCTGTTTGAAAATAATTAACAAAAGCCATTAGCCAAAAAAAATTCTTTAACAGAAGAGGTTAAAAATATTTCGTGACAGAGAGAGAGAAGCCAAATGTTAAATTTAACCAAGCAGCTGTTCTAATAAGACTATTCTTGTGTGAAGCTAATTCAGTATTTTAGCATAAAGGTTAATGCATGCAATATGTCAAAAGTTCATGCAGTTTCAATAAGGTACCAAGTAAATTGAATGCTGCTTTGTTCTGTAAAGGCTGATCCTTAAAGTTACTATTTCTTTAAACCCGTGCACAATTCTAATATTCATTGACAGCAATGGTGGGTCACAAGATTTTAGGTCAGTTCTCCTTTCTGTGTGTAAGCTTAGTCTGTTAAAGTTACCATCTCTGTGTGCACAGTTCAGACCCAAATAGAATAACGATGACTCTTTTTCCTTCTTTTAGTAAATGTACAGCTATATATCAGTTCTACTGTTCCTTCACTAATATGCCACTTGGACTGCCTAATGAAATCTACTAGCTGCTGTGTGTAAGAGGTCTCTCTTGAAGTCTGCCAGGTCCCAAACATTTACCTATATTTCTAACAATATGACCAGGTGTGGCTTTTGTTGATTCTCTAATGATTTATTGTTTGGTTTGGTTTCTTGCTTTCCTGATGCTGGAAAAAGATGGCTGTGTGTATGCACCCAGCCTGAAGTTATTGTTGCAATGGATTAGATGATCCCAAGTGAGAAAGACTACTCATGCCTTCCTTTCTGCTCCCTGTGAAATGTCGCCAAAGTGCCTCAAGGGGCTTCAGCAAGTTCTCCTAGATGTGAGCTAGATTCCTCAGGAGTAGGGAAATTATCCAGAGCTGTGCCACTAGTCCTCAGAAAATCCTAGAAGGTGACAGTGACATTTTGTTCTGCTTCTCCTTATTCCACTTGGGAGCAAGATGACATCCATGCCCAGTAGCAGGCTTTCTCCCCCATCTAGAGGGGGTTGAATTCAGGCAGATTGTCTTTCTTATTTCAGAAGATATTTGATGTGCAGTACGCATTAATGGAAACGACGTTAAGAATGTCAAAATGTTCTTTAATGAAAAAAGTCACCAAAATGAATGATGAATTGTCAGAGATGAAAGGGGAAGGTACTGCTGGATGAAACACAGTTTAAATCAACCTTTGAAATTATTTTAAAAGTAAAAACTGACATAATGCATAATTCCATCTTATAATAAGATGGAAATCATCCAAACAATAAAAACAAACTGAAATTGAGAGAACTCTAACAAAGAATGTTTAAGCAGTAACTATTAAAGAAATTATGCATCTGATTTTTCTTGTGTTCCCAAACATTTTTCACATTTACAGAAGAAGTTCCCCAGCGACTAATACCAGCAAAAGTTACAAAACATAAAACTGAGAAATAAAAGTCAATTGTGTGTATATAAATAACAAGAAAATGCATAAGTGACTTTATTTATTAGGTTCTGAATTGAAAAATGTGAATATTTTTGTCCTAATGATGATAACTTCAAGTAATATATAATGTAGTTATATCAACAGCCGAGTAGTTCAGCTAGAAACATCTTTCAGTGTGTGGTGTTTGATCATTTCAGAATCCAGGCATGGATTTTGCCTAAAAAAGATTTTGTTCATAGTTGCTGCAAGAAAGGTTATTCCAACTAGTAGTTTTATCATATCTAACTCAGACTCTAAGACACTTCAAAAAAAGAAACTACGAATATATGTAACATTATGGAAAAAAGTAGACTTCCAAAGAAGAGCTCTCAGGATTTTGATGTGATGTTCTGACCTAGATGGTCACGGTTCAGTTGGGCTGGGGTTCACAGAGACACTTGGGTCAATATGCCACCTGGTCTAAGTGGTTACAGGGCTATACACATATTCCTGATATACGCAGACATTTGCTCACACAGAGTAGGAACATCCTATGATTGATGTCCTCAACATTTTTCCCCCTCTGACTGATCAGGACCAAGCCCAATTAACAGGAAATGTATACATATATATAGTGTGTATATAATATGCATAGATGTAACATGCATAGCATCTAGGCCTAGATACTGGGTCTAACCAGTAGCTGGCCGTGGATTCTGTCTTTTCCAGCTGCAAGTAGTAAAAAAGATATTATGTATTCTAAGATTCTATATGAGAAGAGAAGCTTTAGTGAAACATTGCCATTTTTTTCATGCCACAGATTCAGAAAGATACATACTGTGTGCACGCTGGTGTTTCATGGCCTGTAATGTATAGAATGTGAGACTAGATGATCACAGCTATTTCTTGGGTTTCAGAACCTGTTACTTAATAAACTGACAAACTCAATCATTTCACAATGCTGTATGTAATGCCCTTTCTTTCTCCTACAGTGAAAAGGAAATTCCAGTTTTTGGAATGGGAATGAGAAAGGGCCAAAAACATTGTGCAGATGAGGGCAACAATCATCACTGTTTGTTACACACCTCACATAGTGTACCATAACAGCACTACAAGCTCCGTTAATTGGCAACAAGAGAAACTAAAAACAAATTATGAAAGGGGCAACTTTGGCTTAAACCACTAATAACTCCTATTTGATTTCTTCTCAACTGAACTGCCTCATGGTGGACTGACTAGGTAAAAGATTTATTTAAAACCAACTTCTAGCAACAGTTTACCTTGTGAGGCCTTGTCTGTGACTGGTAAGTAAAGGAAACTTGCTTCATTTTTCTAGAATACCTGGAAGTGTGAGAGAGGGTTGTCCATCTTTAAAATAAGAGACAAACTTCTCAAATACCACTACCCTCATCATAGCCAAGGTTCTGTAGTTAACTTATATATACAACAAGGCATCCCTAAATACCTGTTGAAATACCCTCTTTTCTCATCTTCCACCCTTATCTTGCCAAATCACTAGTGCTGTCAAACACTGCACTTTCTCTGAAGTCATGCAAGTCTTGCAGGAAATGTATTTCTGAGTCAATATGACTTAGATTAACTTAAGAGAAAGTGAATGACAGAAAAAAAAAAAGTGTTTGTAAAACAATAGGCAGAGAGTATGGGGGGTAAACATGGCTGCACTAATGCATCCTCCCAACCCAGTAGCTTCTGCAAGATTATGAGCCTGAAGTCATTCTGTCATCTGATAAATAGTTAATCCTCAAGCATTTTAAGATTGCAGACAATGAATAAACTTAACTCTCAGGAGACATGTAAGCATCTTTGTATGTTAGAGTGATGTGATAACTGAAGAGACTGCTTATTATGGTGACCTCCCAGGATGTGAGACAAATGACATCAACAACAGCAGGTTGTGATGTCTAGTTACAGTCACCTTTTTCCTAATCTATGGCTGCTAGTGGACTTCTGCACTTTATCAGTGTTTTTGATGATGCACAAGGAACTGTATTAATGCAAGTCATAATGTTCTTGTCTTTCAGTGTGCACGATGTGTCTAATTTGTTCCTTTGAAGAACACATGCTATCATCTGCAAATGCCTATTTACTGACAAGGCTGTGGTTTTTCTGAGTGCAAATGTGAGTATGTTTACCTTCTGTGTTCTGCATATTAGCTGGTTTCCCAAAACCTAAGCAATTTAAACAAAATACAGAGACCCCTGGAACTTTACCAGCTGACACTTTTCCATGGATCAAGGTATTGTAACTGCTGAATGATGTTCCTTAAAAATTTTAAATGGTCTTTGTGTGTAGTGGACTGAACTGTAGATGCTCAAAGGCTTGAAGTTTGTTACCTGTGACAGAGTGGAAAATTCTCCTATCTCTTTGCCCTTAATATCCTGTCTATCCAAGAAAATGGAGAAAGAGTGAAGCTTTTTCCATCTCCTTGCTGTGTTCTCTCCCTGACTGAAAGGTTTATGTATTTTTATTTTTTTTGATGGATTTTTTGCTACTCTAATATAAAATACCTAGAATCGAAGAGCCAGAGGTGCTCTTTTTTTTCTGCTAGCTGGGATACTGCACAGTAAAATGCAACAGGCTTCCTATTTTTGTCTCTTACAACCTAGTCTGGCCTAATGTTGTAAGCTGTAGCTTTTATATGCTGGTGATGGTTTTTGGTTTTCTTTTTTTTACAGTTTACAGCATTTATAGCTATTCTGTGATTCCAATTTTGCAGTGATAGGATGTCATGGTCTGTAAAGTACAAACAATGCTGTGCATTTAAGTAAGGACATGTTTAATAGTTTGACAAGGCCAGCAGTAATCTCTATTGCATAGTACTTGCTAGAGACATAAAGTCTCTGGGCAGAATCTTTTGTGTTCAGGGAACAGAGGAAAAGGAGAATGCAAAAAAATGGCAGTCACACAAAGAAAGAATTCTCAGATGGAGTAAGATGCTAGATTTGTACCAAAGAATGGAGTTAAAGCTGTTTGGCAACAAGGAAAACTGAACCTAATTTTCTCAATTCAATACAGAGGATTTCTCTTGTTTGGAATCGATAAAACGTAAAAAGAGTGAGAAATGTCATGAACTAGCTGGAGAAAAGAGAAAATATGGGACCCCATGGGAGCTAGATGTTCTAGAGAACTGTGGTAGTTGGGATTAATTTTGGATTTTATGTTATCTTCTCTAATGACTTGCTGATGTGATTGGCATGACAGCCTCTGTACCTTTCCTGGGATAGTAAAAACTTGTTTCCTGTGCTGTTAAAGAAAAGTAGTAGTTAATAAGTCAACCCCTGTATTTATTTATTGTAATTGAAATGGTAAAGTAGTATATCAGAACAACAAATACCAGTGTCTTCATGCTATGAATAGTAAGTATTTGATGTTCAGTGATTTACAATTACACAGTAAATTTGAGAAGTGTCCTCTTCTAATAAAAGCATGTTTGTTTATCAGAATTTGTGATTACCATAGTTTACCATGTAAGATAAATAAATAAGCTTTTATTCTTCCTATACCAAAATATTTTAGATAGGGAGATTAAGATGAACCCCAAAAAATAGATGGGTTAGGCAGGTGAGATACACACATTTGGATGATGGTATTTTTTTTTCACCTGAGTTATGGAGTTATTCAGTCTTCTAGAGATCTGTCTAAACAGTGTTGCGCAGCTTCGTCTGTGAGGCTGCGAAGCTGACATGAAGAGGAAAAAAACTGAGAGAATACTGTAATAACTGTGTGTATTTAATTCATCTACTATGAAAAAATGTGGGAATTAAGGCCCAAGAATATGAATTTTTATCCTATATTGTATAGTGTGGGTATACATCTGTCAAGTTACCGAACTTATTGAAAGGGCATGTAAGAAAAGAGTAGCTGGATCAAATATGAATTTGAAGTGTTTTTCAGACATTACAGTATTTGTGACTTTACAAAAATACAAACGGAGCTATTGTTGACATGATTCTGCTTTGGCATGCTANCGCTTCTAATAAAAGCATGTTTGTTTATCAGAATTTGTGATTACCATAGTTTACCATGTAAGATAAATAAATAAGCTTTTATTCTTCCTATACCAAAATATTTTAAATAGGGAGATTAAGATGAACCCCCAAAAATAGATGGGTTAGGCAGGTGAGATACACACATTTGGATGATGGTATTTTTTTTCACCTGAGTTATGGAGTTATTCAGTCTTCTAGAGATCTGTCTAAACAGTGTTGCGCAGCTTCGTCTGTGAGGCTGCGAAGCTGACATGAAGAGGAAAAAAACTGAGAGAATACTGTAATAACTGTGTGTATTTAATTCATCTACTATGAAAAAATGTGGGAATTAAGGCCCAAGAATATGAATTTTTATCCTATATTGTATAGTGTGGGTATACATCTGTCAAGTTACCG
This sequence comes from Odontophorus gujanensis, assembly GCA_013399175.1. Taxonomy (NCBI): domain Eukaryota; kingdom Metazoa; phylum Chordata; class Aves; order Galliformes; family Odontophoridae; genus Odontophorus; species Odontophorus gujanensis. The sequence continues at coordinate 126,300 of VXAB01002568.1, read as the reverse complement.
AACTTATTGAAAGGGCATGTAAGAAAAGAGTAGCTGGATCAAATATGAATTTGAAGTGTTTTTCAGACATTACAGTATTTGTGACTTTACAAAAATACAAACGGAGCTATTGTTGACATGATTCTGCTTTAGCATGCTATCCAAATATTTAAATGTGTTTAAATGAGTGGAATTTGAGACAGAATGCATCTGAAGGGATAATCCTTACGCTAAGCAAACCATGGCATGTCTGACCTGAAATTCTTCAAACTGCCGCTAGATGGTAATACTAACGTTTAAACGGGCTGAATTTCAGCTGCCTATCATTTTTCAGAGCAATGTAGAAAGTGTATTTGGCGCTGGTACACGTAGTCTAGAAGCGAAACGTCCACTAACTGCTATGGAAAATCGGAAATAGAGAAACTCGAAGCGTTTTTAATCACAAAATCACTTTTAGAGACATTTCTGAGTAAAGATCATTCAAACATACCCCATCCTATTTTTGCTCTTCTTTAAAATGCATTCTATGCAGTAGTGAGGATATGAATGCCATGTAGCTACCATTTTGTAGTTCAGCACCAAAAAGGACAATACTAGTCTTTTTTGGGTCATTTCAGAGAACTGCAAAGCAGTTTTTGGAAAAAAAAATATGGATACATGTTTTTCAAGTACTATTTTATACTATTCCTGCAGCATAGTACAATAGATTCTGCTTTTCAGATATGAACTGGAGTATTTGGCATTGAGGAAAAGATGCAGTTTCATGGAAATGCTGCACTTTATTCACTTCATTTAAAGGTCCATTTATAATGGCCTATTCTCCCAAGATCTGCAGTTTGATGCTAACTGTGAGGCTAGATTTAACAGACAGTGCAGTTCCCTCTGTTAGTGACAAGCGTGTCTGTCCCAGTGATGAACCTGAACTCTGAATCTCCTCATTTATATCAGGGTTGCTTCTATTTCCTGCTAATAAAGAGGTACTAATATGCAACTTAATTGATATTATTGACTCTACCACGTCTTAAGGTTATATTCCTTAGCCGAAGAAAATTTTATCAGTGTTCTTCAACTTAGTAAGCTATTTGGCTTATTTAAATATTACGTATTTAAGTGTTGGTAAATCCAAAGAGAAAATAATTGATAGCAAAGCACAACTCCAGTGCCTCCTCCAGTGTTCTTATATGATGAGGAAAGAAATTGAGGTGGTTCATAACAAAGGTTTCAAAAAGCACTGTACAGTGTACATTTCCATGTGAAAGACAGGAGACCCTATTTTCCATCACTTGAAAAAAAAAAACCACATGAAATCTTAGTTAAAAATTATTCATTAATGCCCTTGGAGCAGTGGAAATTTTCTTTCTGAGTGAAGGTGAAACTAGTTTGAATGCTCAAGTAATCTAGAACTGCAGACTGTTCTCTATGGAGATTTAAAAGTGTGAGAATTAGCTATTTAATGTCTGTCTGATAAGGAAGATGAAGCAACTATGACTTTCAAGAATTGCTGCCTCTCATGATGAGAAAAATGTTTGTTTTCTGATTATGTTAGTTCCTCTGGAGTATCACTCCCAGTAGCTTTACATTTCTAGAAATCATTAACATAATCATTATTCCTGACTAAATGTGCTTGTAATCAGATAGCAATCATCAGATCAGATTTGCAGGTCTTCTCTTGTTTCTTCAGGCTTGTATTACCCACATGTAGTCTTATGCTATGAAAATCCAGAAGTGTTTACATGTTTATTAAATCTAATATTTTTTCAGTAACAACAAACCCCTTACATTTGCAAGGCAGATAAATCTAAGCTGTGAAGGCACAATTAAAATCTCAGTGGGTGAATAAAGAAAACCCTACTGTTCAATAAACCATATATTCAAATGTAGTTTTGGGAGAGGTTAGTTGCTATATCCGTAGAGTCACTTCTTTAAATTGTGAACACTACTAAAGAGGACCAGATGTCCCATTGAGATGATTTTGCTCCCAGAATTTTTCCTGTAGGTACTATATGAAGTTAATGATTTTGGCTTTAAAATAGTGTAGTCAGCTTGGAAGAGTAAGTTGTCAATGAACAGCACAAGAATTGACTCTTTTGAGATGGCTATTTTTAGAGTTGGCTGTGGCAGTATTATTTGTTGTTTATTGGTTTGTCAGAAAGTAGTTCCATCTAACTAGTCAGTAAAGATTATTGACCTATAAGAAAACAGCACTCATTTTAGAAACCGAACTGTCCAAGCTGTAGATCATTTCGTGTGAATCTGGACACCCAGGTGTGTGTACTTGTTGTCTACTTTCCATAGGTTTCTTTAGTTCTATGTTGTTCCATCATGATCTCATTGCATCTGTTTACATAAATGCAATTATTTTTCAAATACAGTATGTCATTTCTACTTTTTAGTCTAAGCCAACTTGTTCCTTCAGTGAGAACTGAAATTTCTTATTAGTAAGTCAATGCAAGACCTTGCAAGTTACCATTTTTCCATTTATGTTATTCTGCTAAAAAGTGGGGTTTCCATCAGGGAACTCTTCAGGAGTTCCTGGAAACATCAACATTTTGGATCATCAGATGGCGTGTCTGAAAGACTCTCTTTTACCCTAAAATGTGTCCCAGTGTGCTCCTGTTGTTGCAGAAGGACGATTGCCATTTCTCTTTTATAGTGCTGGAGAGCTGATTATATGGTCATGAATGGCACTGTTGATGGATGTTCTGCACTGTATGCATTTCTCCTGCTGTTAGAAAAATGTTTTGCTGGAACCATAAAGACTGAGAACAGAGTCCTTTGTTTTAATAAGAGAAGAATCTGCTAACTTCGTGATCATAGAAGCCATTAATAATCAAAGACAGGCTTCTTATACAACAGCAAAACTCAAAAGCAAAACCAAAACTTTTCCCATTAACTTTATTTATCACGCATTTTGGAGTCTATTTCTCCCTTGACATCTTCTATTTATTATTTAAGAGATATAAGGAAAGAAAACAGAGATGTTTTCAGAAGAGATTATAGGAAGAAGCAGCAGCAGCAGAAAGGGACTGTCAACCTATTACCATATGGCAAGAATTTGGAAGGAATTATTCTGAATGGAACTGAATAAGTGAGAAGTAATGCTATCTGTGTATGTTGTATTTTGAAGTATGGCCTACTCCAGTTCAACGAAAATGAGTAAACAGACTTTCTCTGGTTAGCTCTTGAATTTTTATAGCCAGTGGGACCTATGCTGATAAATAAAATAATGAGAAATACCTAAATTCTTGAAATGCAATATTCTAACATAATATACATGTAATTTAAGCATCGTTACATGAATCAAGTGAAACCCAAAACTTGGAGGGAAAACAAAGCAAACAGTAGAGAGGGAAATACATTACATTCAGTAAGTGTTTGCTATAAAATGCATTAGACTTCAAAGGTGTGGAAGTGGAGAATAATATAGAATAATACAAGAGACAAAGGCGTAGATGCAGAGAACAGTAGCGAGTAAGATGACAGACAAATTAATCTGAAACTAAACTCATAAATGCTGGCATGTCAAATTGATGCTTAAGCAAGGGGCTGATGTGGAAATTCAGCACTAATATTGGTAGTTTATTTTGTGGCTGTTATTAATGGCCTACCTTACGAGCAAGTTGAGCTCTACAGTACATCATTTCATCTGTTACACTGTGCTGCATAATAACTGTCCAACTGTAAAATCCTTTTTACCCCCAAGAGAACATTGTGCAGTCTGATATGTAAGACATTTTCAGGGCTTTCTGCCTGGTGAAGATTACACCTCGTGTAAATGCAGCACATTAAAAAAATTCTATTGTGTGAGGGGATATAAAGAGAAGGCAAGAGGAAATACAGAAGTAGCATAATGGATTATTATACACACTCAGTGAAATAGAGAGAATGATTATCTAGTGACTGCTGCAAATTATAATGCCATAATACCTGGCATATTTTGAAAAGCTGTGCTCTATTTGCAAAGAAGCAAAGATGGGTATGATTATAATGTAGCCTGATGAGTCTCCACCAGGCAATGGGTGAAATTTAGAGCAATAGAACTATTGTGATGCAGACAGATCCACTTCACAGGCTGAACAGTGATAGTAACTCTACAGAAAGTCTAGTAGAAAGGAGACATAGCAACTTTGCATTCTGAAAAGGCATCTTTGGCTTGCACAGCTTAAATTTTTGAGGAAAAATGTGTAGAATTGCAGTAGCCAGCAGCAAGCTTTTCAACATGACCTAGGCTTTTCTGCATTTGATTGTCTGTTGATGGATGGAAAATGAAGAGAGGAAAATAATATGAACCAGGATATTTTTAAGCTATAGCATATCTCTATATAGTAATTTAGAGAAAAGAAACGTATTAATATGTCACAGTGAGTTTGAAAGCAAAATAATGGAAATCTGTAGTTTTGTCAAGTACAGTCTCTTAGTTACTACTTATGGAGATGTGAATTACGGTTAATAAAATGTCTTAAAATAGATATGAGAGGCACAAGATCAGGATTTAATACAAATCATAGAATCTTCTAGTGAAAGAGACCCTTTAGGTCATCTAGTCCAACCCCCCCGCAGTGAACAGGGACATTTATGGCTACACTAGGTGTTCAGAGCCCTGTCCAGCCTATGTTGAATGTTCCAAGGGACAGGGGATTCATAACCTCTCTGGGCAACCTGTTCCAATGTCTCACCATCCTTATTGTAAAAACCTCCTCCTTACATCCAATCTAAATCTCTCCTCCTTTGGTTTCAAGCCATTTCCCCTCATCCTTTCACAGCAGACTCTACTAAAGAGTCTGTCCTGTTCTTTCTTATAACACCTCTTTAGACAGTGAAAGGCTGCAGTGAGGTCTCCCCAGAGCCTTCTCTTCTCCATGCTGAACAGCCCCAGCTCTCTTGGCTTGTCCTTGCAGGGGAGGTGTTTCATCCCTTGGATCATTTCTGTGGCCTTTCTCTGGATGTGCTCCAACAGGTACCTGTCTCTCCTGTAGTGAGGTAGCTATTATTACCGAGCTACTAAAAGGAGGTTAAGGAAGAAAATCACTGAAAGTCCAGTCCTTACTGTCACTATACCACAGACTTCACAATTAACTTATTTCCCAATTCACATTTGTTGCATTAAAAAAAATAAGTGCCAACATTTTTTTTCTTTTATCCTTTTAATGGAATGTTATTTTAAGTCTTTAAGAAGAGATTCACAGTGATACCTATTTTAAATATGTAGTATCTTCATGTTTGCAGCCATCCTGGTGAGTCTTCTTGCTTCACGGATGAACAGATGAGATTTTTCACAGATGTTTCTAAAGATGAGATTTTTCTTAGAAATAAATAAGAAAATTATTGCTTCTGCCTAGATCCTTTAGAGGAGAGGAAAATAATTCAAATGTATGGCCAGTCTTCTCTGTTTCCATTATCATGCATGGTACTGTGTTGGTGGTGGTGTATTTGGAAGCACAGACCAGCAGCAGCTCCCTGTCCCTCAGGTAAGATGCTTGAATAGTCATTCCATACCAAGAATATTCTTCATCCTTGAAATGTGAAACTTCAGATTTTAGCTTAGTCCATGAAGGCTGATTTTGCAAGCTGTAGCTGGGGATCTGTTGTCAACTGAAGGTGAACTAATTCAGTCCTTAGACTTTATTCCATACCTTGTGTTATAAAATACATGCACACTAAATTCTTAATCAGAATCACTTATTACTTTTGAGATACTATTTACAACTGCTAATTATCTATGTTTCTGTTCAAATCTCTTGTGTAGAATAGCAGCTGTGCTATCATTTCAGTACCAACTGGCAACCAATGCAGTTGAAATATGAGCATGCTTCATTAACAAACGTTGAATGAGAAAAAGCAGGAGATAACAGAATCAACTCAGAAATTAGTGAAATAAAGCTTTCTTAATTATTATTATTATTTTTTTACTGTGGAAAATATGTTTTTCATAGAAGTCCTATAAGTCACCGTTACAAGTCTCCATTTAAATGTTCTATAAAATTAAGTAAGTAGTGCATCTCACTCATCATTTACTTTATTCTCCATCACCTGCAAATAACACTTGAAAAATATTCTAACATAAATGCAGCTACTGATTCTAAAAGCTTTTTAAAAACCATATAAAATTATTTCAGATAGAAATAACAGTCTTTTCTTCACCAACAGCAAGAACAGAATGTACTGTCACCAGCAATATTGTAATATTGAGAAAAAAATAGTTGAGAACTTCACTAGATTAATTTCTCATGCTATCTATCACATTGTATTACCCAAGGTTCTGGGCAATGAGTGCCCCAATTTGATTTTGTGATATATCAATAATCTTGCTAAGATTTTGAATGTCCTACTTAATATATAGATTTATCAAAAAGATAGCTGTAATCTGATGTGCCATATAAGCATAATCCTAACACAGAAGTATAGTGATACTTTCCTGAATAGATACAAGCTGTGCAGGAACACTCTTCAGTGATGTTCATGAGTCAAATGAGAGTTATTAATATGGCCAAGTGCCTGTGCATATATTCCCTAAATATGAAAATGGCAGCAAGTAGCTTAGCCATGCATCCAAAAAAGTGTAATGAAATGTATTTATAGCTTGGGTTAAGGTTTGACTGACACAAGCAGGATGAGAAGAGATTTGGATGTTGGGGAAAATACTTGGCTTCCATTTATTCTTCTATGAAAAAATTGTAAAATGCCATAAAAGTAGAACTTATCCTTGAGCTATCTCATCTGTAGGTGCATAATTATAGATGGTCAACAGATGTTGAGCTGTTCATCCCTTACAAACAAACATTTTGGTATGTGATATGATAGGTCCAATGAGAGCATATGACACATTTAAATTAGGGCATTTATTACAGAAGATGTGGTTAAAAACTTTATCAATGACACTGAGTTTAAACCAAGAGAAGAAGAACAAACTTTGGACTTCCACAATTCAAAAACCTGAATTAAAGATGAAAATCTAAAGGGACAAAAGGAGGGAATAAAACTCTGTTGACAGATGGGGAAGGAAAGGAGCATGAAGCACCCAAAATTTACTTGGAATATGACGGTTCTTCTCTGTATTTCTTTTTTCTTGTTGCTTTGGGAGTATAACAGAAAGCCAGCCTTAATTTATGCCCTATCAAATATTTACATAAATTACAGATGTGACTCTTGCTAGGGCAGGTTTTTATCTCTGTGCCACAGACATCTTTAGTTTTAGATGTTTGTCTTTCCAGTGCGCAGTCTTTGTTTTGTCTGTTCTCTCCTGTGGTGCCAAACAAACACCTTCCTAGCTCCACATTTGTGTTTTAACATCTGCTGTGCTGTACGTCACTATATTCTCTTTCATGTTTGACTGCCTAACCAGAGTCAAAGTTGAACTGCCTAGTCAGAAGGAAATTTCTTGTAACAACTCTTACATAGGAAAGTATTTCTGCCTCATTCTTTCCATCATAATACAATCTTTTCCCTCCTTCTTTTCCATTTTCCCTCTTTTCCATTTTTTTCTTTTCTTTTTTCTTCTTTTAATTTTTTTTTCTTTCTTTTTATTTATTTGTTTGTTTATTTTTAGGGGGGAGCTGAATGAGTGTTATTTGTTTGTTTGTTAATTTATTGGACAGAAGGTTCCCATAAGACTAAGAACACTCTCTTCTTTTTTACTATTATTTCTCTCTTCATTATTACTAAGAACCAATCAGTATCTTATTCAAGCAGTGTATCTTCCAGAACCAAGAAGATTTGATGATTGAGATTTTATAGACACCTTCATTTACCCCAGCTACTGATATTTCTGAGCTTTCTTGGGTTTGCCTGAAAAATCAAGATACAGGACAAGTAGCAGAACTGATTTGCTGCACTCTTCAAAAACTAGCTACTTGACCCAGAAAGGTCTCTTTCTCTCCCTTCTCTCTATATTGCCATTGGTTTATCTGTTTCTTTTTTCCCCAGTTATTTCACTAGTTGATCTCAAAATTGTTTACCAGTGAATTTTTTTTGTCCACTCATATGGCCATTCATTCTTCAGGACAGAAAATTTTGTCTTTGCCTGACCATATTTCTGAAGGAACATTTTTTTTGCCAATATTGTATGTTTTTATTTCTGTGTTATAATACATCAACAAAACTCACAGGTTCACAGACAAGTGTATTTCAAGTATTTAGGACATTTTTACTCGTATGCAAATGTTTCTGGACTAATTCTTATATGAGCTATTCTAATATCTTTTTTCTTCAAGTACTGTATTACAGTTTCTAAAAATCCTGGTAACCTTCAATCAAGGATTATTAATGTACCTCTTAGTTTTCCTTTTTATTTTCTTTCAATGAAGTCACATTACAGGAACAAAAACAGAAGTAGACATTTGCTGAAGCAGTTTTCCTGTTCTGTTAGGTTGCTCATGAGGGGCGTAGTCCTTTCTCTTACAGAAAAGGAAATAAAGGATGTTGCTACCATATCAGGTCAAGGTAAGCCAGTCATAGAGGTAATGGGATACAGACTGAGGAAGGAATCTTTGTTGTGAGCCCAGTTGTTCCTCAAAATTAAGCCTGACTGACGCTGCCTGAACCACCAAGAAATGCAGCTCCTATTGTGTTCTGAGGAATTCAGTGATGCTTATTTAAATGAGTTAATCATGAAATCGAGTACATAGAAAAATTTTCTCATCCTAACTTTTTTTTTTTTCAACAGTCTGACTAGGAAAGGTGTTTCTGGTTGGAAAAATCTGTGCTCATAAATGCATTAATTGAATAGCAGTATGCAGTATAATATACTGTATTTATATTCCTAAATATAACACAAAATGAATGTCACAATAATTCAGTCATATCTACATGTTTGTTTTTAACTACCAAGTACCTGAGACTAAGAACCTTTCTGTAGTAAGGACTTTTCCAAAGAATGTGATGCTAGATAAACATATATGATGTGTTGACAGATAAAAATGTGAAAGTATAACAAATTTTCAAATGAATACTAACATTTTCCTGTGGCTTTTCCCAAGGTACTTATTGTTCTTAATAAGACACTTAATCAGGGAGAATAGTAATTAGACTTTCAGAAGAAATTATTTACTATGAAGGTGATAAACAGATTGCCAAGAGGGAGCTATGGTTCTGTGTAGAGTTAGTCCATCAACAACTTTTTCTTCATTTTGCCCTGAACATTTGTTCAGCTTGAAATACTTGGTTGCCAAGGATGGTAAAACATGTCTCCTTATTCTAAAAATTCCTGATTATGTGCACCAGCAGTTGAGAAGTACATGTCATTCTGCTCCAGAGCAGCAGGACAAGTTATTTATTGCGTGTTTGTATGAGAAGTATTTCCTCTTACTGCTACCAAGCAGAGGTTTTCAGTAGAGATTACAAGCAGATTAGAATCCATGGGGAATTAGATATCTCTAGGTATTTTGTTCTTGAAAGCCTGCTCAGCTTTTCTTCTTCTGAAATGAGAAGATGTAGATCCCCGTGAAAGAAAAACATATAAGATGTTCCTTCCCTTTTTCATTCCTGTAGACTTACATATGTATGGCTGCACATATTAAGCAGTGGAAGGCTAACGAAAACTCTGGGCACACCATGCCTCCTGTCAGACAAATCTTGTCAAAGCAAACAGACTCTTCTTGTATTTCACAGACATAAACCCTCCTAACAATTTTTGGGGTACTTTTTTTTTCTTTTTTTTCCCATGCAAGGCTGTCACAGGTGCCAAATGAAAAACAGATTGCAAAGCTTCCCACCATGGCAAGCAAGTGAAAAATTGTTAAATAGACAGATAAAGAAGCACAGATATGGAGTCATGGTATACTTCTTGCTACCATGGAGATGTTTGTTGCCAGTGAGATTTTTCCGGGAGTTGGGTGTCGGTTTTCAGACAGGCAGTGGTAGTTTGCAATTTCAACTGGTTTAAATGTGCTATATAATGTTTCTCATTTCTTCCCAGTCCCTTTCACAAATACTACATCTGTGTCATCTGCAATTCCTTGAACATGATACCAGTTTTATGGCTGGGTAGCCCCCAAGATCACAAACACATTTCTCTATTCAATGTATTCCTCTATTCTACGTATTTCCCTCCCAATACTTTCTGTTGCATTATAAGACATATCTGAGTGAGATTGTCTAATTGCCAGTTGCCAGCTTGCTTACTGAGCTGTGGAAGAGTTGTTTAGGCAAGATTGTCTCAGCCTTCAATGTATCAGGATTTTTTGGAGGGCTGTGCTACATTTCCGTGGGCAACACATTCAAATTTGCAGTCTTTATAACATATCCACCCTCCCTTGTGCAGGCCCTTAATTCCACATTTTCTAAAATTTCACTTCAGAACTCCTCATTTCAGAAGATCATTGAACAACAAGATAAAAATAAATTATTTCTTAGAAATATACAATTTTAATAGGTTTAAAGTTAAAGGAGGCTCTGGATCTCTTAGGGTCTTGATGAAAAGTGAAACTTCTTCCTTAGAAACGTAAAAGTTTTCTTTCTCTGTTGTGTTCATTATTTGGGTTTGGTATCTCACTGATCTTACTTAGCTCCCTTTTTCGGTTTTTCTTTTTCAGGTAGCATAAGCTTTGTGACACTTGATAGATGTTTTCAATTGAGGGGAAATTTCACAGGAAATAAATGAGATTAGGAGGACACTTGCTACTTCTATCTCACCAGGTTCACCAGTGGGAGAACTGTGTCCCAGATGGGATTAAGCTGGTTGATCAGAGGTTTGGCTGATGATTCGAATCAAATAAGCCTGATGCATCTTCCTAAGTTACATTTCTACACACTTGCATTTAGGCCAAGTCCATCTAGAAGAAAACTGTTTTCATTTTTTTTGATAGGCAGAGAAGGGAAAGAAAAGGGAAACAAGAACAAAGAATATTAAATCTATCCAGAAATCACAGGTGTTTGGTTTTTTTTTTTGTGTGTGTGTGTGCTGAAAGAAACTGTACTACTCTCACTACTGCTATGTTTATTATTACAGCATCTTAGATAGAGTTAAACTTGCTGATTTAAAGATTCAAAATAATTAGGCTTTTGCCTCTCTCTATATTACTCTCCAAAGCAAATTCAAACGAATTCATTAGATGACATTAGTTAGCTTCCCTGATTATGATTCAGCTTATACATGTATCTTTTAAATTCAGAGTAGCTCAGTTCAAAAAGCCACAATGGATGATTCTTACATAGTAATTTGGACACAGTGATCTCTGCATATTTATTTTTTCCTTACAGCTTTAAGCTATTTGTAAGAAATGCATTTGTAATTCTTGCATGTGTAATTTGTTGTTCATTGAATATGGGGGCATTATGACTGATGAACAAAGCATCTGAGCATATTATAGGATACTGTGAGAAAAGCATAGCAGTTTTAGAGACAAAAGTTTTTACATTAGGTACGTTCCCTCTTAGTGTGTGGTCATGGAAAAAGTACTACATTAAAGAATCTTTAGATTCCAAAAGAGCAGCTAGGAAAACTAATTTTCTGATTAGTCTGACAGATGGGAGGCAAATACTTGGATTTACAAGAGTGCTAGATCATCCTTATACTAGTGAAGAAAATCAAATTGATTTTTGTCTTCACAGTTCAAGCATTTTGTACAGCGAAAGTGTTATTTTCTTAGACCCTCATGTGTGAAACAGGTGAGGGATTAGAGTGTACTGTGCATTTTAAGACTATCACTACTCCAGCTTTCACCAGTGCTATTACTGTTTGCATGACATTTTTCCCAAATATAATTTTATTTATGAAATGAGAATTATTGCATAAAAGACTTGATATATAATTTTCCATGTTGGAAGGGGAACATCAAATTGGGCATGTGTAATGGCAGAAAGACCAGCACAAATGAGGAGATGTTGCAAAAAGAAGGAAAGGCATGCTCACCTATATCTGAGGGTCTAGCTTTGGAGAAAAGAACTCCAAGAGGAGGGATCTCCACCAAGAGATCCTTCCTTATCATCAGACAGCCCTTAAATGAGTTCCACAGGTGAATTGCCTTCACCTGTGCTTCCCGGGCTAACCTAGTCTTTTCTCCAGGTACTCAATCAGTTGTTCAGGCCATGATTCAGCAATTCCCATACAGCACAGTAACACAGAAATCATCCCCCATTCTTAAAGTTTAATAAAAGTTACCTACATCAAACCACTCTGAAACAAAGAGAAAATAAATCTACTTTACATTTGAATGCTTTGCATTTTATTTTGCTTTATTAGCCTTTGTTTCTAGTATGACAAACATAACTAGAAGACAGACAGAAAGACAGAGTAACTTAATTTCTTGTTGACTGACAAATAAGAGTCAAAATATCAAGGCACTGTAATTTTCACATCTGCTTCCTGAGTGTACATGGCTTCAGACATTTTCTGAAAACACTGTTGTTTGTACAGAATGTTTTACCAGCTGAAGAGCATCACAACATTAATCTCTGACCCAGCAACTCAGCAAGCAGATTGCCTTTTAGACTGTGTTCTTACAGAGTAGGATGAGTACATGTGGGACAGGGATGCTCCTTGTTCTTGTATCTGCTGTGAGTCAGACTATGTGGTGCTTTAATTCAGAAGGAATATCTCTAGATCAAATGAGCTCTGAACTGTAGACATGCAAGAAACTATTTCAACCCTGAGGTCTCAAATGAAAAGAAAGAGCTTAATTTCTGGTAAAGTACCAAAGCCTTATAAATCTGAAGAGAGAATTTCTGTGTCAAGCTAGTATATGGGTAGCAGTTGTGAACTAGTAACAGAACTAGCTAGCTCTGTTACTTGACCTCCTATTAGCAGTGAGATTTGAGATCAACAGTGGAAATAAATTATAGTGTGTTCAAACTCTAAAATACCCTTCTGCCTTGAGACTTCAACTACAAATGGCCCGTAATTGGTATGTTTTCTTCTTATAATCTTTAAAAATTTCATGCACTTTATTGATGGAATGTTTTAACTGTATGTGGTCACTGAAGAGAAAGAAGGAAAAAGGGTAATTAAACTGAATTCAGGATATATGTGTTTTCAAAAAATCAGGGTAATATTTCAGGTTTCCTAGTAATTTTTTATCTTCAGGTATATATAATATTAATGTTATAAATTAATTCAATTGATATTAAACCAGAGCCCATATACAAACAGCAGATCATGCTTCCAAATCTGGGTCTGATAGCGTTTTTGAATTCTGTGTGTTAGAACAAATCAATGTGCTGTTCTTGAATGGATGAAATGACAAGTCAAGGTACATAACTGGCTTAGGTTTCTGTGTCCTGAAAAATGCTAGCTGGAAATAATGAGGCTAGTTTCTCTTTCCCAGGAGCTGTGTGATTAAAGGATCTTAAAGTTATATCTTAAAGTTAGGTTTTCAGTCTTAGCTGAATCTCAGCCTTCCACCTGAGAGCTGAATTATTTTTTTCCTCTCTATCTCCATCAGATGATAACCAGGTTAATTTAAGCCATCATGAGAGCACAGTACCTCCATCCACTCAGATAATTGTGTTGTTTGCTGATGACTGTTGCTTGTTAATGAGTCCTGTGCCTCTTTGCTGCAAGCTGAGAGCCCTTGTTTGTGGACACAACAGCAGTGATGTCTGGAGAGATTATGATGGCTTATTTGACAAAAAAAAAAAAAAAAAGATGATTAATTTATTGCAGTGTACTTTCAGTTAAATGTGTACCAGCAACAGATTGGAATTGAAAGAAGGAGAATCCCATCAGGCAAACCTAGTAACATTGAGATGTCTGTAATAACTTCTCTCTGATGTCCTCAAGGTAAACTCTGTGTTTACTGATGGGGTCAAATTACCACAGATAGTTATTTTATCTGCTTTTTCTTTTCCTCAGTTTTCTGTTAAACCTCAGTAATCTGCTTTTTCCCCCTAACAGTCTCCAGTATTTTCTGCTTCACTATCCCTATCAATCCAGTGGTGATACTGGATCTGGAATGGACAACTCTCATGGCTACTGCCCTTTGCCACTTCCCAGACTTGAAATGTTGAGGAAGATGCTGCAATTAACTAGGGGAAGATTGGAAAAAAAAAAGACAGAGAAAGTCACATTGAATCATGCTGTACAGCAAGGTCACTTCAACCCCAGGTAATCTAGTTTTCTGATAAATCTCCATCACAGCTTTGTGTAACAAAATTGACATGGTTAAATACTCTCACTTCTGCAGGTTCTTTGACATTTTGTCACCTGTCTGCTGAAATGGCTATTGACATCCACTCAGAATATTTGTATACGTTTTTCTTGGCACATTTTCCACGTCTTTATTGAGTACTAGGGAGAATGTTTAAAATATGATTTTTATACAGAAGTATATTTCTGTAAGAGCTTTGCCATTTGTTAAAATCTAAGTTTATTGCCTACAGAAAACCTGGAACCAGAATTCTTCTTCATAGACTACCAGTGCATTTCCATGAGCACTTCAGATTTGCTGTTCTCTATACTACTGGAATATTGGTAGGTGTGCATTTTCTGTAATTTTCTTTTAGCAAATTCTCTCCCAGATATGGCCATATCTGTACAAAAAAGATCAGAAAGAGTAGCTGTCTTATTTACTTAGGACTTGCCTGCAGTTCTTTCAGGCTACGTATAAGCTTGTTTTATGCACATGGGTATTTTTACTTCAGACTGCAGCTTTCCTATTTAAATACAGGTAGAGAAGAGAGTTCTTTTATAATAAAGAGAGTTTTTCTTATTTAATGAAGTTGATTTCTAATGTTTCATTCTAGTTTTTGTCACCAATAGTATATACTTCTTTAAACTGAAGAGTGAAGAACAAAACAGAGGGAGAGGGAGACCTAGTTTGCATTACACTGAGATAATTCAATCTTGAAATAAATTGAGGGTGATATTCATTAGCGCTCTCAATCTGAAAATTTACCTATATATATGCTTATGAAATTTCAGAGAAAAATACTTCTCAACTGGAGAAATGATATCCTAATGAAGGATTCTATTTATTTAATGTAAAAAGTGTATTTCAAATTGTTTAACTGCATATCTGACACTTTTTATTTACTCAATTAATTTTATAATTTTAATTATATTGTAGCAATATGAATTTAATCTGCACTCTTGAAATTGCAAGTACAAAAATTTGGACTGAATTGCAAATTAGAAATACTGACACTAGTTTTTTAAGTCATAATGATTTTATGAGGAGAAAAAATGCCTAGAATAAGGAACAAATAAAATATTCAGTGACAATAGTTGGCCAAAAACATAGAATTAGAAGATATACCCCATTTTTAGATGGGACTGATGCAATGTTTGACTTGTCTAGTGGGAATGATGAGCTCTGTAGAAAAACTTCTGTCAGGTGAGGCAAACAGGAGACTGCTCTTTTTGTTCACAGGACTTGCTTGTGTGATTCAGGTCAGAATAACAAGAAAATACTAGAAATGACTTGGACTTCTAGTGAGTGCTGCCACAAGCTCTCAAAATAGATAAGATCTGTGACCAGAATGACAGAACTGCTTCCTACTGATGGAATGGCCTCTTGAAAAAGAGATATATAAACAGTCTAGTCTGAATAAGAGGTCCTTCTGTAACACTGCTTTCTGTAGCTAACTCTGAGGTACACACACATGCCATAGAATTTAACACTTAAACCACATAGCTAGCTGTAATATTTCATTTTTGGTGTTAACACCTTCCACCTTCTAGGTTTCATTAAGGTAATCTTCCGTATATTCTTCTTAGAGATGGTGGCACTGAGCCCATGACAGAACTGCACTGGAGTTAGGAACGTAACTTTCTAAAGCAAACTATCAATTTTGAGAGGGAAAATACAACTTCATACACTTTTCTGCTCTAAAAGTATTGTATTGATAAGCTGGCAATATAATAAGCAACCATTTAAGTCTCATCTGTAAACTGAAACACATCTCAGGCAATCAAAGCTTTGGTTTGAATAACTATCAGTTTATTGTAATAATTATAAGTAGTAAAGTTAATAACTTAATTCAACAGTGATATTAGAAAGCAAAGCTGCTTGTAACCAAGCAGACTACAAAATACTTGCTAGAAAAGCTGCTTTACCAGCCCTTGATGATAATGATGTGGCTCTTCAAGGCTGCTTGTTTTCATGAGGCATATATTTGATCTTCATCCTTCTGAAATGGCTTACAATTTAGTCTGAAAAGTTTTACAATTATCAAACTTTCATTTCTTGAAATCTTTAATGCTAGCTCATATTTTTCAAGCCAAGATGATAACAGGCAGTTGAAATCAGTTTTCTGAGCATGAAATGCTGCAGCTTAATCATAAAACATGTTCATTGACATATCAGAGATTATAGGAAATATAGGATTATAGGAAAACATAATCTATGTTCCTGTTGTGGTTTTGGTGCTGGTATTCTGCATCAGAACATCATGCTGGGAGTTAGGGTGCTAATGGTGTGGCAGGGAGCAGAAATCAGCCTTGCTCTCTCGGAGCGTGGTTTCTCGGCTGCCGCTGAGATGCAGCACGTGCCCTTCCCCTGCGGTTTTACTACTGTAAGCTCTTGGATTTGGTTTGGAAACTTTGTCTCTCCCAGTTGTTAGATTTAGCAAAGTTACCATTCCTCCTCAAATCTTTTTTTGTAGGCCTGTCTGTTATCTCCATACCCTTTCTGCTCTGCTCAGGTGGCCTCGTGGCCGTTGATGGTGCAGGTTTTTTTCTTATGTTCCTGTGACGGATAACACCATGACAAGAAAACATGCAAATGGTAGAAAGAAGGTATAAAAAAAGTCACTTTTTTCCTCATCTTGCCTTTTCTTTGTGTCACTATTTCATGACTATGCAAGAGCAGGACCTGGTTTTTCTGTCACTCATTGCCATTTATTCCCTTTGTTGACTAGATGTATTTAGAGGGTACAATATTACAATTCATTGTACCTGGGTTAGGTGCTTTGGAGTTTCTAATTTGATTAAAATGGTGGTCCAAGTTCTGATATGTTCTGTAAGTCTGAGTGATGGGGACACAAATATTTATTCACCATATTATATTCTTATTTCACATTTTCCCCCAGTTCTCTATTTCATTGGCATTTACCAAGGATTCATTTAGGTAGCAAATATTTAGAGCAGGAAGAGACATTTGGGGTGGTTATACGTGTATTTGTCGTGACACATTTGGTAGTGTTAGCAAAAGCCTATGTTCCCACAGAAGTAATTATTTTTTTTAAATGTACATGTATGTATTTAATTTTAGCTAATGCTAATTGAACAACTAACATATACTGACTTTCCTGCAGAAATATTAACTGAATGTAACAAAACTAGAATGGAAATTTGAACCAATTGAGCATGAATTGAAGAATTCAGCCTGGTGAGTAATTTTTTTTTAAGTTGTTAGTGTATATTTCAAGATGATAATGTCAATATTCTACAGTTAAGTAATTTATCTTACATACATACTAGAAGAAAAATAATAAGTCATACTAATAATACCTTTATTTTCTTATATTGCACACAAAACATTATTATAGTAATTTGTTAGTTATTGTATGTCAGGAAATTAGTCAATATATTTTCTCTGTGTACTTACTAGAAGGACAGAAATAAATGGTTCTACAGGAGACAGATGGTAAAATAATTCCACAGTGAAGTTATTAATATTGAATAAAAAGATCTACAGCATCAACACTTGTGAAAGCTGCTGTCATGGCCAGCATTACCTTTGCTGTAACTCCTACAAACAGCTTTGTAAATGTATCCCTTAACAGCTGTTTGCTTAAATGGTAGCTATAGAGAGAATTCTAACTTGGTTGACTTTCTAAAAATGGAGTCAGTCACTATGCAGTTTATTAACATAATTAGTTGTCATAAAGATGTGAGCCTAAAGATGTACTTGCTAATTAGCCATCTGAAATCTGATGTTTATTCCTCTTCCCTTCCTCCATCCCCATCCCCCACAAATAATACTTATTTACTGAAGACAGATGAGAATTGCATCACACTTGTAAAAAACCACATATTCTAATATTCTTTCATCCTGAAGCATCAGACCTGGGGAACTCGGATAAAGAAAACACTTTTACATTATATAGAAGATTTTCTTGTGTCTGTTCTTCATGAATTCTGTGGAAGGTGGACTTTTCACCATTTTTACGTGGATGTTTTCATACTGCTGGGAAGACACTGAAATGGTAGTGAAAGGTTAAAAGCTACACTCTCATTTTCCTTTCATACATTGCAGAAGGCTTCCTCATGTTCAGATGATGATAGCACAGTCTCTGTCATCTTGTGGTGAAATCTGTGAAGAAACTGTGACAGAGCACTGGAACAGGCTGCACAGAGAGGTTGTGAAGTCTTCCTCTATGGAGATATTCAAAGACCTGTCTAGATGCCTACCTGTGCAACCTGCTGCAGAGAACTTGCTATAGCAGGGGGATTGGACTCAGTAATATCTAGAAGTCCCTTCCAGCCACTGTAGTTCTGTGAAATTCACTTTTTCACTGCGATTACTTACACCTGATTGTTCAAGTGCTGATGAAATCAGTAGGAATCGTATATCTTAGGTGTCCATAAAAAATTATGTTTGGTAGCTAAGTAAATCCCGGTGACAAAAAGTATCTTGGAATTTCTGGCTTTTAAGGAATATTATTGTATTTTTGTATTGTGGACAAGGAAAGTGTTGAAATATTCAGGATAATCAACTTGAACAGGGATCTTTATATTTGAGTGCTTTTAGTTTATTTCATCAGGGTTTTTTTTCTACTTCTAAATGTAATTTACATACTGACTACTCTCAAACACTTGCACTAAATCTTACATAGAAGTTGTAAAGTTTCTTATGGCGAGCTTAATGTGGAATTCAAACTCCAGGTTTTCACTTCTGAAACAATATGGAGTTCAGACTAAAAAAAGTTGTGGTTGTGAAAGAAGCAAAAATTGCACACACCTAGAATTGAATAAGGAACAATTTTGCAAATTAAAGTGCCTCTGGACAGGGAGAGGAATGGAAAGTAGAGTTCTGTGAATTCACTTTGGGGCTTAGCTAAGTGTTAAATTAATGACATAAAACCTAATTTGGAATTAACTGTTGGTATACACTGGCATCATGCTAATGAAATTTGACACCAGTCCTTTAGTTACCACCATCAAGATTTAAGAGCAAAAAGTTTCACTGGGTTTTCTGTGTATATACTTAAACCAGTAAATATACACTGACTGAAGAGAGCTTTATCAGCTTGGAGACCATAAGCAGTAAGTAAGTCATAAGTTGTTTAAAAAAAATTCAAGTAGCAAGCAGCTGCTGTGTCTGCAGACTTCGGTAAGTAGGGAAAAATATAAAAATATATGTATCTACTGTGTCAAATTAAAAGAGTGGCAGCTGCATTTCTTCCAGAGTGAAGGTGAACAGTATTTTGTAAGGTGTAATTAGGCTGGAATGAGGACTATAGCTATTATACTTAGCATCAGCCTTTGTTTAAAATCATTTGACTAAGGAACAGGGGAGTAACGTTAGACTGAATTTCCTGTATGTCTGTTTTCAATCCCAAGAGAGTTAAGTAGTCAAACAAATGGAGCTTTGTGAAGACAAATGCTTCCCAAGCATTTGATAGACAACTCTAGCCTTCTAGCTGGTTTCTTCTGTTGAAATTAGTGCTTGGTAATAACCAGCAAACATCTTGACATGTTGCAAAATCTGAAGTATTCTGTCCCTCTGAAACAAGCGAAGCAGAGGTGACTGAATTAATACATTACCCTGACTCCTTGACTTCACTTCCTGCTACTGTAGATCTCATTTTTGCTCTTGTTTAGAGGAAAGATGGTTAACAAAATCCATAATTCAGATATTTTTCATAACCACTGGCCACAGAACCCTGCAAGACATGGCATTTGTACTACACTATCTAAGTAACATACAGTATCTTGTCTATGCATAGTAAAAGATGCAGATTGAAGCTCTAATGCTAGAAAAAATTATGGACTTTGATGAGGAGAAGCATATTCACCTAACAAAAGTGAAAATGAGATTTGAATGGTAGTTGTCATGGGAAATCAAGAAAGCACTGCAAGGGAATTAGTAATTACCTAATTATATCCTTATGGGTTTAGCCAAGAGCATGAAATGCATAAGAAACAGCATTATCCAGAATAACGATGGCAATTGAATTACATGAGTTTGTGCTAAAAGCAGAGCAAAATTTCTGATTTCGAGATTACAATGAATAAATAAATAATAATAATAATAAAATGGGAAAATAACAGAATCAATAAAAACTGGCTGAAAATAAAAAAGGACCAAACTGAAATGGGTTCAGGTTTTTACTAACATTAGGAAATATACCAGTCAGCAGAGCATGGGCTGGGAATATGGCAGAAAGTTTCAATTAACATTTGCAGAGATGTATATGTGAAAAGTACACGTTCCACGTTCTAGTTTCCTGAGGAAGGGTCAAGTGTTGAAATCAACTGAGTTTTATTTATAAAATATTGCAGTGTGTGTTATAAAATGAACACCACTACTCCTACTCTAAATTNACATGGCATTTGTACTACACTATCTAAGTAACATACAGTATCTTGTCTATGCATAGTAAAAGATGCAGATTGAAGCTCTAATGCTAGAAAAAATTATGGACTTTGATGAGGAGAAGCATATTCACCTAACAAAAGTGAAAATGAGATTTGAATGGTAGTTGTCATGGGAAATCAAGAAAGCACTGCAAGGGAATTAGTAATTACCTAATTATATCCTTATGGGTTTAGCCAAGAGCATGAAATGCATAAGAAACAGCATTATCCAGAATAACGATGGCAATTGAATTACATGAGTTTGTGCTAAAAGCAGAGCAAAATTTCTGATTTCGAGATCACAATGAATAAATAAATAATAATAATAATAAAATGGGAAAATAACAGAATCAATAAAAACTGGCTGAAAATAAAAAAGGACCAAACTGAAATGGGTTCAGGTTTTTACTAACATTAGGAAATATACCAGTCAGCAGAGCATGGGCTGGGAATATGGCAGAAAGTTTCAATTAACATTTGCAGAGATGTATATGTGAAAAGTACACGTTCCACGTTCTAGTTTCCTGAGGAAGGGTCAAGTGTTGAAATCAACTGAGTTTTATTTATAAAATATTGCAGTGTGTGTTATAAAATGAACACCACTACTCCTACTCTAAATTACCACAATATCAGCAGGTAAGCTCAGAAGTGCCAAGCTGAGAGCTAAGCCTGGAAGAGAGCCTTTTTTACTGCCAAGCTATGTTGCATATCCTTTCTCTGTTTGCCTACTGATGTTCAATTTTCAGTGTGATTTCTGCTTTATTTTGCTACTTTTAGAGTACCTCCTGCTTTAGCTCTTTAGGAGAATAGTTGGCTCCTATCTAGCTAGCTTATTGGAAACTGTTATTAGTGATAACTACATATGAGTGTATTCTTAATTTTAAGGTGATCTCTTCTCAAATTTAGCTGGAAAATTATTATCTGGATTCAAAATGATAGAAAACTGGGTTAGGCAATTTCAAGAACTGCTCCCAGACATTTTAAATGGAGTTGTAAAATCTGATTGCAAGATTTCTATTGTAAGAATGCAATTTCATAGAATCATTGAATCCTTAGAGTTGGAAGGGATCTCTGAAGGCCATCTACTCCAAGTCACCTGCAGGGACACCATAGCTACATCAGGTTGCCCAGGTCCTGTTCCAGCCTGGCCTTGAAAGTCTCCAGGGACGGGGCATCAACCCCCATAGATACTGACGGGCCGCTCTCAGGCCATCTCACAGCCTTCTCTTCTCCATGATGCACAGCCTCAGCTCTCCCAGTCAGTCCTTATAGGGGAGGTGTTCCATCCCTTGGATCATTTTTGTGGCCTTTCTCTGGACGTTCTCCAACAGGTCCATGTCTCTCCTGTACTGAGGTCTCCACATGCAGATGCAGTACTCCAGGTGAGTCCTCTATTTATAAGAAGTATTTTATGTCCCAAAGACATAGATGAGCAGGCCTCTTTGGAAACCTTGATACACTGCTATTGCTTTAAGAATGTACGCATATTTATTGTAGGAAAACTTTATGCAACTGTGCTTTACACCGAGTTACCATGATTATCACCTCCTAGAAGGTCTGTGGGGAATAGAAGACAGCAAATCATCTTAACTATGTAGCCCTCCCAAAGAAACATAATTAAAAATGTAATTTGCCCCTTTTCTTGAAATGAGCTCTAACACGAATGCTTCAGTAAACAAATCTGCCTATATAATTAAAAGAACTCGCAAAAGCTATTTAAAGATCATAGACAGAGAAATATGATAGAAGGGCAGACTTGTGTCTCATCTTACAGTAATTTTCAGTGCCAATGAGACACAGGTGTATGCTACATAAAACAGAAAAAAATCTGAGTGTGATGAATGTGATTATTATTCATCTCAAACATCCTTTTTATTTTTTCCCCTCCCTGTTCTAATTAGGTAGTTTCCAGCTGTTCAGCATTTGCTGCAGAGATGTGCTGTTGGAGAATCACTTCCCAAACTGAACAGAACCATTCTGAAAGCAGGTTTCTCTTGAAATAGAATTCAAAATGCTATGGTAGACAGTTGAGTAGAGTTAGATAGTCTGCAAGGAAAACAGTGAGGAGAAAAATGCATTTAAAATTGATAATGTAAAAAATAGAAGACATTTGTATGTGCAGTGGAAAGATAACGTAGATTCATTTGCAAAGTATAAGCGACTTTCTGTGAATGAGAGAAAATTCTGCAATGGCAGAAAAGTATTACTTGTCATAAATACATAAGCATCTGTAACCCTCCACAGATTAGCTGTGGCTGAACCTAGCATTACTGAAAGTGGGCAGGGCTCTTAGAGAAGTCAAACTGAAAAGAAAATAGTACTGATGTGCAGCTTTGAAAATGTTGGCTTGTCTGGTTTGCAGTTTGATGTGATTCCACTCTCTGGGGTCGGGCAAATGTTGCAACCAAGCCTGGGATGGGGTGTGAAACTGAAAATCTCAGGATGTTTCTGTGCTAAAGAAATGTCCTTACCTACAGAGGCAGTAATAGATTTTGGGTGTGTTTGGTTAAGCAAGCAGGCAGTTCTTGAGTAGACATGTATAATTGTTCTTCCTCTTCACTCTTTGCTGTAGCTGAGGTTATGCATACGTATTTTCTATCATAGCATTTGTATCACTTGCTCCACCTTCAGTGTTTTGCAACTTCCATGCTGTCTGAGCCCATCCATGGGATTTTCACTTACAGTAGGTACCTACGCTTTGTTCTGTTCTGTTTCATGACAAATCAGATCTCCTTTAGTGCTAAGGTTGGATCCCTTCAGTAACAAACAGCTAACCCTTCTGAATTTGTGTTTGCACCCTTGTCATCATCTTGTGGTTGGACTATTGAGACTCCCTTGTTATTTTTTATTTTATGTGGTGGTTAAGCTGCAATTTCCTGATAGCGTAGCTAGTGCTTTATTATGGCAAACACCTCACATGTATATTCCTATCCCAGGGTGATCAAGCAGTTGACTCTATGAAAATACTGCTAGGAGGTATATGGATAAACACAATGCTTTCAGAACTAGTTGTTATTATTGCCTGTTCATCATGGCAACAATTCTAGTACATAATGAACAAATAGTGAGCTGCTTCTGTTTTATTTGCTTAAAACATCTGGGAAGGCATCGTGGATAGCACACCAAGGTATGGCAATTTTATTCTGTTGCCTTTTTACTTTTGATTTCCTTCCTGGATTTGTATGTTTGAAGGAGTTTGAATTAGTTTTCTTTCTAGAGGCCATACATGGAAACACAAGTAACATTAAGAGCTTCTCTGTCTGTGCCTGATTACACATACTGCCAGGCCAGTCCATTTTGTTGGTACTCCCATTGTGGATGGAAGATCACCCAGCAGCAGCTGACAGGCTGCACATCATCTACAGGGATGATGTAGCCCTAGGGCTAACACAGGTGCTGGAGCAGTCCCCAGTGGTCTTCCCACTTGCTCATTAGTGCTACATGCACCTGCTGCTCCTCCCTGTGGCCTTTGCCCCATTGAGATAGCAGTTTCCCATTGCACAATGCACGCTTTTTATTCTCCCCAATGTCTTCCACAGAATCAACAAGGTTTTAAAACTGTTTTTCAAGTCGCTTCCAGCTGTACAGTTTGTGAGCACAAAGCAAGCTTTTGCTGTTTGTTGAGAACAGGTAAACGTTATATATATTTGCCTGCAAACTCAAAATAATCTCTTAACTGCTAAGCTTTTATTATTATTTTTTTCCTCCATGAGAAGCTCTCAGTGTTTTAGCTACACAGTTATAAAAAAAAAAAAAAAAAGGAAACTAATATAAACATTGAAATAGCTGTCTGCTTTGTAAAGCTAGATGAAAATGGTATCAAGTCTTAAAGCTTTCTTGCTAAGGGCAACATGCAGGGAAATTTAAAATTTAAAGCATCCAACCTCAGCATTTAAAAATAAAAGGAATGGAAATGTTTTCAGATTCTGAGGAAGCCAGTGTGACCAGGTTTTTTTTGACATTGTTTTCATTGCTGCTATTATATATATATATTTCTTATTTTTTGTGGGTAAATATGAAATGGTTGCAGCTTTTGAAGTGCTAAGTTTGATAATTTTCCCTGCTACTTGCATCTTATTTGATAACTTATGGAACTACTTCTGTATTTATAAATTAATTTGTTGCATACACTGTAACTGCTAGTTTAATGTAATTTCTTGGTCTTGAAAGAATAGATTTAATCTGTTTATTACAGTGGCAGAACTTATGACTAACTTAAATGCAAACTGAATTTCAGGGGAAAAGAACTGCCATAGAACACTTAAGAAAATGAGAAAATAACTTTTTATTATTATTATTATTTCCCAGGATTCTGCTACTCACAATTTGAGGGATTAAATATTAATTGTCCCTATAACTTATTAAAATTATTGTGAAGGTGTTAGGAAGATGTGTACAAACGTTTATTATTTCTGTCATGCGTCTGAGATTCCAAATGTTTATAAATGGAAGTGATATAGCATTAGATTTCTTGCTGCAGTATTGCATAGAATGAATGCTCACCTTGACACGAGTGTTCTTGAGTGTGATATTCTTTCCCTTTTTCTCATGTCTATAGGTTCACTTATCTTCCAACTAAAGGTTTCGTTGTGGCCGGATGATGGCAATTTTTTTTTCCTGTCCTTCCTTGCCTAAAATCCTGTGCTCATCTGTTCTCTAAGCTTTTCACAGAACCACAGAATTGTAGGGGTTGGGAGGGACATCTAGAGATCATGTAGTCCAATCCCCCTGCCAAAGCAGCTCCCCAACCCAGATTGCACAGGTAGGTGTCCAGGCGGGTCCTGAACTTCTCCAGAGAAGGAGACTCCACCACCTCTCTGGGCAACCCGTTCCAGTTTTCCTTGTTCAGACTCTGTTAAAGAATTATATTTACTTCTAGCCAGACCTGAGGATTAAAAAATCTGCATGTGCTTTCACTGTAGTCCAAACAAATGCTGTCTTAAGGAATATTAATATCAGGCTAGGTGATCACAGGTATCAAGCTGGTCAATCCCAGGGAGTCCCATAGAATATACACTTGGTGAGTGTTTACAAAGTCCCACACTCCTGCCAACATTATTTTTATTTATGTACAGCTCATTCTCTGTAATGACAGCTATTCTGGCTTTGAAGCAAAGTGCATTGTGGAAAAGTAGTGATAGAAATTCAGAAGTGTTGGCATTTAGAGGAAATAATGACTAGTGGTTTTTATTTAAATTCATTTTTCATCTGAAGATGACCTATGCAACTACAATTTTGTATCTGCAGCAGTAGTAAGTAGTCACAAACCACAAGCTGTGTCTTGGGAAGGACAAACAAAAATCAGTTGTGGTATTATTAATGTAGAAGAGATTTAACTCAATGATATCATGAGGCTTAGAAGATTCTCATTCTTATGCAATCCCAACACTCCCACTGAAATAAGGAATATCAAATGAGATTTTGTAGCAGTTTTGGTTCAGATTAATATGTTGCATAAAAACATTGCTTTTATTTATTTGTATTGAGCTATAATACAGTTTGGAATGAGTTGCCAAAATAGAGCTGAGCATTCCTGCTGAGACTCGAACACAAAGCATATGTATTTGTAACCGAGGTGATAAAGTGTAGCATTATCTGGCATATTTTATCATTATTTTTTACATAAAATGTTCAGTTCAGAACGTACACTTCCATTAAGTTGTTGGAAGAGAACTTTGAGGACTGGAGGTGGGTAGGGTAGATAAAATATCCATTTGATCAATCAAAAAGGTCAGGGAAAAGAACCCTTTGCTGTATTTCCCCACTCTTGCAAGTAAAAGTTGCATTACTGCCGTGAAGAAAAAACAAATTGTCTCAACAGAAAAGTTGGCTTAAATGTGTTATCTTAAGGCAACTGGTAAGACTTGATAAGATGCTACATTTATTGTTGCAGACGAGCCACAAGGATTTATCCTGCCTTTCAGTTTGAGAAGGAGGAGGTGATTTCTGCTCTGTGAATCTGTGTTCTCTTCAGATTGTTTCCACAAATGGCCTGTGCTTAGCACCTTTAAACAAGTAATTTTATGTCATAACTTTCTGACTCTAGTTTTCAGTGCTGATAACTTAGAGTAGGTGTGAAAAACTGGTTTTGGAAGATGAATCAGGGAAAAGAGGTGGTGAGTATTAGGTGTGACTAATGAAAGCTTATCTGCAGCCCCACCAAGGGATGAAGGGACTGACAGGAGGGAAGCCCAGCTCCTCCCACCAAAGACCAACCTCTGTAAGGCTGGGGGAGCACAGGGGCATAGGGATGGGTAGGAAATCAAATTGAGCTCAGAAGAGGGGGGGGAAATATAGTGTCTGGGCTCCTCCCAGACTGTCTCAGCACAGCCTCAGCCCCAGCATCCAGGTGTGAAACCCAGCATGATGAGCCAGCACCAGAGGAACTTTAAGTAGGCCAGTGCCTTAGAGGGGTATGGGACCTGTTAGGGGATGCTATTGAGAACTGCAGAGAGACTACTGTTGTCACCGTTCTACACCTACTACAACAACTACTAAGGGATATTTAGGGATGGAGACAGAGAAATAGATGAGTTTAAGTGATTTAGGAAGGAACAAGTATGGGGAATGGCTTTTGTCTCATAAAGAATGCAAGGCACGAGTGTGGTTTTGTGCTTCAGTAAGATGCTCTCTGTCCTCTGGCACTTGGAGGTTAATGGAAAGCTTTATGAAGACAGTATCTTTTCCTTAACTCTAACACTGAGCCAGTGTCTTTTGGAAGACTGAGTGAGTAGACAAGTGTTTATGCTGGTGATATGAGTTTAACCCATAAACGTGCTTCAGTAGTTAGTGGAATGTAAAATGTCTTGCTGTGTGCATGTGTATGGCCATTCAGTATCTCACTAGCTAACACTTACACAAATTATGTGTGGGAAACATACCAGCATAGTACCTTGCTTGTAAATTTTGTCCATACCTTATCTACTTGTTTCCAATCGCTGTCAAGCCTTGTACAAAATGAATGAATGACTTCTTTGTTTTTGCCTTTGGTGTTGGTATTCTTCTTGACCTCTCTTTTCTTTCCAGCTGTATACTAGAGAGACTGTGAAAGAACAGTACTTCTGAAGGAGTAATAGCACAGGAAAGCAATATTTCACAATAAAACCACAGCCAAACCTTACTGTGGGATCAGATACACGTGTGTAACACTGTTTCTGTAATTGTTTCCTGTCTTCCCATGGTTTAAATTTATAGCAAACATAGGATAAATCCTGCAAATGCTGTCATGAGTCTGGTGCAGAAACAAGCACTGATCTTATTTGTACTACTGCTACTGCTTCTTTCCTGACTACTTCTATCACCTTGAGGAAATCAATCACGGTATCTAACTGGAATTATTTGAAAGATGAAGAATATCCTCTTTTCCACTTTATTTAGGTTATTTCTAATGATGAGGGTCAAGAGGTTTGCTATTCTGCTCATAAATATATACGTGTATATATATATGTTTTGTTTTTTTTTCTTGTTCAGTTATGTGGCAATTTAAATTCCTATGATTAGTTACCCTACTTTTCAGTGGTTCTTTCCAGTTCATTTGTGCATTCTGATGTTACTATCACTGCACTTTCCAAGACAGTTTCTGAAGATATTCTTAATTATTGTTCTAAATCTATCCCTTTCCCCACCAAAAAGTGAGAAGTTGCTCATTATGTTGCTTTCATGAATATTTTTAAAGTTCATGCATATTTTCTGTAAGACTTGGGAAAGTATTTAAGCGTGCCTTTTTAAATACAACTGAAGATGCATTGACCTTTAAGAAGTTTTTATGAATTCTTATGAACCTTTATTCGTTAAGTAGGAAGAACAAGTTCATTAGTGTAATAATATGATAAATGTTGTTGAACTTCTCTACAGAATTCCTGGCAATTTTATTAAATATGAATAATTTAGTGATCTTTAATTAAGTTTTCATGTACTGTTCGTGAGTAAGCTGATTTTAACCCTAATATGTAACTCCAATTAAAACAAGAAGTCAGTATATTTATTGCAATAAAGAGGCATAATTTTTAAATACTGACTATCTCCAGCTAAAATGTCAAAATGTTAAGGAGTCTAAAGACTAGCAAGAGTAAACATATGTGTGGATGTTAAATCTGTACTGTTGTGCTTGTGAATATCTTCCACAAGTACCTTTGAAGTACTCTTTCTTTCCTCACTGTTTCTGTATGATCAACGTGACATTTTTCACCTCTGAGTAAACACTTGAATCTAATGAACAATCCCTGCTATGCTTCTTCATTTTTACAACATACTTATGAGGCGCTCACATAAACAGAGAAAATATATACACCATTTTTGTTGGCTCTGCTAATGCCTAACTCAAGCTGAATTATCTGTATCTTGATAAAACTGAAATTGGTTGATTCCTGTATGTTCTGATTATGTGAATGTTTTAAGAGGCAGTTATTTTTGGAAACCCAATTTAAGTAAAAGGAATAAGTGGCTGTATTTATAGCAGCATCCTAAATTTCTTTTAAGAGGTTTTGAGCATGATGTCGCTTCCACAAGGTTCTTCATTAGCCAAGCTGCCTTATTTATTTGTAATTTTTATGATGGCACGTGTGTCACACAGCTTGTGCTGCATATTCCTACACCTGTTACTTCCAACACTGTAGCTGAGTGGCTGAGGAGGACCTCAGTGCCAGAAATTTAAAACATTCTTTAGGAGTACCTTGGCCTGTTTTAGGGGATCTCCCAACTACAGATGAACAACACATTTATTTGTTTTTGGTTTTATATTTAGCGGATTTAAACCTCAATCAAAATAGCTGTGAACACAAAGAAGCAAAATAACATTTCTCAAAGCACTTGCTTCTCTTTCTTCTTGCGTTTCACTTGTGGCACTTCATGCCTTTTTCTTCTGCCACTCAAAAATGAATGATTTGTGTATGTTCGGTGGAACACAAGCACAGTGAGGAGGAAGGCTGCCAGTACGGTTTGTCTGGGGGAGATAATGAAGTAAGAATCTGCTTTTAACTTCATTGCTTCTGTGTGCATATGCTTTATTTCAAGTGGCTGTGTCATGGGGGTAATTTGCTGAGGAGGTTATTGATTCAGTCGTCAGTCATATCTTCAGTTTTCTCAGAATGTGTTACTGCCAGTTTTGTGGAATGTCCTCAGATGCTGAGGTCTATGTGACTGCTGTCAGCCTAGCAGTATATGAAACTTCAGTTGTGCATCTGAGCACTGTGAACATACCAACGTCAGAGAACTTGTTCTACTTGTATTCGTATAAGAATTTTAGTTAGTGATTTACTTCTGAATGCTCTGCTTTTCCTCACTCTACAAGGACTTTTGGAGCTCTGGAATATTCTAAAATTGTGGAAAGAAACGTACCCAAGGATATATAAAGTTTAGTGAAAATCTGATCAATAGTTGCAACAACGTAGTGGAAATACTAAGTCAGGGATTGAAGCAGTGGTGGAGCACCTGGTGGGAAGGCAGGGCCAACCCAGGGGAGCACAGGTGCATTCAGTGTCCTTGTGTGACTGGAAGGGATGGAGCCAGAATCCAGCCCTCATTTAAGGGCTGGCAGTGGAGGTGAGGGTTTGTTTCTGGAGCTCTGTGCCCACCTGAGACCTTCCAAAGGTAAGTACATTTTCTTGCTTTGTTTCTTCTTCCACGGCTGCTGTATTTGGGCTTGTCCTTTAAGCTCCTTTTAATCAAGAGAGAAAGTGATGTTAAATTCTAGCTTTTCCTCACTTTATAGTCGTTATTACCTTAGTAGTAAAATTTTCATTTAAAGTCACTTGTGTTTGATCACCTCATTGTCTGAAAGATGTAAATCCAGATCTATGTGCTTAGATAAGCAGCACATCAAAACTCTGTCCTGTGCTCTGTTTATGGATTTCCAATTACTTTGTAGTACTGCACTGCTGGGTGATGTTTCAGTGACCTAAGTACGTATTAGCTGTCGTGCTGATGTTATCTGTTCCTTTTCCTGAGAACAGGACTCTAATGTCCTTATTCCACGATGCTCTCCCCAACTCTGCTCCCCAGAGTACTCCAAAGCATTGTTTTCAAATTTCAAAATTGCTGCAGTAAAAATAGCAAAAAATGTTACTTCCTGGAAACGTTAATTATGGATAACTTATCCAGAGATTGGCATGTCTTATGGAAGTGACTCTGCAGCAAAGTAATGATACATTTCAAAATAACAAATTAACTTTGTTCCTTACTTAGTGAAATGATTTCTCATTGATATGTGAAGAAGTTACTCAGTCTGCAACACCGGAACCTGCTGAATTTGTTAGCAAATAGGGATGAAATTTTCCTCGGAGGAGGTTACATGACAGTAGATTTAAGAAGTCCTGATTTCATTAAATTTCATAAAAATTCAGTGAGCGTACACAATCTCCCTAGTTTTTTCTCTCCTTTCCTGAATTCTGAGCTTGAAACTCTGCTGGAAGTGTGTATGAAGAATAGTTACGCTGATTACTGTGTTAAATCACCTGTTGCTCCCTTCTTTAATTTATAAATTAATTTGCGCAGTAGTGCTGGCAAGTTGGTGGAACTTGAGAGGAGAAGGGAAAGCAAATACTAAACACAACCAATAGCATGGGAATTCAGTATTTATTTATTTATTTATTTTGGGATTGGGGGGGAAACACCCAAACCAATTTTGGAAGAAATCGATGTTTCATTAGTGCAGGTGATTTATGTTAACTATTTAGCAGAACAAAGTGATACACGTTTGGTCTAATAATCTTTCTCCGTGTTTGTTGCTGTGATCTTCATCCCATCTAAAGTTCAGCGTACTGAACAGGTTTTCTGCATTCCTTCCAGTGCGTGTTCTCCTTTGGAGCCCTTTTTCCTTGCTCTCTTCTCTTGAACAAACTGACATTACTTAGAGGTGGATTTAAATGGAGATATTATGGGTTAGTAACAGTATATTAACGATGGGCTAGCACAGTAATGATGACAATTTTTTTTCCATCTACTTACCTGGTGCATATATCTTCCTAAGTTAAAAAAAAGAACACTTGAGCAAGATATATTTTTTATTTAATTGACAACACTTCGTGTCTGTTGGGGGCATTCACGGTGTACTGTTAAACCTGCATGGTAATGGAACTGCGTTTGAAGATCTGAGCATACATTGTAAATACTGCTGGGATAGGAAGCTCATAGATAAGAAGCTGTAAAGCTGGAATGGCAAAGTTGCTACGCAGTGGTTCTCTTTCAATACATTTCACGTTGATCTTGGAGTTGCTTGGAAGCCATGCCATTCAAAGCATAGGCGTTATTTAGTGTTAAAGAACAGGCATGTCTCCATTGGCAATCTGGGTGGCTCCCAGTGTGCCCCATGCATGGAGAAGTGTGTGGAAGAGTAGGTTCAGCTCCTGGGGCACTCCCTTGAGTCAGAGAACTAAGCTCACATGTACGTGTGTGTGTCTGGTTGTGCGTAGCACTCACCATGCAAGGCAGTCCAAGAGGAAAGGTAGCCCTGTGAATGCAGGCCTCTGGCAGCTATCCTGCTTGTTTTGCTGATTACCATGAGTTAATGACTGTCTACTCTGTACTGGTAACTAGAAACATTTGTTTAAAATGTATTATGTACAATATAACTTTCTGATTCTAAGATTTTGCTAAGGATGTACTAAGCTGAGTAGATAAAAAAAAAAAAAACACAAAAAAAACAAAAGCCTCTTAAGTGATTGAATGAGATCTTTATTTAGGTATTCATATGTGGTGACTTTTCTAAAAATCTGTATGTACGTGAAACCTAAAAAAAAAAACCACCTCATTTCACAGACAGCAGGATAAAAATTGATTTATCTTGCTCAGTATGCTCGAAAAAAACACAACTATCTTTGTATTCTAGTACAGGTAGAAACTTGCTGGCTTCAGATTCTTTCTGAAAAACTCCATCTTAACCCTTGAATTTCATAAAGTCCTTTTCTTATCTATTGGTATTTCTGAACTTCAAATGCAGGAAAAAAATCTGATGTTAACTTTGTAGTCCGTGTTATAAAATAAACTTCATTGCAAATATTAAATATTCATATGAAGGCACTGAAGTGTATTTATTGGTGCAGTGCTCTTTGATATTTCAAAAGAAATCTGTATTGTCTGGCTATTTAATGTTTCTACCTGATACTGCTTTTGGGAGGCCTGTAACTAATACCCAGCTCTAATTTTACTCTTACGTGTGCTGTATATCCCTCTGGCTTTTTGGCTTTGGTGGGAGCTGTTCCAGATTCATAGAACCAGAATTCCAAGCTCTGCAGAGACAAGAGGGGGAGAATACTGTGTTATAGGATGAGGTTTCCTACAGCAGCATATATCTTAACCGTTTCATCAGTTTCAGTGGAATTACGCTGGTTGGGCAGAACTAGTTCTTTGACTGTTACTGACCTGAGGTCTTTGTGGTCATCTGTTAAATTAATTAGTTTTCAGCTTGTAAATAAACTATATTTATTGCTTCGACCCAGACAGAGAAAACGAGCAATAAGAAATACAATTGATCTGTGTGTTTGCTGATGACAGTACTTTAAAACTGCATTCCAGCAAATGGAGGAAAAAAAAATTATGTATCTTAAGTGGTTTTAAAGAGGCAAATACAATGTAATAATTTTTTTTTTCTGTGATTATTATTAGTTTATTTTCTTTAAAGATTGGCATGAGTTGGATACTTAAAGAGCGTGGATATGATTTATGCTTCTATACAGAATGATCAGTAAAGGGAACTACAAGACACAATCATTACAAATCCAGACCTTATTTGGATGTTTGTGAAAAGAAGGCAGCTGAATGATACACGGGAGATTGCAATTTCAACAGCAGTTTGAGGGTAACAAGTCTTCTTTTCACAGAATAAATGTAGATGTAGTTTCACTGAAAAAGTTGGTTTATTTACTGAATGATTACAGAAGTTGCTTCTAATTTACAAGAAGACTGCCAGGACTGAAATACAAATTGTTCTTGAGGGTATTTCAAAAGATACCTTAGCCTTTTGAATAATATTACTTTTTACTTTTAAGCACTTCATGTGCTTTGTGCAAATGACTCATACTTAGCTGCCTACAGTAAAACTTCCTATACAGAGAGCATCAGAAAGACTTTGATATCTTTCTGTACCTTTGCAAGTACGAAGACGATGGCAGAATTACCTTCTTCCTTTTACTTAATGTTTTTTTTTTTCCCCTGTGACTTATGAGAGAATGTGGTTGTGTTAACATTCCGTGAAGTTCCTTTGTCATTTTTGCAGTCGCAGGGCAATGGCTGGACAATCTTTGGTAAAATTAATTGTTACATCTAAAAAGTAATTGTTGGGCAAAGAACACTGGAGGAGTAAGAGCAATGGGAGTATGGAGGGAAGGCTGTTGCCGTGTGACCTTTCTATGATTATATATATTTTTAAATGTTTGCAGCTGAGAGTCATCCAATATGAAAGTGATACCTATTTAATAAAGTCAGCAATATTTGAATTCCTTAATTATTTCATAGAGCCTGATATTAGTCATAAAATGTTTGGCTAATATTCTTGTTTTGGTCAATTAACTTCCTTGCCCTCCTCCAACCTAGCTTCAGGCTTCATTGTAGAATGTGTCCCTTGAAAAGGATTTTCTTGAGCTATTTTTGTGGCACTTGTGTAAAAATCTGCTTAGAATACAAGTAATAGTAGAATAGACTTTGGTTTTATTTAGAAAGCTATTTCCAAATAATGTCTAATGTCAACAGCTAGTAAGTCGTGGGCTACTCTAGTTATCTTTTATATTGCTGGATTGCTTGCTGAACTTCTAGTTTTCTCTGGTTTAAAGCAAGCTTTACAGCATTACAGGGGTTAGTTACACCATTGAGGGAGTTTGTATCTTTCACCATTTTTTTTTCCTAAGACAATTCTGTTGCTCTCTTTGAATGATAATACCCCTTAACCAAGGCACTTTCTTTGGGAAGAGAGAAAGTAAGAAAATAAGACAAAAACATTCTTTCAACTGTGCAGGAATGCACGTGCTCATTTATCATAGTGTTTTAACTGAACGACATCATTATCTTAGATCAAGCACTTGAATGCATTTGTGTCTTGCTTAGTAGGGCAAATACCTTATCTTTAATAATGGGAAGGTAAGAGAATTGATAAATAGGGACTAATGCTGTAGGTACATAATTACAAATGTGTGGGATTTTGTACTCCAATCTGAATGATATGCAAAACTGTACTAATATTTATTAACTTCTTGTTGCTGTAGTTTTAGACAAACCTCAATATATATTTCAGCTTAATATTGTTCTCAATTAATTCAGTAGAATATATCTGTTTAGACTGTGTAGAAAGAATAATCAGAAAAGTAAGGAAATTTTATTTAACATCCCTGATTTTTACATAAAAGTAATTCCAAATGTATAGCAAATATATACTGTAATTTTCCCGAGGCTGGTTGATGTTATTGTTCTTGTACTGCTGTTTTGTTTTCTTTTTGCTAAAATAAATACCAATTGATATTTTCCGGTGCTATGCAAAATTATCATTATTTTCAATATGCTAGAAAAATATCATCAAGCACAGACACAAAACTTGAGTTCTTAAAATAAGTAATATTTCTTATATTTAGTAATAATATATATCTATTATATTAAAGGTTTCTTGTCTGCTCCTAGTCACTGTTAATGTGATCTCATTCAAAGAACATTAAGGCTAAGAGGAAAAAAAACATTTCTATTTCACTACATAGGGTGATGTTCAGTTTGCAACTATTTAATTTGATTGTATGCAGTTTTGTGCAGTGAAGCCCCTTGGGTCCACTCTGCATCTCAGCTTTATTAAGAATTATTCTCTACAGGACGATTTATCATCTTGGATATAGCCTGCCCAGAGCTGCAGCTAGACTTTCTGCTTCCTGATTTATCTGCTTGTCTTGTGGAGCTTCTCTGTGTAGACGTGGACCAGGTATTAGTGGCTTTCAGTGTACCCATAAAATCTAACCCAGTAGCTAGGCCATTTGAGCATGTCTAGGTTATACATCTGAAGTTCTGTCTGAAACTATTTCTGTTCTATCTGAGCTTATGATGCTGTCTTCATGAAGTGCTTGGAGCTTTGCATCTGTCAGATGGGATACGTCAAAATACGTACTTGAACCTTCTTGGACACTGCGTGATTGAAGTGCCATTTTACACCAGGGTGGATGAAATGTTTTGCGTTAACTCAAGGAGGGAGAGTATCTCTGCCCACTTGGGAGACCAACCCACCTATTGGCTGCCTCCCCCAATAACATCCTGGTTTGTATGAGAAATAGTGTTACCAGCAGGCATAGGGAAGTGATCATTCTCCTGCACTTAAGCCCTGGTGAGGCTGCACCTTGAATACTGTATTCTGTTTTGGGCCCCTCAGTACAAGAAAAACACTGAGGCCCTGGTGCGTGTCCAAAGAAAGGAAACAAAACTAGTGTGGGTCTGGAGTGCAAGTCTTACGAAGAGCGGCTGTAGGAGCTGGGATTGTTCAGTTTGTAGAATAGGAAACTCAGGGGTCATCTTATCACTCTCTACAACTACCTGAGGGGAGGCTGTGGTGAGGTAGGAGTCAGCCTCTTCTCCCATGTAACTACTGATAGAACAAGAAGGAATAGCCTCAAGTTGCACCTCAAGGGGAGATACAGGCTGGACATTAGGAAACCAAGAGAGTTGTCAGGCGCTGGAGTGGGCTGCCCAGGGAGGTAGTGGAGTTGCTGACCCTAGAGGCGTTCAATAAGTGTGTAGATATTGTACTAAGGGACATGGTTTAGTGGGAAATATTGGTGAAGGTGAATGGTTGGACTGAATGATGTTACAGGTCTTTTCCAACCTCAGTGATTCTATGATTCTAAGAAGAGTCATTTACCATCTTGATTTGATGTTGGAAAAAGCATCTATTATCTGCATGAGTTTCTCATTATCTTCATATTTCATACAGACACAATAATGACACTAGAAGTATATTTATAAAGGAAGATGGCAAATTCCAGCTTAGCAAAATATCTGATTGAAGTAACATACAGGTTTTCTAATATTGGACTTTGAGGTGTAAGTACCCAGAATACAGGCTGTAAATCAAGATCTCCACAGATTTCACCCTTCTTTCCCCATCATGCAATGACTGAATTGTTAGTTTTCAAAAACATTTTAGCAGGCTTCTGACAGTGTTCTGTGTTAGAGTTAAAGGTTTCCTGCTGCTCAAGCTCATCTGTTCTGGAAACTGGATTGAGAACAGTGCTTTAGGGACAAAATACCTTAATGATCTCTGTGCACACAAAAATAGTCTTTCTTCATTCCCCTCTGGAGATGTTGTAAGAGCATAGCCAAAAAATATATATTACATGAACCCTGTTGCAATTTGTTTGATAGAAAGGCACAGGTTTCTGCTTATCAAAGACAAAATGAAATCATCTGAAAAAGCTGGGCTTGCTGAAGAGGTGCTGTTAATTTTGCAGACAAAACTGTAGTACTCCCTATCAGATATATGTACATTACACTCTGTGTTAATCAACGCACAGCTAAATTAATTTAAGGAGGCAACACACAGGAATGAGAGGAGTTGAGCAGAAGTATTTGAGATGGTCAGATGACTGTAACTCTTCCTTTCTGAGGTGTAGGTTGCTTTATGAAAATGCTATGCATAGAATTGGTGTAATGTGCAGTTGTCAGATAGAATCATCAAAGACAGTCAGTTTTGTGCAGTTTCTTGCATCTTTCTACATTTTTTCTTTTGATTACTTGGTTTACATTTAGTAAACAATCCCATGGCATGTTAATCAGTTCAAAAGTAAGATGTATTTGGTTGTTTTTATTCCAAGGTCATCTAAAATGTTTTCGTAAATAACCATAGAGTATGTTTCTTTTTTCAAGTGATTATTTTAGATGGATGCGATTTTCAAGGTCTGATTTGCAGAACAACTAATAATCATGGTGTGTGTTTTTTTAAGAATTTGCATGGAAACAGGAAAAAAAATTCTAAGCATCAAATTTTCTGCTAGACAATTGTGAAAGAATAAAAACAATGAAAGCTGTGTAAGAGCTGACTTTGTTCACCTAGAAGTGAAGTGCTAAAATATTCATTTCAAGATATGCAGGGTCGTTTTGTTTAAATTGAATAAAGACTGCTTTGTGATTCCAATTATTTAATTAACATTTATATTAATAATTAAATAACCATGTTCTATGCACAGCTACTGTCCATAATAATCTTTCTGTCACTATACTTGAGAAAGTTAAAGCAAATATTGTGTTCCACATCTTGTTATAGGCAAAATGGAAATACACCTTTTAAACTAAGTAAAAAATTTACTATTTTAATTGAAATCCC
The DNA here is from genome assembly GCA_013399175.1 of Odontophorus gujanensis. Taxonomy (NCBI): domain Eukaryota; kingdom Metazoa; phylum Chordata; class Aves; order Galliformes; family Odontophoridae; genus Odontophorus; species Odontophorus gujanensis. Next base: position 88,588 of record VXAB01002568.1, on the reverse strand, counting down.
AAAAGCTTAATCAGCAGTTATTGGTAGTTTAGATTGAATTATTACAGAAAGAGAAATAATAGTAGGGAGTGCTATTACAGGAAAGAAAAACCCATAATAATAAAGTTTAAATAGTACAGTAAATAATGCAGTTAAGTGCTCACTCCCTAATAATTATTCAGTTCCCTGGTGTTCTTTCACTGCTACCAGGAGCAGAAAGGATGAAGGGGGAGGGTAAAGGCAGCAAACCAGCAGCATCCTTTTTGCCTGAAGAAGTCTGATGCTGATGTTTTCTTCCTCCTTGATTAGAACGTATACAATTTTGAGGCATTCATTTGTTACCACAACTTAATTTTTTCAAACCATTTTGCTGTTGGCACGCATGGCAGCAATAACCAATATATGGGGAAAATAACATTTTTCAGTATTACATCATACTTTATGAATTTCAGATGAAACCTTGCTGAGAAAAATGTTTTCTGGGCTCAGTCATCTTATTCTTGATGTACAGAAAACAAAAGTTGTTAATTATTTCAACTCAAAAACTGTCGAGATTCAAGAGGTGAGTTCTTTTAGGAAGGGTTAACATTGCTCTAAGTGTTGAACATGTTGGTTTTTATACTTGCCGCGCATTTGAATTTCTAGGCCTCTAAATTTACTCCACAGATTTGTTTTAGTTTATTTACTTGTTCAGAGTGGAAAAAGTACTGTGTTTTTTTTAGTAATTTGCATTATGTTTTTAGTAAGCTATTAATTGTAATGTTTCTGATTTGATCTTTAAAGAGAAAGACAGAAGCTTAAACTCGATATGATGTTATTTCCTTCAAGAGCTGCAGCCATTCCTTCCAGTCACAAATCATCTTGGTTGGAAGATGATTTATGTCACTTGTTGCTGTATCCAACCTGTTGTTCAGTAATTGGTCAAATTACCGAAGTCCTTCTCCAGATAAGTTTTGATACCTCCAAAGATATCAAAGATGTCCTGACAGCTTCCAAACTCCCTGAAAAACCTGCTTTCATGATCTGTCTTCTGTCTAAATCCCTGTATGCAGGTAAGGACAGCAATTGCTTGTCCCAGACCCATCTGTCTCAGCCTCTCCTTGCACAGGTCTGATAGGAGTAAATATGTTCTCAAAACTTTCCAGGCCCTTTCGGTACAGAGGGATTAACCTCCTTGCATCCATTCAATATGATTGCTGTACATTACAATTCTGATGCTGCTTTTCACTGATAGAAACAGACAAAGTAGGAAAAAAAAAAAAAAAAAGAGAAAAGGGAAAAAATAGCTGATTTTAAGTGAGTTATAAGATGCATTTTGACATTGCACAGTCTCTCTTTGTGTGTCTTAAGACCTGTGACTTTTTCCTTCTTACACAGCCTAATCTGATGCTTCTGACACCATTGTTTTGTAGCACATCTCTAAACAGAATGATTTATTAATTTAAGACTTCCACTTCATGAAGAAAATTTAGAATTAAACATTATATTTGTTTTCAAATAAGGGTCACAAAGATTCTTAAAAGCGCATATTATTTGGTTTTATTGAGTTTACCCAAAACAGGCACAGAAGCACAAGAAGTGCTTCTACTATACAGGAACAAAATATGCCAACCCCTCATAGAGTAGTGAAAGCCATTTAATTATCACTCTAATAGGGTGATCAACTGACATTAAAGTAAATGGGACTGGGACACCTTCTCAGTCTAAATGTACCTTAAAAGTGTTATTCCTGAGATAGTTGGAATGAGGGCTTTTCTTGAACTGAAACAGCCAGTGTGTTTACACCAGTGTTATCTTTCTTCCTAGATGGAAGCAGAGAATTGTTTGCTCTGGTTTTTTTTTTTTGTTTTTTTTTTTTTTGTTTTTTTTTTTTTTGTTTTTTTCTTTTTTGAGACTTTTTTTTTTTTGTAATGGGTACAAGTTATCTTTCCTGTTGGTCTACAGTAAACTACAGTAAGCAAAGCAATATCTTCTTACTTTAGCCTTCTAGTCCTACTACTCCCCAGCCTAGGATTCATTTATTTACTTCCTTTTGTAGTCTGAATTTGTATTTCTTGAAAACGAGTGATTATGCAGTCTTCTGTGTGAGTCTGCATGTGCTACTGCCTGAGGGTTTGTGTGTGAACTTAGAACTGCACTTCATTTCCACTTAGGAGCTGTAGTTTCCTTCTCTTTCTTCCAGAAGATTATGATACAAGAATATCATATGCTGGTACCATCCGGTCTCTTTGTCTTTCTCATATTTACATTTTGCTTTTGCATATGTAATTACTCAAATTATTTTCACCTTTTCCTAAAAATATCTACAAAATGGTTGTCTGTAATTTGTTTTAATACCAAAGCATTTATTTTTGTTCTTTAATTTGCTGTTAATATAGCTTTTTAGATTGGCCTTGTAACAGCTAGAACATTAAAGCACATCTGCAATTCTTCCTGATTATAAGCATCTCAAAAAGGATGTGAAACTCCAGTTCCTAGCTTCATTTATAAATATAGACAGTTTTAAGGTTCTAATATTAACATTTGATATGGTTTCATAGAGAGTTCATAGAGAACTATGTTTAAAAAAGGCTTGTAGATCTTTTCCTGAAGAGCTTCTCGCTCACTTCTAGGCTTGGTTTCTGTCAGCTCTTGGCTTTCTAACTTTCAGTTTTGTCTGCAGTTTTGTCCATAGGACTGTGCTTTTCTGTTCTGCAGCAGTGGTGCTTATGGGCCTGCTCCTTTTAACAGTATCTTAGACTGCAGAAGCTTCTAATTCCCATGGGTTACTGCTTGTGCTGATCCTGCATTGGTCTCTGTTCCTCCCAGTGAGAAAAACAATCTTCCCAGGAGATTCCCTTTAGTCAGTGCTCTCTCACCAGAGGCTTTCAAATTAATGCAGCAAGCCAAGTGAGAATAAACCAACAAACAAAAAAAAGAGCTCTAGAAGTGTGCTTTAAAGCATTCTTTAAAAGTTCGTTCACATGCATTTAGTACAGTGATAGACCTAGTGCAACTCCATTGGAAAATGCTATGTGTTGGGTTGTTTCTTACTTTGTAGAAGGATCTGCTGAAGTAGATACTTAGACATTGCAAAGCAAGGTTTGAATGCCAAGAAAAAGATAAAGGCAACTCCTAACAATTTGCAACACTTGAAAATTCAATTAATCTCTAATCTAAGGACATCTACAGTTTAAGCAGTTATGTGGAAGCCCGTTGTTATATGTCTAGTTTTGGAGGATGGCACTTAGGTTTTAATTTAGTTATAAAAGTACAGAGATGGAAAGTAAGTGAAGGATGTGACACTTGGATTTTATTTAGGCATTTAACATGTTGCCTGGTGAAACTTTGTTTGCAAAATCAGTTAAAATCAACTTGAATATGAGTGTTTTAATGCCTATTACAGACCTGTGGAGATGGGCAAGAGGAGAATTATTATAGTTTGATTAGCTCCTAAATAGACAAATATGATACTTGAAAATATATTGTAAATATGTATTCAATCAATAAAAAGGAGCAAGAAATCATTAACTTTTTTGCATAGCAGTTTTTCTCTTAATCAAGCAAATAAAATATTTCATTTGACAGCATTTGAATTCAAGTTTTACTTCCAGTCCTATGCTTCACAGACTGATGTATAAAGTCTTACTTATGCTAGTTACAATTTTATGCAAAATATTAGTCTTTGCAATGCAATAAAGGAATTAAAAGGTAACTTTAGAATTTGGTAGCTGGTAGAAAATGTAAACTTAAGATATCCAAGATTAAAAAATGTAAGTACTTAAAGACATTATGTAGAAGTTTGCTGAGCAATCAGATCAGTGTGAACAGGAAATGATGGGAAATTTGTCACTGACTAGGGTTTATATACTAAATGAAAAATAAAGGTAATGTGGCCTTGCACCTAAGATTTCTTCAAGGAAAGCATGTAGACCTTTATGTACTCTAACAGAGCCAGGTCATCTATCACTTTCGTTATTAAATGAGCCGAAAAAAGCTTGATTTTTGCCTTAGAAATAAGGAAAGCACTTGCAAGTTTTGGTTTGTGGCTCTTCTTAGTTACCAATAAGCAGACTTTATCCTTGATTGGCTTCTATATCATTTACGCGTTATTGAGTCAACCCTTCAAGTGAAAAGAAAAACACCAGGTAGTTTTAAAAGGACTGAGTTTGAGGCCTTAGGCACTGATCAAAATTAATGTTATTCTCATGAAAAAAACTGTGTAGGGATTGGAAAAGTGTAAAATACTCTTTTGTTTGCACTTAAAATGAATAAATCGAGTAGAGAACCTGGAAACAATACCAAGTTTAAGAGGTCTGAGAGACTTAAGTCTTGTTTTGTTATGTCAGAGTGTATGTCCTGTAACAGCCAGCTCACCTGTCAAGCTTGTAGTGGCACTGTTCATCATTGTTGTGTATGGAGGAATGAAAAAAACAGTGATAATGAATAAGTAGAATAGGTAAAGTGCTCGAGAAATTATTAAAGGTGGCTGCGTGGTATTTAAAAACAGCCTCAGTTATGGATGTTTATGTACACCATAGCCAAGGCTTCTCTACAAGAAGCTTTTGGAACTGTCAATATGCTGACTTCCCTAAATGTAGTAATTAGAATTAAGCTCATGTTATATCCTAATATTTGTTCTCAAATACAATAGCAGATACCTTAGTTACTTTAGAAGGATAAATTAATGAGATCTGAACAACAAAAATAAACCTGTCATTGAGAAAGAAATGAGAATAATAAATGAGTATTCAAAAATTTCAACTTAAAATGAAAGATTTTTCATTGAGGTTTCACTCATTAATCTTGAAACAGAGCTGTATATGAAGAGGAGTACTGTAAAGGCAAAGGGACCAGGGCAAAAAAGCAGATGTTACAAAAGGAAGGAAAAATGAATGCTCACCCATCTCCAAGGATCTAGGCTCATAGGGAAAGAACTCTAAAGGAGGTATCTCCATCAGGAGGTCCTTCCTCAGTGTCAGTCAGCCCTTGAATGAAGTCTAAGAGTTTTGAGAGCTGCCTTCAGCTCTGCTCACAGGGCTGACAGGTCTTTCCTTCAGGTGCTTGGTCAGTGGTTCAGGTTGTGAGACAGCAGTCCCCACACACATGCATACAGTGTGAGTGTATTTACACATACAAACATGAAAATAGTAAAAGCCAAGATTTGTGCAAAAAGCATTCTGATCTCGATGCTGCTTTTATGAGTAGTTTTTTTTAATTCTGTTTTTTTTTTTTTTTATCATTCCTGTTGTGTTTCTGGCAGTCATCTTTATAACAGCAAAAGTAATGATTCAGGAATATGCTTGGGGACCTTTTGTATCAGTGAAAGCATTTGAGATCCTTAAAAAATGCTTTAAATTGACTTAACGATGATAATGTATAATCTTTATTGCATACAGAAGCTTGAAAATGAGAACTGCACTGAACCATGGCAGGCTGTGTTTTTATTTTGGGTCTGTTTATCTTAATTGAATGCAAAGAGTCTTGCAGGATGCCAAATCTCAAATACTGATTCGAAAAATGTTAAAAATCTGTAGGTGTAGCTGGCTATGCTACCCAGCTTGCCTGTTTCTATATTATTTTGTGTTATTCGACATTAAATATAACATAATACTCTCTTCTTCCTGAGTGTTTTGGTAGTGCGTGAATGAATAATTGTACCATAATGAAGCCTTTGTCACTGTTGTGGTTGTATTTGCGTGTATGTGAGGTGGGAGTGAGCCAAGGGCTTACTTAAGCAATAATGTCAGTAGTGCTATTAAAACTGGCATTGCTATTAATTAGTTGTACCATCCTGTTTACTGTCTTGAATGCGAAAGTAACATTGGTATAGGCATTGCTGGACTGGATAAGTATCCATTAAATCAGCTAACTCATATTGCTAGGCACGATACAAAAGCTCAAATATTCATTGTCAGTTGTCAGTGATGGAGCAATCAGCAGAGGTTATGAAAACTAGAGAAATCTATCTGACCTGTACAGTCTGATGTTGTAAGAGATTAATGTAGCAACTCAAGAATTCATTAAACAAGTGTTTATAATCTGGTTTTGAAGTCTAGGCAGAAGATGGAGCTGATGGATGTAGGCATAGATTCAGACAACAGTGTATTTGTAGGCAATATTTTTCTTTAGTTCCAACCTGTTCCTTTTTAAACCTTCACTGGTTTCAATGTGTTAGCTTTAGTAAGAAGCTACTGTATAGTATAGCTTCATACCACTCTGTTTTGTTGAATAAACTCAATGCATTCTTCTATTTAGTAAACATTTATATGTATTTATTATTGGAACTGTAGTCTTCAGTTAAACTTTTTCCTGAGTCATTTCACGTTTTAGAAATTATACTAGCATTTCCTCTCTTTGTGACACATAGTTACCTATATACCCATCTTTCTCTTTATGTAGGTGCTCTACTTACAGTTTTGTTTCCCAAGCTTAAATGTGGTTTACTGTTTTCTAATTGTCTCTCTGCAGGATTTTTCTTTCCCTGGTATCATAATTCAGCTTCTTTAGCATGCTTGTGCCTACTTGAACATTAATTCATGCACAAGAAAAGAAGAGTTAAGAGGAGCCCAGGTTCAAATTAGAAATTTGGTCAGATTAGCACAGAAGCAGAGTTCCCTTAGAGTGCTGAGGCAGAAAACCTTTGCAAGTACTACTTTTCTGTGAGAAGTAATAACAAAGAGCAGAAGCCTGCCCGCTTTTTCCTGATAATGTTAATATTTTTGGCACATTTTATAAAGATCCCCTTAGGAACAGTTGTGGGTTTTGAGGAGATTGCAGCTTGTGAGCACGTGGAAGTGGTCAGGAGAAAGCAGAACAAAGTGAGGAAAGTCCACTGGGCCTCATGTCCCTAAGCTGCATCCTCTATGGAGAACAGTGCTGATCAGCCAATTGTGTAGTGCCACCAAGTTAAAACCTCAATTAAGGTGTACTTTATTGCAAGCTTACCACATTTAAATTTTGACTGTGTTGCAGAGGGGGTTGTTAGCAGAAAACAAATGGTTACTTTTTCTATTTCTGGAGTGTAGATAATGTATTAGACCAAATGAAAGAAACAGTGCTTATTTTCACGTTTCCAAGTAGCACAGTTCTCATCGTTATTCAAAACTGCCTTGAGGCTGAAAAATGCTAACCTAATCATAGTTTTTATCATGGTAGGGATCATTTATGAGTACAAATAATACCATAAAAAAAAAAAGAAAGACAAATATAGGTCTTTGAGGAGATAAAATTTGTGATGGAAATGAAAGCATGATGCTTGGAAGTGGTACATTTGAATCTGATGAGTAATGTAACGTTGACAAATCTGGGCCTTCTGAAATGACAGCATTATTTTGTGGTCAACAGCCTTCAACAAAATGAAGAGAATTCAGGGCGCAAACTTAGCTTATGTATTCAAGGAACATCAAATGCATGTTTCAGAAGAGTAAAGGACAGAAAAGATTAACATAAAACTGTCAGAATAAACCCTTTTGGAAGAAATACATAGAAATTCAATTTATCCTACTTCTTTACTGATGCAGGACAGGATTAGAGAATGAAAAGATGGAATTTTCCATTAAAGGAATTCTAAATAATATCTTTAGAATGCTATTGTTTCATAAGAGGGACAAAGCAAGAATCAGAACGGGTGAAATTCTGCTCTTCTGAATACATGAGATTTTTCTTCCTCTGAATTTGAGAGAATTATGATTTCATAGTCTCCCAGATAGACTGCACAATAATCTTGCCTAGATGAGAGGATTTTAGATAGAAATCCTCTCTTATGCTACGAAAGCTTTTGCTGTACAGATGGGAACCACTGAATCATTTGGCCATTATACTCTCTTGCACAGGATTTAACAAGATTGAAGGGAATTTAAAAATACAGGATAAGAGGCATATAACTGTTTTGATAAAAAGAGCTTAACAAGAGGGAAGGTTGACTGAGGCACTCAAAACAGTAACTTGTAAGCATTGTCATAAAATAAGAAATGACTGATCCAACTGAAAAATATCAAGTTAAACTTGCAAATAATAAAATTAAACGGTGTTCTTACAACTTTGCAGTTGAATCATCCTTCATATGATAATTCTACATCTACAAATTGATCAGATTAAAATTGATTAATCATTTCTGAGTAAAAAAAAAAAATCAACAAACAATGACAACAACAACAAAAAAACGAACTACTTTCTTTGCTCACAGAAACCAAAACCAGAAGGAAAAAAACAAAACACCTGTAAGTATCAAAGTACAATTCTCCTGGGTATGCATGTGGAAAGAAGTTCTTTTCCTGGTTTTTTTTTTGTTTTTGTTTTTGTTTTTTTTTTGATTTAATGATTTCTCTGTTACGAGATAGCAAATATGCTGAGAAGGATCAGGAAAACAAATGATGTTGCTGAAGCTGAGAGAATGTAAATCTGGTATGCATAATATCTGATGAAAGTCTTGTATTAGTTTGCGTTATGTATAAAATTAATTTGCTTAGGGACATTAGCAAATTTAAAACAAGTTATATACTCTAAGGATTGAGAGTGTTCTCATATAAAATTAAACTGTCTAGCTAGTTTCTCAGATTAGTTCCCTAGGTAGCTAGAAACCAGGAAGATACAAAAAGTATCACTCTTAAATCAACTTGACACTAGATAAGGTTCATATTTCATAAAGAATTATCGATAATCCAGGATTTTGGTCTATTCATAGCTAAAAGATGAGTCTCCATTAGAGTGTTATGATATCACAGTCAAATTTGTGGTTGGAAAGGAACTGTTTCTTACAAGATCAAGATGGGTAAGTTCAGTAAGCTGCATTATCATCTGAGGAAGTATTGTTAGTTAGCTTACGTACTTAACTTGTATTGACCTCCTGCTCTCTACTCCTTTGAGATTTTCTTCTGCTGCCTTTCTCAGACCTTTGCTTTTTCAGTGTTGCTACCGCAGGGACTAACATGAGGAAGGAAAAGTCTGTTTTCCTTTAATTTGATCTCTGGGTAATATACTAATGAAGAAGCAGAACTTAGATCATAGTGACAATACCTCAGCTTGCTTAACTACAAAACACCAGTCTAGCAAAAGCAATGGAGCTGCTCAATTCAGAACAATCAAAACTGCGCACACTATGCAGTGATTAAATGTACTTCTTCCAGATGCTGTGGTGGTTTGTTTCTTTCTCTCTCTCTATTTTTTCTTTCCATCTATAATAGATGAAAAATAACACATACTGGTATTTGAGTATTTGGTTGTTCCTTGACAAATGATAGACATGCCTGACTGTCTTTAAGTCAGTGATACTTTAGAAATATCTACTATTGTTGAAGAATGAGTGTGATTAGTTCTACATTCTCATGCCCCACGTTTTTTTTTGTTGTTGTTGTTTTTTCTTTTTTTTTTATTTTTACTTTTTTATAAAACAGTCCTGAACAATTTCTGCAAGCACTCTGTTCTCAATTCAGACTCAAACCTCCTTTTAAAAGTTTTTGGATGTTTCAGTAGGGATAACACAACTGGTGAAATATAACCATGCCCTGAGCCATCACTACCAGAAAAGATGTCTGTGTCATGGGTATTTGAGCCCTGCTAAAGGTCACTGTAGATCAGTTTGAGTGCTGCCTTGTATTTCTCTCTAATGATTTTCGATGTTGAGTGTAGACCAAATTTTTGTGATGTTCACTGTTTTGATACCTCCTACAGGTTTAATCTAATTCTTGTTGTTTAGTAGTTTTAGTAATATTCACTTGATCTAAATTCTTGTTGGATAAGTAAATATGTATTTCAGTGTGGTTTACTGACCGTAATTGAAATAACTGCAATTGTTTTTAAGTAATCAAATATTCCACTTGCTGATGTTCCACTAAAAAAGTTTATCCTTCGGAATATGTATTCCAAGGAGCATTCCCATAGATTTGCTTTTTAGAAGGGAATATGTACAAAAATGTAGTGATGCTGATAACTAGTGCAGCTGGATGGGAGGTGCTTCAGTGATAACAACTCCTGAAGAAACATAGGATACTCAACAAAAATCAAAAGAACACTTTTCAAAAAGCTTCCTGAAAGCTTCAGGAGGAACCTATGAAAGTGAAAGCAGGTCAAGTATAACTGAGGTTTGCATTGAAATTGGGCTGACCTGGTCATTAAGTAGAATAAAGACTGTTCAACTAAGACAATTCTACCAGTGATTGCTCTTCAGCATTCTGTGAATGTATTGCTTTCAGTATTTGTTGAGTTTATTAAAACGTGAATTATTTAATATTTGTTACCAAGACACCATCAAAGTCAACAGTGTTTTTTATAGCACCGTTTTAACATAGCTGGGGGGAGGTAGACGGATCAAAATGATCCTTAATTCTTCAGTTAGCCACAGCTCACAAAATCAGAATTAGTTATGTTCTGTAAGGAAAGAATATGAGATTATATGATTCATATTAAGTACATGTCAAGTTCTTAAAAGGAAACAACTTCAGTTTTTCATCTGGAATAGAAAAGGATTAGGTTGGGTAGGGAATTATATGTGAAATGCCTACGTTGCTCTGCAGAGTACTCTTCTAAAGTTTCTGTTCTGACTTGCTCAGTGGCATTTCACAGCTCTACACAAGTTTATTTTATGCACGCTACTCACATTCTGAGTCACGAGAGGAAGCGAGGAAAACAACGTAGAGTGAATATTCAGAGTTCTATGGATTGCTTCATGAGCTATTTTTTTTTTTCAATGCCACAGATTGCACTTCTACATTTACTATGCAGAACACTGCATGTGACAGGTACGTAGTTTCTCCCCTGTTTTGTGTTTGATAAAAAATGCACGGAAGATCATGGGTAACTGTTTTGAAACAAAAAACACAGAAGCTAATGCTAGCAAGAAATTTTGAGCTATATGAAGCAAGACAAAATAGAATATGATGAGGTGTTCCAAAATACAGCTAAACATTCATATTGAAGGTTTTCTAATTATTTTACATTCATCTAAATCAAAATAAACACTTTTGGAAGAGCTCAAGTAGAACAGTGGTGGTTATTCTTCCAGTCTTGATGCTTAAAATTAGGGATCTAAATCTTCAGTTAGACTCAAAGGTGTCTGGAAACCACCTGCTGTTTGCATTAACATAATGCTAAAATTCAAATTGAGATGCTGAGATTGGATTCCTACAAATCACAACGTTTCCTTGCTTTTGAATCCCTCAGAGATAGCAACACAAAAATAGCTTCCATTTTCTGCTGAAAACAAACCTTTGCTCTACGCTTAAAATCACGAAGATTTTCCTTCCTAGATAATTTGGTGGACTACAGATTATATCAGGAATATAAGGTAGTGGTGACTCATAAAAGGAGATGGGTTTGGCTGATGCAAAAGAAACTGCAGATTTATGCAGACCAAATATCTTGAGCAAGTGGGTTGGTGTCAGACTGTGCATGAGGCTGTAGTGTGCGACACCAAATGTTGATTAGTGTGCAGATGTGCAAAGCTAAAAAGTGACTCCGGAGTAGGAGTAATATATCATGTAATAAAATCAAGATTTTCTGTCTGTGTGACAGTGCAGAATGAGAATGAGCTGCTGTTTTTGCTACAGTATGGTCTGGAACTGCAATAGTTGAGAGCACCTTAACTTGAGCACTGGTCGTCTTTCTCATGATATTCTAATTATGATTTGACACTGAAGACCCCTAGGGCCAATCTTAACTACTCAGATGGATTTGCCTGTTCTGCAACAATTCTTGAGGTATCATTTCAAGGTATCAAATGCAAGAATTTTAGCTAAAACTCTGTACGCTGAATTTGCCCAGATCTGTGCTGTTTTTGTGAAGAGAATACAGAAGAACAATATATATGGTTCTAAACTTTTCTTTCTTCTATTTCTCACTCATTTTCACAGTTTCTGACATCAGTCCTCCCATATTCAGCGTTGCAGTGTCAAGCTGCCTTTGAAGTTTTGACTGTTGTGATTCTTCGGTATGTCCTTAAACTACCCTACAGTTATGAAAGGTATTGCAGAACACAAATAATTGCAAGTCAACCTTGAGAGCTAATTTATAGTGTCATTTTAGATCCATTTCTCCTCTTGGCATGTGTGCCACCTGAAAAAAGAATCTAATTCTAAACATAACAAATAACAGCCACACTGAGGAAAACAGAAAAGCATTCAGAATAATGCAGATATTTCCTAAATCTTTTGTAACTGTTTCATTCCTAAACTGAGTTCTTTTCCTCTTCTCCCTTATTTGTAAGTATTTTTTTTTAAATTAAGATTGGTAGCTAAGGGTGGAACAATGTATAGCTTGCTAGCAAATACTACTGTCAAAAAATGCTCATACCCCAAGTTCCAGCCAAACAGCAGAACAAAATCTGTAAGCTGGAATCAGTTGGAAAAATCAACCACCACCTGTATTGGTAGGAATCTGACAAAGTTAATTATTACAAAGACAGCACACATAAAGAACCAATATAAACTGAAGAGTTCCTTATGATGTTTTTTTGTAATGCTATGCAAGAAGTCATCTGTGAAAGATAGGCTGTATAAGCTGACTTGTTGACAGTTTACTCCTAAGTAACAGTTGGGTGTAGAACACAGCAAGTTTTGTTGTGACCTTATATTGGCTTTAAGTTCAGTCAATTAATTGTTTCAAATGGATAGTGAATGAGGGATTTGAAAGCAAGACTTCAAGACTAGTATAGAGTTTTAAGCAGGTTAGCAATACCTTAAGGTGAGGTTTGCTGGACAGTTATTGCTTATAGGTTCTTAATGGCACCTCTACATCCTAATTTGAAGGGTTAATCTTTGATGAAAGTGCAGTTGGCAAATATCTCACAGATTTGGATCAAAATAATATCAATACGTCATAATAGAGCTAAATATTCTCAATTATTTGGCTACTCTGATTATATGATAATGTGCTGCTGCTCTCTAGCTAGTGTTCAATTTTGCAGTCATCGTACTGTTTCATACATAGTCAAATAGATCCAATGTACTGCTTGTGTACTCTATTAAATGGGTCTGTGTGCAGCAAAAGCACGTGCAAATATTTTTGAAAATAGCCAGAGGTTATATTATTTTTATAATACAGACCTTTCCTATTGAAATCTATCTTAGTTATCTTAGGTTACTGGTGGGATGCTTTAGTACATTAACAACTCTGAAGTTGATTTCGCTTTTGCATATTTGGGTTTAAAAATAGGCAGTGGACACTCCTGACTATAATTATATCACTGAATTTGCAAACAATTTAGGCAGAAGTCTGTAACACAGTTTAAAGCCCTGTTTTCTTTTAAAACTATCCTTTGGAGATGCTTGCACTAAATGAAGCTGGCTGATAGGTTGTATCTCATTTTAGTCTGCTTGGTTTTTACAAATGAGATTGACGTCTGTACCTGAGCTAGTGTTAACCAAGCTACTGAGGCATGGCCACCTTGCACTGATGGGGTTAGAAGCCACAGCTGGGATAGATAAGAATGCAACACTTCACTGATTACATCCACATAGGCTTAGATGATGGTGTGGCTTTGTATGAAAAGCAGTATTAGGTACGAGAATGCAATTTTGGTATGGTTTTTTGGTTGGTCAAAACAGATCTCCTGAAGAGCCTGTATGTTGCTTGAAACCAAACAAATCTGAGTTAAAATGATTTTGTTTTGAAGGGCTTTGAGTCTCCTTGGTCCTGCAACTTGCTATAATAGCTGTAGTTCACAGTTTGCTGTCCAGTCTAACCACCTTCTCACTGTTAGTCATTCATCCCCCAGACTTTCTCCTTTCTTCTCTTTGAAACAAAATCTTGCCAAGGACTTTCTAAAACAACAGTTGCAACTATGAGATAACCGTTCCACAGCTATTTTTCCTTTCCTTTACCATAAGTTCTGAACTGCAGGCCCTAAACCTGTTCTCTCCCTTCTAGCCCTTCCTCTTGTTCACACTCTGATCGCTGTCTGTTTCTCTCCCTGCTTCTCACCTGTTGTATCAGAATCTTAGCTCTTGTGCTCCTTTGTCAGTTCATGTTGTCATAGCTTCCTGACTCTAATGTCTGGAGATTCTTTTTGGCTGTGATCTAGCTTTGCTGTTTGACCTGTTATGCTGTTCAATGGTCTTTCTCTCAAAGAATATGTTTCCTCAGGTTCTGCCTCTTATTCCAGCATTTCAGTCCTTGGTCCCCCTATCATCTTCCCATTTCTGGCACTGCCAATTCAAACCTGGTTATATTTTCCCACTCCACGAAGCTCTGTATAAACTGCAACTTTAGTTTTCTTTCTCAGTCACCTCTAAAGACTTTGTAAGATATCGTTCCCATTTAAAAAAGCTCTTAAGCACCTCTGCACCATTTTTTCAGTTGTACCATTTAACATTTTCATCTCTTTTGTTTTTAGTGTCATTATTTTGTACCCAGAACAAATTTTGCAGGTCCTTTCTGCACAACATTTCAGGTGTAGCCTTCTCTATCACTAAGAGGAAGTTTTGTCTAAGCTTTTAATTACCTAGTCTTTGTTATTTATGGTCAAAACACCATCTCCTTTGTCTGTGCTTCTTGATAGAAGACAAGACCCCCACTGACCCTACAGCTTTTTTTCAGTGTTGTTCTTTTCTATTGCAGCTTTGCTGTTATTTTTTTATTGTTTGCATTTGCTTGTAAGATATCAAGCTCTCCTAAGATTGTTTCCTATTTTGCCTTCACTTAGATTCAGACTTCCTTGCTAACTTCTAAATAAGAATTTGTAAAATTCCTCTGTATCGTTTTTCAAAATAATGATGATTTTCCCCCAAATATTTTCAAAGTTACCTAAAATTACTCTTTAAAAGAAAAAGCAGACAAACAAAACACATCTGTTAAAAACATTGATGCTGTTGTAGTGTTGTTTGTGAATGTTTGAGGATAACTCATTGATAGTTTAATTAACTCCTCATTATTTGAATTGATCTTGTTTCCTTGTAGAGTCTACCCTATATCCATCTGCAGTAGACTGTTGTCCGAAAAGCTTTCTTTTTTTGTCATGAAATGGATTTTTTATTTTTTTATTTTTTTGCTATTGTATGATGAATTCTAGGCTAATAGTTAAAACTTAATTATAATGTTAAGTATGCAGAACAATTATTGTACCCTACTTCCTTAGTGGAGCTGAGATATGAACAAAGTTTATATTCTGAGTAAAAATACACTCCTTATGAAACGTGTTTGTTGCAGTAGTCCAAATTTATGCTGTAAATGGGACATGATTGCAGGCAGAGTGAGAAGAGAGTTTCTAGATTTATTCCCTTGTATACTGCCTTGGTAATAGCATTCTGCCTCTGCAGTGCACAGTAAGACCCTGAGAACAAACCTCTGAATGGTGATTAACAATTACATGTGCCTCATTTTTCAGATGACCGATAGAAAACACTTGAAGCTAGATTTCTCAGAGGTAGTGAAATTTAAAATTGCATCAAAGCAAAGTCAGAATTGATAGGAAATTTGCTTACAATATGTGGAAGTACAAATATATGAGATAGCTCAAAGAACTGGCAGTGTGTCTCAGAATAAGTATCTACTCATTAATGGGCATTTCTGATTAATTTTATACGCAATTTTTTAACTTTGAATAACAATTTAGCTGGTGGATAGTTAGGCCTGGAACTGAAGAAAGTAAAATAGCATAAATATTGACTCATCTCATCTTGAAAGGTGATGGCAAAATCCAGTTGTGACTTTTGTGAGCAGAAATTTTGCTAGAATATGCATGTTCAAAGAAAAGTACAAAGTCTACGTATTGCACTTGCATTTCTAAACTTGTGATGTAATTATCAGATGAGTTGTCTTTCATTAAAACATAAAGTAATTTTATGCAAAGGTCACTTTATATAAAGTACTTATACTTATAAAGTAGCACCTAATATATTTTTAATATACTCTGTAAACTGTGTAAATCTAAAAGTTCTCAAACTTCCTGACTCAAAACAAGAGCATGATTTAGCAGATGTAGAAGTGTTGCACGTGTTTTGATCCTGTTCCATAATGTTGACAGTATGACAGTGCTGCATGTATCTCTGGACTTCTTTCAGTGAGAGAACTCTGAACATGTAAATTGTGTAGCATACATTGAGCAAGTGAGCACAGCAGGTGTATTTTACAGTGAAAACAGAAATAGTTGCACTGAATCAATGTCACTAGAGTATATCAAACCAACAGTGGCATTTATATCAAAATGAGACTCTTCTGAACTACGTGAAGTTCAGTTGTATGCCTTTATTATACTTGGATATTGGGTTATCACTACTGATAATATGTAATGATTGCTTTAAAATTCACACTGATTGATAAGAAAAGATTATCATATGTTTAGGAGTGAATAAGAAATGGGAAACTTATTTTCCCAGCACTGCCCTGTATTTCCTTTGTGACTGCTTGAGCACCTTAGCCTCCCCTGTAGTACACAGGGACACCACAGCTAGATCAGGTTGCCCAGGGCCTGATCCAGCCTCACCTTGATAGTCTCCAGGGTTGGGGCACCCACCACGTTTCTATGCAAACTCTTCCAGTGCCTCACCATCCTCACTGTAGAAGACTTTTTCCTTACATCCAGTCTACTTTCGTTAAGCTTGAAGCCATTTCCCCTTGTTCAATAACCACAGACACTGCTAAAGTCTGTCTCCTTCTTCTCCTATGCTCAATCCTTTCATCCCCCAGCTTGTATTGGTAATGGGGTTTGCTGCAACCCAGGGGCAAGTTCTTGCATTTGGATTTGTTGAAGCTCATGAGGTTCACCTGGGCCCATTGCTCAAGCCTGTCTAGGTTTAAACTAGCATCTCACTCCAGAAAAAAAAATATTTAAGACTAATACAGAAACAACATCATTCTTCAGAAAATCTAATCATTATGAAACAAATATCTGACTATGGATTTTAGTGAACTTTTTTTTTTATGTAAAAAGAGAAATAAATCTTTTAGATAAACAGATATGCTCAGTTCAGAATGTATGTAAATACTCAAGATTCAATGATGGCAAATTATGAAATGTAGAGAATTGGTTCTGTAATTTCTATTAGTGAGTACTTTCAACTGTGATGATTTTAAGATCAGTTCAAAACTGCCTTTCTTATTTGACTTTTATTGAACGCTCTGTTCAATCTGATGGGGACAGCTTGGAAGAGAAAACTGTTAGAATTAATATTCTTTGTTAAATTGGTTAGCAGAACTAGTTTCTTCTTTCTTACCCTGTGCTTGGCGTGCAATACTGAGATTCCCCAATAGATGCCCTAAGAGATCTCTCAAAAACAACACCGTGAAGTACTGAAACCAAGTATCTTCAGCTTGCTCTGTATGTGTTTAAAAGAATTCGTTATCTTCTATGAAATGGTATTATGGATTTCAGATTTCAGTGATGTAGAATATTGAAATTATGTGATTACAAATGAAAAAGGCTGGATGGTAAGAAATTGAATATGTATCCTCATTTCTCACTTATTTTTTCAATAGTATTTCCTAATGTGCCTATGAATTCTGTAGTGAATTACACTGTTACTGTTTAATCGGTTGCTGTTTTATAGTCACCAGAGGAGAATGGAAACAATGTCATCTTGTCAGAATCGTTATCACTGCAAAGTTGCTACATGTTTAAATGAACCCATAGCATTTACTTAGAAATAATGGAGAAATTTGCATGCCTAACCTCAGAATCTAAGCTTCCCCCTCTCCCTCCCACCTCTGGATTTTACATCTGTTGTCTTGTGAATTACTTTGATGCATTTCAAAGATAGGTGCATTGTGATCACTAGAATATTGGACGTTCCCTTTATTTAAAGAGCTGAGTCACTTTGTGAGAACACAGACTTTGAGGGGATGTGGGGTAACCTTAATGTGCCTTGATGATTTTCATGCCATGTGGGCTATCTCCTGTGCCAGATGGTTGGCACAACCTCTCTCCAAGCCACAAGCAAGCTAATTTTCTTCTGTACCGTTTGCCAGTGTCTGTCATTCTGGTGCTTGTGATGCCCTGCTGTTACAAAAGCACCAGGCCAGATCTAGCACACTTTATCATGCTTTTTGATCAGCACAGAATTTCTAGTGCATGCGTTATCATTTTTCAAGTTCATCAAAAGATTAAGCAGACATTGAGTGTATCAGACCAGATGAAGATGAGGAAAAGATGCTTTCTTGCTGTACACGTGTGAGAGAGAGCAAGATTGGGAAGTTAGTTCATACCATCTCACATCAGAGCAGAATGAGAGTTCTCTTACTGTCATTCACTTCAAGCTAATCAATGGCCTTCACTAGTTAACAGCAGCACTGAAGGGACAGCTGTCTTCCTCCAATATAAAATAAACTAAAAAGAATAATCTTTCAAAAAGAAATAGAAATTAAACTATCTCTGTGTGTATAGTCAGGTTATTTTTAGTCTTGTGCTCCACTCTGTCAGCCTAGCTGGGAGAACAGATTAATTGATCCTAAACAGTATCAGATTTCAGTAGCCTCTGATAATTTGATAATGCAAATCATGTGACTGCTTTTCTCCCTTTGAATGCTCAAAGATATACCGCTGGAGAACAGAACGTTGTTGCACAGGTTGTGAGTGGTACCAAGCTGTGAGGGAGTCACTGGGATAATTTAAAGAGTGAGTAATGACGAAACTCTCTGAAGTTTCCTATTTTCTTTTTTCTTTACAGATTGCTAATACAAAAATCCAAGCACATAAAAATGATTTTAAATAGCTTTAGAAGTGATAGCACTAGAAAAGCCAGGAGGAGAAAAAATAGCCACATCTGAAACAATGTGTTTACTTTGTAATTCTGCATTCATTTCACATTCAAGGCTGTTTAGAAGGGAAATAATTCTGGAAAAATGGTTACCTGTGGCAGAAAAGCAGATCCAAATTATTCAGACTGAGAAAGCCACTGTTGTTCTAAATTCAGTGGATAAGGGATAGGCTTTAAATTACGAGAGAAAGCGTTTTGGACAAATACTGAGTTGCTCACTAAACAGCTATTATTTGCAGTGACTTCCCCTTAATATATTGAGACTTTGATCTTCTTGTATTGCATACCCTTTCCTGCTGTATTGGATCCTGTTTTAAACAGTACTACACAAATACAAAAAAGAAAATATTTATTATCTTAATAGGCATAAAGTAACTTCCAATTTTCTTTGTGTTGATCACCTCTATGAGAAAACTTCAGTTCCTACTGTTTGATTTCTCAGGTGGTAATATAAGAATGACAAATGTTTCAAATACAGTATTGAAAATTTTAAACAAACAAACAAAAACCTGTATGTAACATCCTGTTCTAAAATTACCAAATTAAAGTTATGGAAGTCAGGCCCATGTTATTAAGCATCATCAGTCTTTCCTGACTGACAATTAATTGTTGAACATATTATCTTCTCCACTGAAGCACTGTACTTGGGTCTATATTACAGCAAGTGAAGTAACAGTCCGCTGTAGTACCCTGTGGACTAAAGGGTTTCAACTGAAAACAGGAATGATCTGATGTCTGAGTCACAAAATAATGAAAAAAAAGCTTCAAGTTCACTCACAAATTATTATTATCATTATTTGGCAGAAAAATAGAGCAAAATCAAATTCACAAAGATATTCATTGAGTAGAAACCAGAAAAATGGAGGATAAGAATAAAAAAGATTTATTTTCTGTCAGCTGTTCGTGACAGCTACATGTTCAGAGCTAAAACAGAGAAATTAGAAAATGAACGTTCTACAACAAAATGTTCTGCGTATTTTACATCAAAGACATCAAATTATTTTAATTAAGTGTAAGCTTCATAAACTAGATGTCAAAGTGAGCGTCCAAAGGAAAAAAATGTGGATGATTGGAGTTATACATTAAAAAAAAATGTTTTTTTTTATGCTCTCTCTCTTAATTTGTATTTAAATTAAAGAGTCCAAGTCCTCCTCCACAAGACTTTGAGAATTCTTCCTGGAGCCATCCCTACCAATTTGCAAAGCCCAGTATGTAAGACCTTGCATAATTTGACAGGTTTTGAGTCCTTCATGAACTGTGTTGTACAAAATGCTTGTGTCCCAATGGTTCGTTTCATGTCCTTTCATAATGACAAAGAAAAGTTGGATGGGCAAGGTACATGTTTGACTCTGGAAGATTTCAGTTTCCACTGAATTTGGAAACAGTCATTTCTAGGTTTACTCCTGTTCTGAGAGTGCAGGTATCCCAGTAGGAAGTCAAACTGACTCAACGTCAGTTTTGCACCCCCAAAATTATTGTTGCATAATGGAATGTTATTCAGTCTGTGCTCTCTGAGCAACCTGAGAGGACTTAGGATTAAAAGGAGGAGAGAACTAGAACCATGGTGATACAGAGATGTTTGACTACCAGGCAAACAGGTTTTGTGATAACCAGCAATTATCACGGGTTGTATCAATGAAAGTCAGTTTGATTTGGCTTTATAGCATCCATTTGGTGCATAAAAGTGTGAAAGTTAATCACATTGCTTTGTGCAGAGCCATGACCTAATTAGCAGTCCAGTAAGAACCTCCTTATGAAACAGCAATCAGCAAACGAGATCGAAAGTATCCCATTTTATTATTTCTAGTGTTAACTAATCCAGTTCTTTAAGAACTGGATTTACCTCGTTTTGTTTTGTCACTACAGTTTTATTCCATGTTGTGTTGCTACAGATGCAGGTATGGCTGACGTAGCGTGCTATTGTAGATCAGAAGAGCTGACCTCTGTCTGTCTTACTCTGGCCATGGATGATTTAAAGAAGGTTAAATACTTTAATCTGTAGCACATTTTCCCAAAAGGCCGGAAGCAGGTAACCTGTAATGCCTTGAAGAGTAGGCACTTAATTTTCATAATGATCTCACATTGAAGATTAAGCAGCTACTCTTTAAAAAAGTGTTGGTATGAATGATAAATGAATCTGAAAGTAATAAATCAGGTAACTTGCTATCTCACAATAAAAACAGAGGTTCAGCTGAGACTTAAAACTTTTTTTTTTTTTCTGTGTGCGACTTTGAGTGAGAATATTTCTGATTTTCAGGGTACTTGCTATCCTTTGTAGTTATTATTTTTTTATTAATCTTCTTGGGTGGGGTTAGTGCTGGATGCACCTCGGATGGAGGCACGTGCCCTTCATTCTGCACACGGACCAGTAGTCTCATCTCGGGGTATGTTTCATAAATAAAGAAGAGACTCAGGGTAGCAAGTTTATACTTCTAGGATGGGTTACCAGTGAGGAGCTTTACCTCGAAACTCCCGCAGNTTATATATATATTTTTTTCCCTTGAGGATTTTACGGTGACTCTCGGATGAGGTGAGCATGAATTTTTATTTGTCGGTTATTTATTTATTTATGTATTCTTTGCCTGACGCGTGCCAGCGAGTAGTTAGTAGTAGTAGTGGGGTGACGGTGGGATGGAGAAGCTGGTAATTAAAAGGCTGAGCGAAGTTTGGGAGCTTGTTTGCCCTTAGGTCTGTGTAGGGGCAACACTTGGGAAAGAGGAGTGCGCCGGCAAGAGGGATTCTGGAAACAAAAGATGGAGCCAGAATAAGAAGTTAGAGGTGTTTTTTTTTTTTTTTTT
>VXAB01002568.1:37621-66352 GCA_013399175.1 Odontophorus gujanensis | reverse complement strand
TTTTTTTTCTTTTTTTTTTTTTGAGGATGTTTAAATGTTTGAAAATATTTCATTTTAAAAATCTTCAGTATCTTAAAGGGCTCTCAAGAGACATTACATACCTTTCTTCGTACGTTGTTTCAGTTTTTCGTTTTGTTTTTTTTGGGGGGGGGTGGGACGAGGACGACGACGACAAGAAAAACCCTGAATGATCCTGTCTGGAGCCAGAAGGGATATATAAGGTCATCCTTGGAAGCAGAGAGCAAAGTAGGAATTAAAGAGGATTTAAAAGCATAGTCTCATGCTGCTGTGTGTTCATCTGCGTGCTTGTGTGTGTGTGTAATACAGAAGGACAGCTGGACCTCTGTATGTGATTAACAATTAGAGGCTGCAGCGCTGGGAACTTGTGAAACAGTGTATTTCTGAAAGGGATCAACCTGATCGCTGGCTCCAAGGTCAGTGGTTGTGATGTAGTGTGTGTGAGCCCATGGAAGTTGTGAGTTGTTTCCTCTGCTGCTGATTGATAAATGTCAGGCCTTCCTCCAAACTATAGCCGGGTGCATATGCATAACTCAGGTTTAATAACACAGAATTGTATTGCACTGTAACAGTGCTGCTGTTGGTAACTGAATACAACTGGAAAGTGTGGGTAGATGAGATGTCTTGCTATTCCAGAAGTGTTTAACCTTTTATAAGCTTGGTAGGGCGCTGTGTTTCACAGAAGGTTTTTCTACTGCTTCTGGGAGTTGCTGGAGTTCTGCACAGGCAGAGCAAGGCACCATGCAGGGAGTTCTGCACGCACCACAGCACCGTGAAGGGATTTCTGCACGCTCAGGGCAGAGCACCATGCAGGGACTTCTCTCTGAGGTAACGGTTGATTCCAGAAGGAATCTGCTGCTTGTAGCCAGTGCAAATGAGATGCCTGAACAGAGAAAACAGGCAAATGAGGCCCTCACCCTGCATTTTGTAGTGCAATGTATTGCTTTATACTCTTGAGGCTCCAGTAAATTTTTCTTGGAATGGAAACCTATAACACATTTTTTTTTTTCTTTGCGTAGTTGTCTTGTCCAAGAACTAGCAGTTGTTGTAACTCTTAAGTGTGGAGAAACTTCTGTTGGTGTTATGAAGCTGATCATAGCAGACTTGTTTCACGTTACTGTGGATTATTATTTATTTATTTTTGTTGTTGTTCCTGTATCGTTCATTTAATGTTAGGTTGTTTTTACTGAATATTTTTATCAGCTCGAGTACAAAGAAAGCCACCTGGCAGCAGCATAGAGATACTGAGGGGTGAAGCTGAAAGCAAGAAAATCGAACTGGATGTTGTATAGGTTGCTAAGACTTTCATTGCATTTAAGTAGTATTATGAAATTCAGATAATTTACTCTTTTTTTTTTTTTAAACTAATTATGAAACAGCTATCATTTTCCTCTTTCCGGTAGGATGGGCAAAATTGTTATTGCACAGAACTTGCACTGACCATAAATTCTCTTTAACACTCTACCTATTAACTAAGGCAGATGTTTTCGTCTGTCACTGACATGTTCATGAACTGAATCTGTAAGTCCTTGTTCACATGAGTACTCTTTATTCATACAAGCAGTCCTGTTGACTGCAAAGGGACTACATCCATCATTACATGAGTGAAAGTCATTGATCTTGCTGAAATCAGTCATTTTACTAGCATCCATCAGATGATAAACTTTGAAGCTGAAACATTAATTCTGCGCCTTAATTTCTATCTTACATTTTTGTGTTTTTCATGCAATGTTTTGTCTTGGTTTCCATTTGACTGCTTTATTTTATAAATCATGTTTAAAAAATGGAGGCTTAGAATAATATGTAGACTCTAAAGGAAACAAAATGGTGCTGCTATACTTCAACAAAGTGGTTTTCTAAATACAGTGACTGAATTACATGAAGTGGAATTGGTATATTGTAGTCCATAACAATTCTGGTCATCTGTTGTTCTAATGAGTGTTTAGACATTTTACTACTATCTTCAGCAGTAATCCTTTCCAAGTATATTTGTATACTTGGAGGAAAATGTGAATTTCTAAGGCCTTTAATAGCCAAAAGTTGAATACAGCAGGATAATAGTGACACAGCTAAATAGTTGTCTGCAAAAACACTGCAAACTCAGGGAGAACTGCTGCCATAAAGTCAGGGAACTTTTGAGGGAGACCCACTGCTTAAGTGCTGCTTTAATAGACCTTGCGTACATTGACCAGCACATGTGTATGTGTGTGTGCTGGCATATGCTTATTGATTATATCCACACATTTTAAAACTTTTAGGTTAGTGGGTCATCAGCGGGGCTGGTAAATCGTACTCAGGAAAAAAACAACCCTAAGCAAATGCTAGTTTCTCTGGTTCTAGATATATTCTAGATTTATTGTACTAAGCCAGTTTATCATTGTGATTTTTTTTTTTTAATTTTTCTCAATAATCTTCTGTATATGCTTAAAAAAGCAAGGATATTCAATTGTAGAAAAAGAAAAAGATTCAATCATATAAATTGTTTCTCTAAAATTAAAAAAAAATAAATTCAGTGGAATAAATGTATGCACTTCTAGACTTCTATTTTCTATAAAAATTCAGAAAAAGAAGTCTTGCATCACTCTTCGCTGATTTCTAGGGGACATAAAGCTCTAATGAAAGCAGGGCTGTAGTTGGCTGGTGATAATTTCAAAGCTAAGTGAGAAATTGGAACTCCAATACAAGTTGCTCTACCTCTTAACAGTTGGGAATTTAGCTTAGAAATTTCTAAAGTAAAAGGCCAAATGAAACGTAGGTGGCTAATTCTGAATATTTTCCTTCAGACTGACAAGTTGTATGGAATAATACAGGGTATTAAACATTCCAAGAGTGAGTTGCAACTCTGAGGAGGAGTCGTGAATCAGATGCCACACTTCGCTTTGTTGTTTTTTTTTTTTTCCTAAGTCAGCACAAGAAAATAATTCTTAATTATTCACTGTAGCTTGACCTAATAATGTTACATAACTTTAAAGCAAAGTAAATAGATTAGCAAGTTTATTTGCAAATCTGTTTAAACCTGTTTTATAGTTCAAGCTTTTATTTTAATTTTTTTTTTTTTTTCAATGCATAGGGAATAGCTGTCAACAGCTCAAAAGTCTGGGAACTTGTTTGCATGAGATGTTATACATATTTAATACAATGTGCTTTTCCTGCCTCTTGATAGACAGAAAAGACAAAGAACATGCTTTTTACATTAGTCGAGCAGTACACTGAAACTTTATTATAAATAGATATTGAGAAGGCTGAGTGTTGAGTGACAGTTGAGGTTGTATGGCACCTTTGAAAGCAGTGCTGAGCAAAACTCCCTTTAACAACCTCATTAAAATCAAAGATTACTAATAAGCAGGGAATGCAGTTGTACCTTCAAAGGAGTCAAATCCACTGTCTTCTGTGAGTCTTAACTCTTTTCTGGTCTGTTTTACAAATTCTTTGGGTTTTGGGTTAATTGAGTAACCTCTGGTTACAAAGTCTTGTTTCCTAATAAGTAGTTCACATTCCATCCAGCACTTCCATTCATCAACGTGTGTTTTCATTTGTTCTGCTCTGGTTTTACCGGAACAGTAAGGATGGGTCAGTGCAGATAAAGAAATTACTGTGCAGTTATAGTGGCAGAAGAACAGTGAAACTGCTCCCCATTTGCCGTTATCTCCCATTTCCTCCGTGTCATTAATATCTCTGATTATTCTGGCTGAGTATGCTGCCTTGGGAGATGTAGTGAATTCAGTTCAAATCAACCGAACTGTTGTAACCTAGCCACAAATAACTCCTTGCCCACTTGGTGTGGAACCTACTTGAAAATATGTATTGTTACCTATCTTTAGCTTGATTTCATAGCAGGGTTTATTTGATAGCAATGTTTACCCTATGAAGATAGTTAAGTCTACTTAATTAATAACACTTCAGAACTTGCAAAGTGAAATGAGTGGTGAATCACTTGTCTGCTTTGCTGAATTGTGCACATCCCAAGAAAATAACAAGTCGTAAAGAGTTAAACGAGGGGAGATCTGGCAATACTTGTGCTGATTGCTTGAAGTAGGGGGAAGTTCACAGTTTATTTGCATTTGAATTAATTGAGATTAGTGTCCAGCAGTGCTTTTCAGAGCAGGCTTCAGAAAGACTTTATTGTATAATAAAGTACTTGAAAATGCTAGTTGGAAGATGATGGAGGATATTTAAAATTCTTTTTTTTTTCCTTCCACTCATACGGTGATTTTTTTCTCTTTTTTTTCTTAAAATAAAACTTATTGTTTTTCTGAAGAATTTTTACACTGAATGGATACTCTTGTGTTAAAAGCCACTATTGTTTTCAAATGAGCATATTAAAAGCTTTCTGGAATACTTTCTTAGTTTCTTCACAAAGAAGTTATTAACATTTGAGAAAAGAAATAAAATAATTTTAAAACAGCTTGTAACATTAATCAGATGCAATGTAATGGAAATTTTTAACTTGCATGCAAGAGCAGTCAAAAAAAAAATACAATTTTTGTTTCCTTTGGTGATTGAAAACAGTATTACCAGCATTTTAATTACATAAATGATCTAATAGTAAGAGTTCTCTATTTGGTGGTAGTCATTCCCTTCCAGTACCTGATGCATGGAAATGCTGAGGTACCCAACAGATTTATTTAGGAAAGATGCAAATCAACTGTGAAAGAAGTAGGCAAAATAACTGTGAAGTGGTTCCTCCTCATGTCTGCAGTTTACGCATGTAGTCTTCTGCTGAGGTTTCTATTATATGTAAGTTTTGTGCATTGAGTGCCCAAAACAAGATACAGTACTCTATATGTGATCTGACATAAGGTGTTGAGGACTGCTCAACAGAAAAGAGCAGTATCTCCACTCTAGGAACAAACTCCACTTTTGTTTCATGGAAGGCTGCCTGTGCTTATAAATGCCCACAGACCAGTTCACACATGAGAGCTGCAGCAGCTTGACTTTCTATTAAAACAGCAGAAAACGTGAGTAAAAAAGGAGGTGTAGCATATTAATTCTGAAAATTCTCTTTACATCTGCATTTTGATTTCAAGAGAATTTTTCTGGCTCATTTATCAGTTTATTTTTTCATCACTTCTTCATCATCTTTCATTGCAGTGTCTGCTCTTTCTCTTCTAAAGTAGACTTAAGTTAACAGGAAGCAGAAACCTTCGTAAGACTTTAGATCTATATAATATCTAGGTGACAGTTCACTATTGCGAAAGGTGAGATTGTTGAACCTGTAGGATGAAATATGAGAACACGTACCTCTGGTAAAAGCTGATTTTCCTTTTTGTGCAGGTATTCATGGAATCACAGAATACCTTAGGTTGGAGAGGACTTTAACATTCATCTAGTTCCAACTGCCCTGTCTTGGGCAGAGTTGCCAACCATTAGATCAAGTTGCCTAGGATCCCATCCAGCCTGGCCCTGAATGACTTCAGAGATGGGGTATTCACAACCTCCTGGGTTACCTGTTTCAGCACTTCACCACTCTCTGAGTAAAAACCTTTTTCCTAGCATCTGCTCTAAATCTCCCTTCTTTTAGTTTAAAGCCATTCCTCCTTGTCCTTTCACTAACAGTGTAAAAAGTTGGACCCCTTCCAGCCTGTGAACTTCCTTCACTACTGGAAGGCTTCAATGTGATCTTTCTGGAGCCTTCTCCACGATAAACAAGCCCAGGTTCCTCAACCTATCTTCACAGGAGAGATGCTCCAGCCTTTTGATCATCTTCAAGGCCCTCTCTTGGACCCCCTCCAACAGCTCCACATCCTTCCCATACTAAAAGCCCCAGGTTTGGACATAGTATTCCAGATGGGGCCTCACACGAGCAGATTAGAGGGGGTCAGTCACCTCCCTCACTCTGCTGGCCTGTTGATGTAGCCCTGTCTGTCATCTGTGTTAACAGTGGGATGTTAACTTCCACAGAGAAGGAAGAAATGCTCTTTCAGACAGTATTTTTGGCATGTCCTTGTAAAATGGGTTGAAGTTCTGTGGCTCCTCTACCTCTTTGTGCCAGCCAAGGTTAGCCATAAGTTCTCCTTCAATCCTGTATTGTCCATTTTTGCATCCTTTTAATTCTTGGGTAGTTAAAGAATATAGCAGTAATTAGAATTATCAAAGTATTTAAAAATAAAAATTAAAATCCTATCTTATTTTTGATGACTTTTGCTCCAGGCTCTTTTTGATAAACAGTAATATTCGTCAAAAAGTGTTCTAAATGTTGACACGTGAGTTGATTTACTCTTTTTCTTGAAACACAGAAATTAAAGAAGAAAAACAACAAAAAGACAAAACCAATTAATACCTCTCCTGAGATTTAACTTCTGTATTATGCAAAGTATTCTTCAAACTGGAAACAGTTTTTTAGGTGAATCAAAACTGTTCTGCTTAGCTATAATTACATTTTACTCTACTGTCTAATAGCTGGCCAGTTCTCTTCTTTTGTGCTTAGAGAATTATTGTCACAAAAATATTTGAACAATCTCCATTTTTATGTTCTTGTTGCATTCAGCAGGGAAGGTGGTAGTAGTGGTGTTAGCTGCACCGTGGGGTTTTCTTTGAAGCTTTAGCTGAGTGTTTCAGGCACTCGATCTTAAAATTGCTGCCTCCCATGGAACAAAAAATCTAGTATTTTAATATCATTGTGTCCTTTGCATCTTTTCAGCATGATAGTCACATTCATCTACTTATGTAGGCTCTCAGTAATGTCATCCATGCATAAGTAAATATTTTGATGGTTTTCCATGCTTGTTTTTGCATATACCATATATATTTTACATGAAAAGTTAATAAAGCTACACTGATGATATAACTTACATTTTCAGAGCCTTGGAAATGAATATCAAAAGTATCTTCCCCACACTCCCCATGTTGTCGTGATTTCTGAGCTGTAACAGCTCTCAAATTAATAAAAAGAAACACATTAAAGTTTAGGTTATAGCTTGTTGACTGTAACGAGTTAGAGTGTTCTTATTGATCCATGTGCTGCATCCATGTCCTTCATGAACCACATGAAGTAAAACAGCTCATCATTTTGTTTTTCTCGTTCTCTCTGTTTGCCTTGTGGGAGACAGAGGATCCACATGGAGTCGGTTAGTCTTGTGGTTTTGATAACCTGGGCATTTGTTCCTGAAGTCACGGTGTGCTTAGAAGTTGTAAGAAACTTTACAGTTCTCATCATTAAGCTGCTAATGGGTAAAACATAGGGAAGGAGTCTTGTATAGTTGCTTTTGTAATAGGGTGTGAATAGCAGATTATGTGATTGCATAGATATTTTGAATTTCCAATATCTTTTTGTTTATTAAATGGAGTTATTTATTCCAAAAAAATAAAAAGCTACAACATTGTATACATAAACTATTGCAAAATACATTGGTAGTTATATTTATAGATTTTAAATTCAGAGCGAAGATTCTCTTTACATTTCCCATACATCTGATATTTTAAGGCTACAGATTATTACTTTGATTTTCAGCATCAATTTTCCTAACCCAGCATGCAGCAGAGGGATGTTGTGGCACATTGTTTTACATCTTTTAATATCCCTTTAACATCCAATTAGCTGTTCTTAATAAAGGAAAAAGCTTGGTAAATTTTTAGTTGCTTAGTGTTAGAGTTCTCACTCAGACTGGAATTTTTAGGTGACCTTTTGGAAAGTTTATTGTTGTACAAGATGTAGGTATTTAGGGATGGCAAGAAGGAAAGCCATTTCCTGAAAGGAATTATTGCTATCACACCTGTCAGTGAGTATTTAGGGACAAGGAGCTCCTTAGCTTATTTTGTTCAGCATGTCAACTAGGTTTGTAAGCCAATAACCATCACTATTTTTTCACTGCTTTTGACCAGTGTCTGAGGAATCCATTCTATCACAGACCTGTCATAATTGCATCAGAATTATTTGTGTGAGTTGGATGTAACACGTAATTTTCTTTTATTTCTGACATTTATGTCCAGCAGTAATTATACCCTTCTATTTTTTCTGTGTTATCTTTTACATTATTTTTTCTCACTCCTTTTGCTAGACATTTATTTCAGAAATGTCCTCTTCCTGAATTGAATAGAGCAATTTTATTTATTTATTTTTAATCTATTTCCTATATGTTTATCTTGTAGTCTTAGACGGAATAGGAAATCTCAGCTGTAAAACTTAAGTTAAAAAACATCATTCGACTAAGTTAAACTAAGGCACAAAGAAGACAGACTCCATTCAGTCAACACAGAATGCAAAAGATGACTCCGTATGTGAAGTGAAGGTTAAGTTAATTTACAAAGATGAATGATAAAAGTGAGTCTTTAGAGTTGACACTTCAAATTGGAAATTATGTATCTAGGCAAACATATTAAATCTGAGATCTGTTAATAGCTTAAATTGAGGAGAAACAGTCTAGAAAAGGGCTTCCTCATAGTAAATTATATGCAGAATTTAATTCAACATTAGAAAGCCAGAAAAAGTAATTGCTGGTGTTATCATTGTGAAAAAATGATATCTTTGTATTTTCAGGCATGAACAAGTACCTTTTAGGAGTGTGCTATCCGCAATTTTCTCATTCAGTATGTTTTTGAGCTTACCTAATCTTTCAGTACTATCAAGGTGTGGAAACCAAAAGAGAAAAGGCTATGCTTTCCAGGAGCTGGGTTGTACGAATCCTGCTACTTATTTTAGCTTGTGCTATTATAAATCAGTGCTCATAGGAAGCCTCCTAGCTAATTATAAATGAAGGTGCGGGATTTGATAGTCTGGACTACCAGAGCAGAGTGGAAAACGAGGCAAAAGGAAAAGAGTTGTGTATAAAAATTAATAACAAGAATTTCAGGGAAATATCCTTGTAAAAAATATTTAATGGATAGAAAATTTTATTTTTCTCACTCCATGATACAAGATTGTCATTTTCTCTTCAGCAGGAAATAAATTTTAGTATAAAATAGCTAGGCAAATGGCAGAGGCCTTTGGCATATCTCAGTAGAAAACCTGTTCATGGTACTGCAGCTTCTGCTGAGAGAAGGGGAAAAAAATAATACAACCAAACTTTTA
The DNA here is from genome assembly GCA_013399175.1 of Odontophorus gujanensis. Classification (NCBI taxonomy): domain Eukaryota; kingdom Metazoa; phylum Chordata; class Aves; order Galliformes; family Odontophoridae; genus Odontophorus; species Odontophorus gujanensis. The sequence goes on along the minus strand of VXAB01002568.1, from coordinate 57,327 downwards.
ATGAAATCATTCTAAAACAGAAGGAAAAAAAAATAAAAAGGAGAACAATTATGAGGTTTTCTTCTCCTTCGAAGACAGCAAAGCTTTCCTATCCATGGTTGTGACATTGTGACTACTTTTCTTTCTCCCAGTTTCAGATGGAAAAAAATGCATAAGTACTTGTGGAAAAAGAAAACAAATACTTGTGCTTCCCAACTGACTGAAAACTGGTACATCACATTATTTTTTGTCACAGCAGGTTTACATGAGAGAAAATATGAGGATAAATCAGACACCATATGTGCAGCTCCACAATTATTAAAAGAGCTCTTCTCTAATGAGAACTATGTCATTGTTTCGCAGTTCTTTACTATCCTTGCATCCATGCTATTTCTGGCCATCTGTGGGAACTATTATTAAATCAGACTCTGGGCAACACTAACAACAGAAGAAAATTACAGTTAAAAGTCTGTATTACTGAGGAAGCCTAATAAATTACTAGCTGCTCACCAAGTGCTGTTATGACCAACATTAATATCCCTTTGTTACGTAACAAAATAGTGATAGTAAAACTCAGCACCTAGAATGCTGCTTTGGAAGGGATGTTTCCAATTTCAAGATAAGCTAGTGCCACGTCGTGAAAATAAATCTTTGCATAAGTTATTTGTAGGATGGAAATCTACTACTTATATCAAGATAATTCAGACCATCTCAAAAGGAGAAATGTCTTTCTTGTTGCTGTGGTTTTCAGGGTCAAGCTTATAATCATAATAGTATTAGCCATATACTAAGCTTGTTTGAACAGCATTTTAATTATATTTTAAGTACAATGATTTAAAGTTTCTTGTGCTTACTGTGAAATAATAGGTCAAGAAAAGCAGTGAATCAGAGAATAAGCTATGTATTTTTACAGACTAGATAAATAGATAAGTCCATATTGAATTCTGATATCGAGCAGAAAAATGAAAGGTAAAAACATACTATATTAATCCATCATTTTGCAGACAATCATTAAATTGAACTGTTGGGATGACTGGAAAACAGTATTTGTCTAGTGGAAATGAAGATGTTTTTCTAATACTGTCTGAAGATACTGGGAAAAGTGTTGTCATGCACAAAACTATGTAAACAGTATAAATACTCTGTTGTGTTATTTGAAGACAGCTTAGACATCTTTTAGTTTGTTTAGACCTAAATCTGGAAAAAAAAAAAGCCCTTCATTAATATGCTAAAAAATATGAAGCAGCATGTATTGGAATTAAGGTGAGAATATGTTAGCCAAATTTTCCTTTAGAAGTAAAAAGGGGGGGGAAGATTTCCCTCAGTGTAAGTCTTATGAAGAGATAGTGTTAGTAAAACTAAAAGTGAATTTCTAGAAGAGTATAAATTGAGCTGTGTTGGGTCCGTTGGTATCCCTTCTGTCCTTTTGACCCCTTGGTCGGTCTTCTATTGAACAACATTGCTCATATGAGTAGGTGATGTGCTGGAACAGGGAGATGATCTGGCAAAAAAAAAAAGTGATTTTTTTCTTCTCTGCCTTTCCACTCAACTAGTTTTAATTTGGAAATCGAGTGGTTTTTTCATTCCAGTCATGGCCGGGGTTCAGCTTAAACCTCTCATGGAACTGCAGCCAAAACTAGCAAATCAACTTTCTTCAAAAAGGAATCTCTATATGTACCTGAAGGGAGGTTGTAATGAGGTGGGGGTGTGTAACTGGTGACGGGACAAAGAGGGCCTGATGGCCACCTTATTTCTGTTGTGGGCCAGGCTGCCATTAGCCTTCATGGTCACCTGGGTACACAGCTGGCACATGTTCAGCTGAATGTTAACTAACACCCCGAGATCCTTTTCCATCAGCTGACTTTCCAGCAACTCATCCTGAATCCTGTACCGGTGCATGGGGTTTTGTGATCTGAGCGCAGGACCCAGCACTCAGTCTTGTTGACTGTTGTGTAATCCTGCTTTTCTATGTGCCTCTGCAGTGCCTTCCTACTCTCAAGCAAATCAACACTGCTGCTCAACTTCTTGTCATCTGACAAGGGGGATTTGATTGCTCGAGTGTGCGCAGAGTAGAGCAAAAAAGCTGGTCAAGGGACTAGAAAACAATAGCTATGAGGATGGCCTAGGGGAACTAGCACTGTTTAATCTGCAGAAAATGAAAATAAGGGAAAATTGCTCTGTATAACTACCTGAAAGGAGATGGCAGTGACATGGTTGTGTCTCTTTTCTCAAGTGCTGAAGATGCAGCAGGGGAGGTTTAGATGAGATATCAGGAAGAATTTATTTGTGGAAAGTATGGTTAGACATTGGAATGGGCTGCCCAGGGAAGTGGCGATGCATCAACCCGGAAAATATTTAAGAGATATGTAGGTGTGGCACTTAGAGACATGGTTTAGTGGTAGACTTGTTAGGTTGTTGTTAAGACTTAATGGTCTTTTCCTACCCAAATGATTCTATGATTCCAACCAGATTACCTCATTCATTCTATTGTGTGCTTAGGATGAAAATAGAGAAAAGAAGTGTGGATTTTTCCATCAGCCTAAGCAAGGTAATCCTGCTTTTCCACATGGGCAAGAATGAGAGATTTTCAGACTGTGAGAATGATTATATAATGTTGATTAATATGAGAGTGTTTAATTAATGACTAAAAAGAAGCTTTACTTCATCTGAATATCCTCCACTGAGGCTCTTTCCTCTGCTTAGTGATCACCTAAGATTTGCAAGAGTCTAAACATAATAGTTCTCAGATTGCATTGTGTGTTGCTGAACAAGATGAAAAAATATTTTCTACTTATGTACTCTCCCACAAAATGACTAAACTGACTTTCAAAAATGTTTGTTTTTTTTTATTAATCCTCTGATTTTGGGCTTGGTTGGCAGAAAATATAGTCTGGATTACAATAAAAGTTTGAAATTATTATAGTGTTGTCATTCCCAAAACTTTAGAATTTAGACAGAGGCAGGAGAAGCTCTTTAGATTCTGACTGTGAAGTGATGAGTACCTGAGTCAGTAATGAGGATGCTTTTGTGCCAACAGCAACTGATTCATCAATAAAGGGCCTGTGAGGAGTTTGAGTAAACTGCAGGACTTTGACATTTGGTACCAATCATGTGATCAGCATTTATGACTGATCAGTAAGAACATGGTGCAGTGTTCAGCTGTGTCTCCCAGTTCCATGTCAGAGATAGTCTGTGTGGTTAACTCAATAACAGAATGATGGCAGGGTGGGATGAAAAAGGGAGCACAAACGTTTCTCAGGGAGGTGGAGAAATCAATTGAGGTCACAGTTTCAGAGGAATAAACTTATGTGAGGAGGTGGGATCCTCTTGCCTGTACTCACAGTGTCTACTGATAGTTGAACCTATGCCACCTAGACTAGAATGTCTCACTGTACAATTTTTTTTGTTGAAAAGGAATTCCTGGTGCTTCCTGGTATTGTATACGGTCAAAACTTAGTCATGTGCGATTTCATGATGATATTATGGGAATGACCTACTTCATTTCTTCTACATACTGACCATTTTATCACTACCTACTGGCAGCTTCTTAAATTTTTGTTTTGTAGCAGACCTACTCCATTCTTCTAAGAAATTGCTTTCTTTTTTTTTTTAACTAATGAATTATTGAAAATCATATTTTACAATTCATTTTACTACAAACTCATTAGGCAATTGTAGGTTTTATATTTTACTTGCTGTAAGATTTCCAGTGTCCATTTGGAAGGCTTTTGTCTTTTAGATGCCTTAGAGCACTATAAAATCATAGTAAATACTTTTAAATAATATCTGACAGTTAAAACATAGTAGAAAATGAAGATTCTGATCATGAGAGAGATACGTTATTTTATTAGGAATGTCTCTGTGGAATTCTAAGACTGCAGGCCAATGAAATACCAAGAACAACTACAAATTTGCTTTGATTAGTGGAAGATAAATGACAAAGCTTTCAGTTAAAAAATAAAAATAATTTGTTTAATCAAATATGACAGCCCAGGGTGGCCTTTTTTCTTCACCATCTCGAAACTGTGTGTGCTTGCTTCATACCCTGCTCAGTCTATTCATTTCACGTAAAGAGAGAAGGATCTTATTTTAATTATGTGGAATTTCATGTCCAAGTGAAACAGCCAGTCTAGTAGATATCAGAGATTTGTTTCAGATTGGGGTCAAAGGCGTATCTTCAAATTTGTTCCCGTATTATTTCCAAAGAATGTAGCTAAGTTGATGGGTTCAGGGCATTTCCTCAACTGACAGTCTGAGAAAGCTTTTGACTGACAGAACAACTGCAGTTTTCTGTACTTTTTTTCTGACTACTCTGAATTCAAGCTCGTGAAAAAACAGTTGGCCTTTGTTGCAGTGAAACCGAAACCAAGACAAGTCACTGCAAAGAAAAAGAGTGACAAACCTACAGCAGATGGGAATTGAAAAAAGAAAAGAAAAGAAAATATCTATAGCCATTTCAGCTAGTGAAGTACGGAACGCTTTCAACTATTTGTATACTTCTATGGATCTGTGTTTAGATACATGCTTTGCTCAAAGATGATATTGAACAGCTTGAAATTTCATTCATTTTAATTAATGAATTTATTTTAGCCTTTCATTTCCTTCCTTGTGAACTTGTATGGTCCCTAAGTCCTATAAACTGGGTAAAATGCTGTACCTAACTTAATAAAAGATGATTTTTGAGTTATTTTCAATTAGGTCAGGATTTCATCTGTAGTTGTCTTAATTACAGTAATGAGGGCACTGAGGCTGGGTGCTGGAAGGCAAATGTATTTTTGGCTCAATCTTGATGAGGACAAACTGTCCTCAGCTACTAGAAATCATTCAAATAGCTGCAATATTTGACTGTCTTGGTGACTGATCGAACTGTGGTTAGATCCAATGATACTGAAATCCATTAGCATCTTTTTTCTACAGTTTGATGACTTGATGCACCCTATGAGAGACTGTACTGCTGTGTGTAATCATCTCCACCCAAGAGTGTACCTATACCAGTTCTTTTTAATCCAGTATGCTTTTGTGTTGTTTGCCTGTGTTTAAGGAGGCAAGGAGCTCATGGTTACTTGAGAGCCATAGTCTCCCCTCTCTCACATCCCACTTCTGGGTTGCTACAAAGGCTACTGAGGCACTACTTATATGTCCCTAAACTACCTATCTTCTCTCTTTACATGCATGTTTTTTAGCATCTGGATTCCTAGAAATAAAAAAGAAGATTAGCAAATAGTAGCAAATATGGAGAAGGATTTTCATTTTTTAATTTACCAGCTCACCTATTTTAAGAAAGTTTACATCACAAGTGACCATTTTGCCTTCTCTAGGATGACATGTATCCTCAAAACTTAACTTAGTGATTTGTTAAGTTAATGCCAACAACTGTTGTCTTTTTACATTTAGTTAATTTTTGCAGAAATGTACTTAAGAAATAAATTCTTTTTCATATTTTATAATTTTTCTTTCATGAAGAGAGCACAATGGTTATGCAATGGTGTGTTATGTGTTACTTGAATCTTTTTTTTCATGAATGAGGAATTGTAAAGAAAATTTGATAATAATAACAATCAGAATATTTATCTGAGATCAAAGCTGGTAGAGTTCATTTATTTGATTATATAACTTTAAAGCAGTTGAATTCCCATCAGTTCAGAGAGTGCCACAATGATAAACACTGGTCCAGTAGTAAACTTTCTTGAGGAAAGGAGAAGGAGGCTGCCTTGCTGACACTGTGACCTCCACAAAGTTGCCATTGTGTGCGTTGGTGATAGTAAAAGTACCAGCTTCCTGAAACCAACCCTGAAGTGTTAGGAAAAAAATTAGATGACAAGATGCAACTCCATGCTATTATAGAAAGCATCTCTGAGATATGTGGAAAAATAGTTCCTTCATTTTCTTCTGCTTTCTATAAAAGTAAAGAAATTGTGAGATTGCAGCTGTGAAATTGTGTTAAGAACACGACGAGAAAGGTTTAAATTTGTTGTTTCTCATTTCGCTGCTGTTCATTTGAACCTGGGTCACTGATAGCAAGAAATCTGGTGCCAACCAAGAAAGAAACTTAAAATGGTTGCGCTAAATGAGAGCATGAAATTAGCAACGAAGATTTAATCAAATAAATTGAAGCTTCTTATTTTGTTTGCAGTGTTCATGCTGCTGTATATCCCCACGGGTAGTGTCCTGGTTTAGTAATTACTGTGTAGCCCATCTACCCAAGACTACATTGCTGTTCTACTGCTCCAAAGAGATGCATCCATGCTGCATCTACTTATCTGTTGTTCAAGGCCATTTCAATATGCCCCAGGCACACTCAAACTGCTTGATTACAACAGCTGCCTGTAAGCCTTCCAGTTCTATTCCAGCAAAGCCCTTCCAGTGTGCATATCAAGTCCTGGGAGCTTCTGAGTCTTATTCTCCCCAGCATGTTTAATGCCAGAGCTCCTGCCCTCACCAGCCAGCCCCCCACAGTGAAAACAGCATGAAGGCAGAGAGAGCAACAGCAAAAGACAAGGAACACCTGGCCTTTGTGTTGACTGCTTGCCAGAGGTGTACCCTGGAGGACATATTTCAGAGCCACCTGAAATGTTTTTCACATCTATGCAAAGACCAAGCATAATAGTACCAGACCAGGTGTGAAGGGTTCTGTGTTCCACCTTCCATGTGTGCAGCCTGTGATAGTTTTGTGGTTTGAATAAAGAAAAGTAAGGAAGAGACGGACGGCAGTCAGCAGAAGGCAGTATGCTACCATCATCCACTGAAACCTTTTAGTGAGATTTAACAAAAAAAATAGTTTCCGTTATGGTATGTGAGCTATCAGCAACAATGCTGCCTATGTCAAAACAGCCGTGCCAGCCTTTTTCAGTGGGTGAAGGACAAAGAGGGTGTGAAGGTGTAGTGTATGTAGTTACTGAGAGACAGAGCAGATTGTTGCACAGATATAAGAGCTGCTGGCTGCCCTGGCAGCACTGCCTTTTGCAGTTGTAAGCCCCAAACCTCTGCTGTACGAGGTTGTCATCTAACAACTTCAGAGCATGACTCAGAATATGGCTGCCACATCTGCAGAAGAACTGCAGGGTTGCAGCTTGGGGTGTGCACTAGTAAAAGCTGGCAGCAGGACCTGGAGGTGGGAGCTGCTGTCCTGACACAGATCTGCTTTCCCCAGAATGTTTTCAAGAGGACAAACTGTTCTAGATACAGACTGGGGCTGTGTTAATAGGAAGAGTGTGGTACTGTGGCTGCTTTTTAAGAACCTCAGGTTTGCTGTGACAGTGTGGGCAGCTTGGATGCCTTGGTTGGTGTGGGGTTTTTGAGGAAGGAATGTGGGGGCACAGGTCTGTGCTATACTAAAGGAATCTGATAGGGTTGGAGATAGGCTAAAGCTGCTGCTACTTGTTCAAAGTGTATCTGTTGTTATGTATGTGTTTACGTATCATCTAGAAATGATATATACATTTATATATAGTGTGCATATAATACAATAATAATTCCTAATGTTCATATTAGAATTACCCTGTTTGCAGATATCTTTCTGCAGTGAAGCCATACTGGCAGTTGAAAGCATTTTAAGAATGGTAGCTGCATGTTATTTCCTGGCAGGTATGTGTATCCATCAGTTTGTATGATGGAGTACCCAAAGTCAGAGTCAACAAATCATAGAATGTATTTATTACTATAGCCATATTACCAACCTATTAATAACGTTGAGTATGATTATAGAACTTAAGCTGTTTTTCCTGATCCATACAAAGCAGACAACTGGGTACAGTTTCCTGTTTTAATTTTCTTCTTCATATTAATAGTATGTGAAAAAGACTGATCATCATGAGGGTACACAGACCTATTCCTTCCAATGTTAAATAAAGGCAAGTTAATTTCTAGTGTGTCCATTCAGAAAATGGTAGTAGGAACACAATACTAGCTAGTATTTAAAACTTTATTTATTACCCTGTGTAGATGTGTAGAGGTGATAAATCAGCTTGTTTGGGTACAGTGGCTGTATTTTCAGATACAGTCTCAACTGTTAACACTGAATGTCTTGTCTAGACACCTTTTAATAACACAGATCAATAGCATAAGTGTTGGGAATTCTGCAAACAATTTTTTTTGTGAACACAAAACTAATTTTAAGCATATACACATTTAAGTGGGGGGTATTCCCATATTTAGATATTTATATTAACAGATGAACAATGGTCTAAGTATGCTTTCTTTTATTAGATATATTATATACTGTATGTAGATACATTATCACTTTTGGAGCTAGTTGTGTATAATACAATATTTTTTCAATCTCTATTTGTTAAGCTTACATCACGGGGAGATGTAAAATACTGTTTAGTATGTATTTGCTAAACTAGTACAGTAGCAACATCTCTTTTAGTCCATCAATTTCAAACAAAGAACCAGTCAAAAATAAATAAATAAATAAATAAATAAATAAATAAATGCTAAGAGTGAAATGCTGAGAAGATTTAGAAAGCACAGTAAACTTTGAAATAAATTATTCTATGATACATTAATCATGATTACGTACTTATGAGGAAGGTGTCAGAACCCAGATTTAGTTTGTTTTCCACAAACTACTGAAAAGTAGAAGAGTGAAAAACATTAACGGGAAAGGAAAGGGAGATGGAGACACGTGTTGCGTTTTCTCAAGAATTGTAAAAAAATGATCTCCATCTCAGAAATAATTAGTTAATTGAAGGGGATAACTGTGGCAATTTGGTGAACTTTTTATGTGACTTATGTTTATTTTTGTTTTGCTTTTTTGGTTTTTATGGTTTGCGGTTGTGTGTGTGCATTTTTAACCAGGGAATTGGTGTACAACTCTTTTTTACACACTCTTTCAAAGAAATAAGAATATATAAGAAGTGTTTTCCCCACCCTGCAAAACTTGTTTTTTGCTAGTTGCTCAGCAGTAAATTAAAATCACTATTTACAAAGCAATTTCCCTTTTTTACTTAATGTGCATAATGCTGTCATTAGTTTTGAGGTAGACGATGTGTATCAGAAACGAATGCCATAAATACCTATAATTTGTGCATATGCATGTTGAAGCTAATGTACAAGTCCTGATGTATATCTGTTCAAAGGTGCTTTTGATTGAAGAAGAATTTACATTGAAATTGCTAGTGATGATTAAAGTTCAAACAGGTTGGGTATTCAGTTCATGAAAAACTGTCTACCTCATATATGTGTTTGAATCCCATCCATGTGGATAATACTATTTGAGGGTTTGAGTCTAATAGAGTTATTGAAGATTATTTGGCATCAGTTTACCAGAGCTGGAAACATACACACAGTTTAATGCTGTGAAATCAATATCTTATGCTAAGTAAAGAGGTAATATATAATTTCATGGTATTTTGTCAATATGTAAAATAGCAATTTAACTACTTTTTAACGTCAGAAAGTTTTAAGGCTAGATGATTAACATCCAGTTGCTCTACTGAGCAGACTAGAATTGTGCTTGCCTTTTGCTAAGTATAAGCAATAACCACACTTTTAGTTGAATATCATTTATTTTACAAAGCAAAATAACCTTGAATGAAATATTTCAAAATAATCTTGAATTAAATATTTCATATTTATGCTTTCTACATTTCAGTAGAAAGTGGTGATGAAATCTTTCTTCTTTGCAGTTCTGTTCTGAACAGTATGCTTTTGTTTTTCCCTTGGAGATGAGAGTCAGCTTGAAGAATTTGTATACCATCATAAGATGGGTATATCACAGCCACATAGTTTTGTGTGGACAGTTGCAAACTGAGTACAAGAGTGAGTATTGCTAGAAAGAGATTCTCAGTATAAATTTTCTGGAAATTCTGTGGAAGAAAGGTGATAGAACAGTAGCACATGGTACAAATAACACAGAGCAGAGCAAGTTGCTTTGCTAAAGGAGTGACCATATGGTCTTGATTCCCATGCCTACAAGGGGCAACAGTATTGCCCTAAGGTATTTCCTCTGCCATCCAACTGCCACTTCAGAAGTCACTGTTGTTCCAACAGTGTTTCTCACCTGAAAGTTTAGAGAAGCAAATTTGTCACTGAGTAACAGAAACCTCATATGAATAATAAGTTATGAAAGCTTTTCTATAGTGACTTAAATGGAGAGAAGTCAACAGCAAGAAAATTGCAGTGTGTATCAGACTTGTGATTGCTCTGGAAATGGGGTAGAACATAAAATGACAGCTTCATGACAATCAAAAAGACAAATCTAAATGTCAAGAACTTAATGTACGTTTAGAAATAGGGAATGACCATTCTCTGTTCGTCATCTTTAAATTCATTTCTCCTCAGCTTTTAAGGCAAATCTCAGGCTGACAGAATAGCGTACAAGCAATCCACAATAATGATCAATTTAATTATAAAATAGCAGGTGAAACTCACTGTTAATTAGCAAAATAATGCACCACAGAGGAGAAAAAAGAAAACACAGTAATTATTTACATGCAACAAGTAGCTGTAAATTTATCTATTTGTAGTCATAGGATATATGATGTGGTAATTATTGTTAATAGTTGTCTGACACTTCCCATCCCTGGACCCACCCCATCGGTTCCAAAGCTTTCAGAAATATGTAAATTGTCTGAAATAGGAAAGTAGAACTTTATTTCCACTCTTTCATCCAGTGTTAGCAGAACACAGAAGTCTAAAAGTTAGTTGTACTCAAGGTCTTTACACTATTTGTTGAAGTATTCGGTGCATTTATTGGATTCTCAGTTTTTTATGTATTTCTTGATTCCATTTTATTCACACTTAAGATCTTTACTGCAGTTTTCTATGAGAAATCATTTGGCATAGTAACATTTGATTCATCATTCATTTGACCCTGAAACTGCTGAAGCCCACCTACCTCCAATTCCTGTGCATTATTTTAAAGAGATTTGTGGGTTTGGTTGTACATTTTGGAGAAGAAATACCCACTGACGTTGTGCAATAATTTCAACTGAAAAAATGGAGATTTTATTTATGAAAAGGCAAATAAGAACTGTGGATAATACCCTACATGGTTTTGAGATTTTAGATGGAGTCTTAAAAGCTGATATTTTGAATTCAGATTACAAGTGTTCATCCAAGTACCAGGCAGAGAATGAGAATGTAATAGTTTTCCTCTTCTTTTAGTCAAGTACAAAGGAGAAGCCTTTCAGGGTCAAACAATTTCCCAAATTGTAAGACCTCTATTGTTTTACACCATGTGAAGTTAAAATATATGCAGTTCAGATGAGTAGTGGAATGTGTCTACCCTCTCCATCTTCTGTGGAATGACTGTTCTCCAAACTAATATTCATTGTACAGAGATATATACCAAAAATGGGAAAAAAAACCCAAAAAAAAAAAAAGGAACAAAGGTTCAACTGTACATAGCAGTTTTAACTGCTACAAAAATCTGATCTTGTTATTGAAAGTTAAGAATAAACTGTTTTCAAAGAACAGAAATAGAAAGGTGTTTTCTTCAAGATTAAAAGTCAAGATGAGAGGTGTTCTTTTTTTTTCTCCTTCTTTCATTTTTTCTTCCTTTTTCTTTTGTTTCCTTGTAATGGATTTATTGTTTCTCAGTGATACTGAGAAGTAACACAGAATCAGTGGAGAAAAATGCCATTCTACGGTAAACTTGAGTTCTCAGAGTTCTTTTCCAGTCTTTCACGTCACTGAGATAGATTTGTTGTAGTAATCCTGTGGTGAAAGATACATTGGAACATCCAATGAGTAGTTCTGTTTTAAAATGAGAGTACCTCAGAAAGAGAATGTTCAACAACCACTATGAAATTCAGTTGTTGAACAGTTATAAAAGATCAAACTTGAATTTATTTGTATAAAATATCTGTCTGTAATAGAGCATGTTGTTTGTTTCAAATAATTCAGTGCATAACTTGTTCTCCAAGAGATATTCTATGAGAGTTACCTCTTGCAATAAATTAAAAGAGCTGATGTACAAAAAAAAAATGTAACCTAAGTGACACTGTTACAAAAAGTAAGGCAATGATAACCAAGGAGAAACCTTAAATTTTATTAATAGGGAAATTCAGAATGGGATTGATTTTAATGAAACACAGGGTAGGCAGTGTGAAGTATAGTATTGTATATCAATCTTAAGGCTAAGATTGAGTTTGGAGCAGCCTCTCCCTCAGTCAAAATCTTATATATGTGAGTGTTGAATACTGAAAAGAAAATCACTTATGCTAAAATAATTATGAATTCTATCACTGAGCTTGTTCATTTTATTTTGACAGGAAAAAACCTGTAAAGATGTTTATGTGGTGGTCAGCTGTTTTACTTCTTGGATGCATTTTGCTTGGAGCAGATGGGTGGCCAGCCAAAGAAGGATACGACTTTAGGCCCTATCAGCCCCTCGTAAGATTACGCCACAAGGTACCGATTACTTTCTAGCACTTCTGACTTCTGTTGCATGGTCAAGGGTTAATGTTTATGCCAGTTCTGTCTTCTTTTACTTATTGGAGTGAAGTTTAGAAAGGAACTTATTCCGTACCATTATCTGTAGAAATCTAGAGTCGATTTGACAAGTAAACAGGAGCTGATTGAACCAGAAAGCCCAGAAACTTTTCAAATATAGCGAGCTAAGCAATAGTGTAGTTTCAGAAGCTAGAGACTGCATGTATCAGCAGAAGCTCTGAGAGGGCCAGGGGGGCTGTCTCCTAAAGTGACTGTTAGCATCTGCTGAAGGCAAAGACTTGTCCTGGGACCAACTAGATTTTAGACCACACAGCACTGAGAGAACTGTGGGTCAGATAAATTTGGTGATGGAGTTAACTCATCAACAAAACCTTTTTCTGTGTGAGGTAGCTGTTCACACTGAATTTAGGCATTTTGAGCCACGGCACAGTGCAGGTATTTCCTGAGGTGCTGTGTTTCCCAACTTCAAGCATTGTGTGCTATTCAAAGTTTACACACCTTCCACACCTTTGTCATTTATGGACACATAAATTACACATCTTTCTTATTGATGGAAACTTTAAGTGTTAGTTTCTATTAATATTTTGAGATGAAATACGGTAAACGTAATTTCTCAGATTTAGATGCTCTCTGACATTAACATTGGGTTGCATGTGGAACTACTAGAATGTTGCTCTACCTTAATAATACTTCTAATCCTCTAATAATCCTTGAAATAAATACTTGAAGATTAATACTGGGGTGGATCACACATGCATACACACATATGTATGTGAACATAGATATATATACACACATACGCATATGAACGATAATTTTTTCTCTGTTTTTCACTTCTTACCACTTTATTAATTATATATTTTTGAAAATTATATACGGAAAGGAAAACATATGTAAAGAACAGAAGGGAATGATGTTCTGTAAGTGGATCTTGTATTTTTTTAGAATAAAGCATAAAGGATAAGAAAAGAAATTATATAGGAGAATACACGAGAGGAAAAAGCAACGAGGTGATGGATTTTGAAAAGCAAGGAGGATTTGGGCATTTATTTTTTTTTCTAGGCAAAATGTGCCTGGAAATTGGTTTAGGACAGTTCAACTTTTGATATGAGGGATAGAAGCTACTGTACAACAACAAGGAGGGCAGAATGTTTCTAAAGTCATTTTTTACAAACAATTCTGGCACAGACACACATACTCAAAATATATAAATAGTAACCATTGAGGAAACTTTCTTCACCAGTCAAGCATTTTATACTCAAATGCTTAAATCATTATGCAAGCAGAATGCTTATTACAAAGAGAGGATGATCACAAATATCAGCAGTCATACTTGCTTTGATCAGGCGGTGTGTATGCAAGTTTATGAGTGTGCAGATTAAAAAAAGATGAGTAAACACTCTTGTTCTAGTGCAGGAGAATTTATCTTGGGTGATGGTATGACCACAGCAGCTCTAAACATCAGACTACACAGAAAATAATCCTGTTGTTTATCTGTCAAGATAATACCTAGGTATTATCTTGAAAAAATAATTGTGTTCATGATGATAGCAGGTGTTCATATAATAAAGGTTTTGTGGTTTTAAAAAGGATTATGAAGTAGTTTGGCTCCTCGTGCACAGAAATCACATGTAAATGTTTAGTTTGAATGAATTGTAATCTAGGAGGAAAAATTTCAAAGCTAAGGAATAAGGAAAATGCATAAGGAAAAACTTATACAGAGCACTGGCACAGGCTGCCCAGGGAGGCTGGGGAGTCTCCTTGGAGATGTTCACAAGTTGCCTGGACAGGACAGGGTGAATTCTGAAGGTCATTTGTTGGAAAGTCAAACTGGGGCTCAAGAGCAACAGGACCAGCCATGGATTACAAACATTTTTTTTTCTCAACAACTGGATGTTTGTCCCAATTCTGCCTCTTCTTCTACAGTATAATCTATCACCACTGTCTTGGACTTGGATAGAGAGAGACTATTACTGAACACTCCTGGGAATTTTATTTCCAGTCACCTTCAAACTGCCACTGATTTCATTTCTGTAGTTATTCAGAAAAAGATTATGTCTGAATTGCATGTGCGTTTCCTGTTGTGCCAGCTAATTTTCTGTGCTTAATTAGGCAAAGCTCTGAAAAAGTTTGTAAGGCACTTTTCATTTGGGATCCTTATTGTATTGCTGGTGAGAGTATTGCAAGCAATTTGTTGATACTTAGGTTCCTGCTTGAAATTGTTGGAAAGTATTAGTAGCATCCTAATGAATTTTATTCTTGAGATTTGTATGCTTTTTTCTAAGAGAATAATATTTATGCAGTGCCTTCAGTGAAAAAATGTATGCTGTGAATTTTCAGGTACAAACAGGAAGAGGGCAGCCAACAGAACACTGACGGCCAGTTTCTGATTTGTTGCTAGACACTAAGAAATATGTGATATAGTCTGTACATTCATATGTATATTCCAGGGCATGCCAAAGCCCCATATCTAACGCATGCACATACAGCCAGGTGAATACACATCGGTTATGGGGTATGGAGGAAAATCTATAATGCTGACAACAGTGCCTAACAGTATATCATATCATTATGGGTATGGAACTGCTTATTAAGAGGCAACCAGCAAACACTGCTTATTTAGTCATCATCACCTGAACACCTTTTATTCAGGCCTGATTGTGATTTTATGGAAATCAGGCTAGTCAGGGTTATAATGCCTAATTAAGAGTAAGCACTGGCTTGGGAGACTGGGCAGGGGTAGGTGGAGCAAAGCTGAGTGAATTTAAAGGAGGGAGGAAAGGAATCAGGACATTCAGAATTTAGTCTGTGCTTGTGACAAGGTGGGTGTTTTGTCATCAAAAAACTGCTAATTTTTTTTCCAAATGATCACTGATTTTGCTGCATTGGTCACTTTCCAGCCCTGCCATTATTTTGTCTTGTTTAGCTGAATTTTTGATGGGATCAAAGCCAGGTGCACAGCAATCAGTGTTTTCTGTGTAATTTTTCTTGATGAGAGTATTTCTTCTAATCTTCCTGTGAAAAGCCTACATTTTTCCCTTTTAGTCTGTCCTTCTTACGGTCAGTTTGCTGTTAGCCAGTTCACCTCTGATTCTCAGTAACTGAGGCCTGAATGAGATCAAAACTAAGTCCAGTTTAGAGGTCTTTGGAAAATAATGATTATTTTAATGGAACAAAGCAAGAGGAAAACATGTAATGCCTTAAGCGGGCTCCCTTGTTTTACTGAAGATGAATTCAAATGTATGAGTACAAAGCATAGAATACATTTTTTACACAGTTTTTTTGCTCAGAGACGGCAAAATACTGTCCCTCGATTAATAGTGCATTCTGTGCTACAGTGAAACACTTGTAAAATTCAGACAGGCCAAGAAAGAAATGGGCAGAGCGTAGTACTTGAGGATTCAAAAATAATCTGAGCTTTTCTTGTGTGGTCTGGTCCCCAGACAACTGGAGGTTTATAGTTCATAGTGTTTATCTGGAAATGCTGTTTGCCTGCAGCCTCTGAGAAGTCATAAAACTTGATCCTCTAAAATCCTCTGTCCTAGAGAAGGGGGGGGGTGGAAGATGCAGGGGGAAATCCTTTGCAGTAAGATGCAGCACTGAATTCTGAAGGCTGAGAGCAGAGCTTCTTTTAAGTGTGTCACTGCTGCTCCTGGTTCTAAGGTAACCAGAGAATTCTCTTCCTCCTGAGGCTCCCTGAATCTAATAGCTATGTCCTATGCAAATTCCAGGGTTTCATTTCAATAACAAGAATTGCTCCGCCCCAATTTTTCTAACCATGGTTATTTTGCCTTTCTCTGGGACACTGAATGTATCTTACATTCTGACCTACTGTTTACTTGTGGGCACTAGCATTTAAAAGGCATGGCAATTCTCTTGTCGTTTAAATTCTCATTACAGTCATTGTATGTTAGATAGCAAAAGCGTTTGCTTGATATTGCTTACTCTTTTAACATGCTCAAAGCTTTTATTTATTTATTTAAGTCTTAGGAATGTTGTTTATAAGATCTCTCTGTGAAACTTCTTCTACATTGCTTCTTCCAATCTGCCTGGCCCTGAGAGGGGGAAAAAGGGATGTTGAAGGCTGGTATTAAAGCAAGTGTGAAGTTCTTTCTCCTATCTGCCTGCTGATACTTCCTTCCATTGCTAACTCATTAGCAACATCTAGCTGTAAGCTTTTAGTCAAGAAGTCTCTGGGGTTAACGAGGAGGAGAAGGTACATCTTCACAGTTGTGCTCTCTTGCTACGGTTTCCTTGTGTGTTCCTGATACTGAAATCACCACTGTGAAAGCAATGAATCTCACCTCACTGTTTTAAGGGATGATGAGATCCACATGTATCACCTAGCTTTTAATTAACATTGCCTTTTTAATCTGATGTGTCAACGTGGAAGCAAAGAATGAAAAAAAAGTAGTGGTATATAACAGTGATGTAATTACCCTTAACATCACAGCACTGAAATTGACCTCATTATGTTGCTGTCCTGGAAGGGGAGTTCTGGTTAGTCTATGACTAGATAAGACAATGGTGTTTGGGACGTTGGTGCAAACACTATCTGTATCTGTTATTATCTACTGACTGTATGTTTTCATTTTCTATTACCATGTGAAGTCATCATCACAAATTCCCATCACAATAGCAACAGAAAACTGGAAGAAACTCATTCTACATAAAAATTGAGCTGCTTTGCTCCTGCACAAATTGGTACCACTTGAATTTCTAAGATCCAGGTGGCCTGAGACTTAAAGTGAATGTTACTATAGAAATTTAAGGGGTTCGGTTCTTTTCTTTGCCATCCTTGCCAAGTCTTAATCTTTTTATTATAAACTAGACTGCAAATAGTTTAACATTATAATTCTTCTATTTCTGTCATCCAAAGTTGTATTTTTTTTGCTGTTTCTTCTCATTTGTTTCCCCTAGAGTTTAATAACTGTTTTAATAACCTAGAAGATGATGATACGTGTAGACTTGTATCATCTTTATTACTCTTTATCATCTAGATTCATTAAAATGGAAATCATGCCAAGTAGGATACACAGTGCTTATAATGTGAAAAGGAGTATGCAAAATCAATTAAAAATATTAAGTAATGATGAATATATTCTATAATGCTGACAAGTACAGTGAGCTTCATTGGTGCGCAGGCAAACCGGAATTTACCCCTGCCTTGTTTTGTAAATTGAATAATTTTAAATGTGCTTAGCTATGGTTCCTCTTTGACTTTTCCGATTCTAATTAGCTAGTTGAATTTTGCTGGTAAAGTAGAGGAATGATGTACTCTAAACATTTAAGTACTAGTTCACATCTGTACAGCATTGTATTCTTAATTAAGTGTAGCATTGACGGGTAGCAAAAATGCTTTTGTAAGAAAACCGACAATTACATTAGAATTTAGTATAAAAAATAAGGTGCAATATTTATTTGGTCATTGCAAATGGGCTCCAATCAGGTCGTTCAAATACTAGACATCTGTCTGTATTTTCAAGACCAAGATATCCTTAAGACTTACTTTCAATACTTTTCTTTTTGTGATTGAAAAGTATTTCAGAAAAATTAGTTGGTTTTAACACTAGGAAAATTCTTAACTAACTGGTCTGGTTTAGTGCTTCATATTTCACAGGTTAATTTGTCATATTTTTTAATACATACTTTTGTAAGTGAGCTTATTTTCAAATATGGATTTCTTTGTTTCAGAGCAAAACCAAACAGCGCCTTGAGATTATCATGTACTCCAGCTAGCAAGTACTTCAACTTCATTTGAAAATGGTTGGACTTTGTTCTGAGTCTATTTATCATTCTTGCCATCTTAGCAAATACAAGTATTATCATCTCAGATCTTGAAACAGTCATGAAATTTCCCTGTTTTGTCTTCAGTTCACTTTGAATAATATTAGCTGTCCTTTTGCCCCACTCCAAACTTCTGTAACTCGTCATACTTCTTAACCTTCAACAGGAGTATTCGATCATATTGCATCTTAACAATGTGTTTTTTAGTTGTTTTCCTCACTAGCAGAGGGATTCCGTGTCAGTGAATGTGAAATGTGTTGTAAGGCACTCCAGAAAAATGACAATCAAAATTGTAGAAATGCCTCAGTACTGTGTCTTTGAAAACAGTTTGATGATGGACTTGTAATTTGATTTCAAATAGGATATCAACCTGATCTGAGCAATAACTTCGAATATGTTTGCAAGATCTCAGTTCATAAATAAAGCCAATTTTTAGAATGTCTTGCCATATTAATGACAATAAATTCAGGCCACCTCCATAGATGGCAGAAATTGTTATGGTCTAAGGATGAGTCTGACTATGTCTGTATTAGGCCATATGTAATGATAAAATGGAGAAGCAATTTCCTGTTCATCTGGAATCCTCCATGTAGTGATATTGATTCAGTATTGCTGAATCAATGCAGAGAATGAAAGCTGAGTTAAAGAAAGGATAATTGCTGTATAATAAAAAGCTTTATGAAGACCTCATAAAAAGTGTCAAAAAGGGGTTCTGGCTTGAGTATATTTTATTGTACAGCCCGTCTCCTCTCTTCTTATTTATATGTTCAGAGGATTAATCAGTGACATAACGTAGTAAAACATCCTTTCCAAGATTCCATTTTCCTCTGAAGTACTTTATCAAGTACCCCATTTAAGGGCTGACCACTACTAGGGCAGCATCTCTCATTGGAGATCCCTCCTTTGTGGATTTTTCCCCTGCAAGCCTTGATCCTTGGAGATGGGTGAGCTTTTCTCTTTATGTTGATTGTCTCTTTTCCATGCTGATAATCTTTCTAATTACAGCATCTATGAAATATAACTATGCAAATATAAAATATAATATGCTAACAATATCATTTGCTTTTATTCATTTTGTTAACTTCACCCCTTATAAATATTGCTTTTGTAGTGGGGACTGCTCTCATCTCATGCTATTGAGAAATTCAGGTTAGGCACTCTATCTGTCCTTCTTGTGAAACACTGCCATTGTTAACAAGCAGTAAGAGTACTCATTTCCATATAGTATACTGCCCCAGCATTTATTTTCAAGATCAGCTTTAATTTTTTCGTTTGGAAGCTATTCAGAGGAACCATGGTATGAAGCACAGGCGTATGCTTTGGTATATTAGGTTTAAGTAAACTTGATTTAGTCTTCTTTTCCAGCAGTCTATCCTTTACTCAGACAGAGATTTAACCCCATTATTCCCTAAACAAAATAACAGTAACAACACCCTTACCGGCTTCTAACTTAGTTAATGGATTTTTGCTAATAATGTAACATCTATTTACTATGAGATACTTCCAGTACAGCATAGTGCCTAAAGTTTGCAGGTTCTGAC
>VXAB01002568.1:0-37584 GCA_013399175.1 Odontophorus gujanensis | reverse complement strand
CCCCCCCCCCGGCAGCTTAACAAGGAAGGAGGGGAACCACACCAGTCAGAGCAGCAGAAGCAGAGGCTTTAACTCTTGTACTCACAAGTGAGCCCCTATGAGAATGAGAAGTTGGTGGTATTTAAGGACAGACTTCCTAAACTTCAGTTAGTGACCATTTCCCCTTGTCTTATCACCATGCACTGTTGAGAAGAGTATGTCCTTGTCCCTTTGCCTCCTGCACCTTAGATATTTATATCTCATGCAAGACCCAGACACCCTGCGCACACTCAACCTTCAGCCCAATCATGACCGTTACCCCTAAACCATTGGGCTGGACTCACTTAGGCAAGGATGTCCCAGTGGATGTATTACTGCAAGCCTGGATGCCCATGGATGTCACCTCTCTGTGAGAAATGTGGTGGCAGGATAGGAAGGGTGCAGGGTGAAGGAGTAAAGGTGAGGAGTGTGTGATGTGCAATGAATGCAAGACAAAGTTATGGGTAAAGGCAGGGAGAAGGATTTGAAGCAGTCCTGTGTGGAGCTGGGGAGTTGGACTTAGTGGTCCTTGTGGGTCCGTTGTGGTGTTCTGTAATTCTGTGATGTGTCATTTTTACTCTTTTATAGTTACTGTTATCATTGCACATGTAATCCGAGCTTAGGGCATTCTATTTACTTCTTATAAGTTCTTCCAGGATAAATCTCATCAGAGGAACATTACATCTGTTGCTGTGCTCAATTCCCTTCAACTGAAAATTATGAGCATTTGATGTCTTTCAGTTCCAGATTTGATTTTCAAACAAGCAAGCAAACACAACCCTCGCTGGTTTTATGACTTTGTAATAAGAGGGCCGGATGTTTGAGTGCCCCTTAAAAACTTTGATGGTTTTGGTAGCTCTGTTTGTGCCTGAAGTGCAAAGACAATGGAGAGTATAATGAGGTGCTAATGAAGAGGTGTTTGCTGCTTGTATCTGTGTTGATTGCTTGTTAGGCACCAATATGTTTATGCCTAGATGCTTTTAAGAGCATAGAAGATGGAAGATTTGTATATCAAATTTAAAACAAATATCTCTCAAACTTTAATAGCTAAAAAATTATTTCTCTTTGAAAGTGACACAGGAAATGAGCAAGGGGTGATTGTTTCAATTGAACTGTCTTTTTAGCTCTTTGTTATTTTCCAAGTTGGCATTCAATGTGGCTTGTAAAACATCAGTGCAAACTGCTCGTGCTCCCTGAATTAAGTAGAGCAGCCTAAAATATAACTTTAAGCATTGCATGATATTAATCGCATTTGTGTAATGTTTATTCTATCAAACAACTTTTTTTCACTTTAATTCTCCAAATAAGAATATAGTTTTACTCCTTCTACTTCTCCTCTTCCCATGAAAACAAACCAAAATGAATTTATCAGCTATTTGTTTAAGGCATAAGCTATAATTATGGGTACACAGCCTTGAATAAACAACCCATAATTGTAATTTCTGAGATGACGTGCATTCTGATGTTTTCTGAGAACAGAAGATTCTCTAGAGTGGTTCATGGAAATGCTGTTAGGTGTTTTTACTCTTTTCTAGACATTGTACTTGTACATCCATGCAAATAATACAGAACTAATATTACATTTTTTTAAATAGAATTTATTCAATTCTGTTTGTTTATCCAGCACTTCTTTGGGGTGGTACATTTAATATTCAGCATTGCTTTTCACAGGGGAAAATACAACTGGATGAAATAGTGTTGGAATGTTAATAGCAGTTACTGAAATGCAGTGAGCCAACCCTAAAAACTGTGACAGCCCAGTGCCATGACAATTGGTAGTTTTTTCTGTTTTAAAGGTCTGAGTAACCACTGCATTAGCTAGCCTGGTTTTCCATGTAAGGATGCCCCATTTGTCTCCATATAAGCTGCTTCCTAGTATAACCAGAATATGAGTAAAGCATACCTATCTAAGAAAAAATTACCAAATCCTCAAACACTTTCTATGCCGAAATATTTTCAAATCATTTCTTTTGATGGTTTGCTATGAGCAACGAACAGTTTATCATTTTTGTACATCAGTTATTCTATTCCACTGTACACTTGGCCTTCTGGACTGAGAGGGGCACATTGCTGACTTATTTCCAGCTTCCCATTCAATAGTACCCCTAAATCCTTTCAGCAGGGCTTTACTCCATCCATTCATCCCCTAGTCTGTACCAGCAGTGGGAGCTGTGGCAATCCGTGTTGAAGACCTTTCACTTGGCTTTATTAAACCTGGTGAGGTTCACCTGGGCCCACTGCTCGTGCCTGTCTGTCTGGGTGGCATCCCATCCCTCAGGAGCATTGACTGCATCACACATCTCAGTGTCATCATTTTCCTGTGTTGAATAACTTTGATAATATCTCTATACAGAGTTAACAAATGTCCCCTATTTAAATTAACTGTATACTATCAGAAACTAAGAAAGAAGGTAGTAGCCAGTATGGGAGTTAAAGGAAGGTTCTGAAATTTTCTGTGTTCTTATTGCAGCTCTCTCTGCATATTTTTTACTTGAAGCTACTTGCTTTAGACACTTACCCCAAGAGAAAATAGCAAAAAGCTTCACAGTTCATTGCCTGCTTCACTGGTGATAATTTATTGTTGATAGAATTGTAGCATATATAGCTCAACGTTATGATTGATTTTTGAAAAAGTAGTTGAAATGCAACAGTGAGATACTGAGCTAACTTTGAAATTTCTAGGATTAAAGCAGAAAAAATACCACCCTTATTCTGTGTTCTAGTTTCCTAAATGGGTAATGCAGTATAACCTTTCATTAGATCTCTGGTAAAATGAATATATTCCTAAAATACATTGTTGAATGTTTTACAAAAGAGCAGATGCAGCTGATTAATATTTATATCATGAACTTCTCTTTTCCTTTGCAACACTACCTTATCTTCCTTGTAAAGTAAAACAATGTATTATTATTAGAAAGTTCTCAGCACACTGGTTTTAATCAATACTGGGAGATAGACTGCAGTTCTTACCCAAAATTATGTCCTAACACAAACTAAACATTACTTGCATTCCTGGATTGTAAGAAAGAAACTGATGTTGACGCCGACACATCTGTAATCTCTAATTGTCCTTCTTCCTGCAGATATTCTTTCATCTAAACAAAATTTTGCAAAGAGGAAAGATAAGATCTGAATGAGCCTCAGAAAGGCTGAATACTAAAATGCAACACGCATCATGTCATTTTTAGAAAATTACACTTCAGAAAATTACACTTAAAAACCATCTATGAGATTTTAAAAAATGAGTAGAGGTTTTAGGCAAATTACTCCCATTAATGTCAATGGGAATTGTACAGAAAAAAATCCATCTGCATGGGTTTTTGAGGGGAAAAAATAGCACTATATTGTAAGGAATTATAATACTTCTCAGTAATTGTGAGAGTACCTGGAGTTTTAGGAACTCGTATGTGGGAGACGATAATGTGATAGTCATACTGGCCCTTAGTATTTACACAGGTGATTTGGGATGCTTAAAATATTGCTTCTTGGAGATCTCTCTCCCTCTTTATTTATGCAAATCTGGAACATCCTAAGATAATACCAAAATAAATGTAAACATTAAATACTGTTATCTTTTATTAAGGAAGGTAAGTCTAAGTGTGTGTGTATTACATATAACATTGCACAAAGGGAGACCTGGGTGCTTTGCTGTGAGGAGAGGCTGAAAGAATCAGGACTTCAGTCTAGAGAAGAAGGAGCTCAGGGAATATCTATTACTATCTGTAAATACCTGAAGGGACAGTTCAAATATGACTGAGCCAGGCTCTTTGAAGCAGTGCCTGATGACAAGAGGCTATGCACACAAACTGGACCATGAGATGTCTGAACACTGCCAACACTTCTGTGCTGTGCAGGTGATGAAACCCTGGCTTCGGCTGCCCGGAGTGGCTGAAGAGTGTCCTCTTTGGAGACCTCCAAAATGTACCTGGATGTGGGCTTGTAGCATTCTGTACGTGTTTCAGTGCACTGTACCTCTTCTACTAATGAAACGTTGTGCTGAGTATTGTAGTGATTAAAGCATTACAAAAAGAACCAACACTACATCTGAAATTAGTGTAAATTTTTTTTATTTATTTTTTTCCTCTTGTGTGCTATGAAACTGCTTATAATTTAACATGGGCTTGGTTTTTCATCAGAGAATGAGGTATGAAGTGATCCTGCCAAGGACCAGAAACTGTAGTTTTGTTGTATTTCTGAAAAAGTGAGCTGCCTACCAAACTGTGGTCCCCTGTGCACACTTGCTCTCTGCTTGCTGTGTCTGTGCTGTTATTTGATCTGCAAAAAAAGAGTTTATGTGACTTCCAATTCAAATTTCTTGTAATTAAACTCACTGTATTAATGTAAGCTAATATGTAGTTGTTGTTCAACTACCTTAGCTTGTGTATAGAGAAAGAGTAAAAATGTATTATCTTAGTAATACCTCCCTCTGAAATACTTGATTTAAAAGCAATTATTCCTTCAATGCCTTGAAAAATATTAATAAAAAGAAGAAAGAGTAATATATAGGAGAAAAGTACCTCCACGGTGGGATTGTCATTAAAGATAATGACCACAGCAGTATTTTTATGCATTTTAAATAGATTTTATGGTATGACTAGTGATACAGTTTCATTATACAATGTTAATCAGGCATTATTTTGTGATTCCACATTCCTCAGAGTTTTCTACCATTAGTGTTTTATATTTATCAAATTATTTTAATTTCTGTCTCCTCTCAAGGATGACCTACCATATGCTTTAGACTAACTTGCACTTTGTTTAAGAATTCCATTTGCTAATTGGTTGTTTTTTAAATACATCCAATAGGGAAGAGGGGACTTTGCCTGAGTTTTGCAAAACAGCAAAGGCTCCTCTGCTTTATTGCTTATCCGCTCTGACACACAACTAAATCCTAGGCAGATGTCTCAGAGAGGTGGATGAGTGAGGCTCTAGATACAGTGCAAGTATGTAGTTTGCTTTTTAAGACGACAGAATTAACTGGAATTCAGTTTCCTGTTGTGTGCAACAACCATGGTTTATTAATATCATCTCCTTTCAGAAAGGGAGAAACAAATAGAATGAACACCGTATGTACCTTGTTTGTTTGTTTGCTTGTTTTTACCTTGCTAAAGCATTTCTGTATCTTTTCAAGACACATTATTTTTATTTAACATCCCGTGGCTTGCTACATATTGCAAGTAGCTTATAAGTTATGATTTGCTAGAATTAAATTCACAAACGCAGCAGAATAGTTGATGATTTTTCAGCTTGCATTCGCTGTGCTTTGAGAAGTTTGCATCATGTTCAGTTTGTTGGACTCATAAGAAGAACTTCTTTACAGCTGTAGTACGTTCTGCGATGTGTTTTACAAATCTGATACAATGTGATGCAGCATAAAATGATGCAAAGCCATGCAACTTGTCTGAGTTTGGTTGGATTTTGGCTTTGATACACTGAGGTGGATCCAGAATACCTAGATGGAAGGTGATTTTGCAGAGGACTTGTAACAGTAGATCGTAATATAAAAGTGTGGTTCATGTAATCATCCTGGTAGTATTTGAACACTAAATACATTGTTCATTCCCATAGTAATGCATCCTATTGATTTCCTTGGAAACAGTAACAGGTACAAAGGGCATAGTAACATTATTCGACAGAGCAAATTCTCAGCTACAAAATACTTCTTCAACACAGTCACCACCATTAGTGCATTTGCATGGATGAGGTGATTGAGGTGCTCTTCATTTTGGGGTGTGAGAGCTTTGGAATGTGGCTTGTCTTTTACATTTCTGCCCTCACTGCTGAAATGCACTACTTCTAATGGGGTACAGGGAGCAATTTTGTAAATTTGGGGGCAACTAGCATCAACTCCCTATCATGCGGCAAAAATGCAAGTGAGAATTGATTGTTTGCTTACCTCTCTCATGTTTTTCCTTTCCAACAGGAAAATTTCTATGAACATCAAACATTTATTTCCTAAGTTATAGGTTCTTATAACCTTTATTCTATAGCATAAATTGTTGTTGGTCAGAAGACTAGTAGGGAGGTTAATAGAGATTCAGTCTTGGAGGGTAAAGGGGTCCAGGAAGGTTGGTTGCTCCTCTAGAAGGAAGTTTTAAAGGCGCAGGAGCAGGCTGTCCTCCTGAGTCGCACAATGAGCTGGCGGGGAAGAAGACCAGTGTAGATCAACAGGAAGCTTTTCCTGAGGCTTCTAGAGAAAAAGAGCATCTACCTCCTGTGGAAGAAGGTATGGGCAACTCAGAGAGAGTACAAAGAAGTTGTTAGGATATGCAGGGAGAAAAGTAGAAAGACAAAAGCCCAGTTTGAACTCAGCTCGACCACTGAGGTAGAAGGAAACAAGAAACTCTTTTACAAATATGTTAACAGTAAGAAGAGGGCTAAGGAACATCTCCACCCTTTACTAGATGCAGCTGGGAACATGACTGCTAAGGATAAGGAAAAGGCTGAGGTTCTCAATGCCTTCTTCATCTTTGTCTTTAAAAGTCAGACCAGTTATCCTCAGGGTACTCTATTCTCTGGCCCAGAAGTCTTGGATGTGCAGCAGAATAAGCCCCCCATGATTCAGGAGGAAACAGAGACCTACTATTCCTCCTGGACTGCCACAATTTCTTGGACCAGATCCATCCAAGAGTGCTGAGAGAACTGGTGAAGATGATACCCAAGCTGCTTTCCATCATCTGTCAGTGTTCCTAGTCAACTGGAGAGGTCCCAGAAAACTGGAGACTTGCCAACGTGACTCCTATCTATGAGAAGGGTCATTAGGAAGAACTGGGGAATGACATGCCTGTCAGCCTGACCTCGGTACCAGGAAAGGCTATGGAGCAGATTGTCTTGAGGGAGACCATATGGCATGTGCGAGACAACCAGGCTTGGGGCTGAGTGGCTGAATGACTGTGCGAAGGATCAGACCTGAGGATACTGGTCAACACTCAGCTGAACATGAGCAAGGAGAGTGCCCAAGTGGCCAAGAAGGCCAATGGCATCCTGGCTTGTATCAGAAACAGTGTTGCCAGCGGGAGCAGGGAAGTGATCACCTCCTGTATTCAGGCCTAGCAAGGCTGCATCTCAAGTACTATGTTCAGTTTTGGGCCCCTCACGTCAAGAAAGACGTTGAGGCCCTGGAGCATATCCAGAGAAGGGCAGCTAAGCTGATGAGGAGTCTGGAGCACAAGTCTTATGAGGAGCGGCTGAGGGAGCTGGGATTGTTCAGTCTGGAGAAGAGGAGGCCCAGGGGAGACCTTATTGCTCTCTATAACCACCTGAAGGGGGGTTGCAGTGAGCTGGGGGTCAGTCTCTTCTATTGTGTAAGTAATGACAAGACTAGAGGGAATGGCCTCGAGTTGCACCAGTGGAGATTCAGGCTGGATGTTAGGAAATACTACTTCTCTGAGTGAGTGGTCAGGCTCTGGAATGGCCGTCCAGGGAGGTGGTGGAGTCACTGAGCCTGGAGGTGTTCAAGGAATGTCTAGATGTTGCACTGAGGGTCAAGATTTGGTGAGAACTGTTGGTGATAGGTCGACATTTGGACTGGATGATCTTGTAAGTTTTTTTCCAACCTTGGTGATTCTATGATTCTAAATCACTGATTCTTAGTGACTTTTTACATATATTAATCCACATTCTTGTATCTTTTAATGGTAATAAGGATCTGTATTTGATGTGTAAGTTTTACTTCAATATTTTCTTCGTTGTGTTTCAGTTGCAGACGCCTTTAAAATGGCAGCCCTTTCCTAGCCAGAGGGTTAATTTTGCAGTTTAGAGATGTTCTACCCACTCTAATCACTGGTTAACCTCGAAGTAACTTCAGGCTTACGGACTTCTTCCATCTCAGTGTGCTTTGCTGCCACCGAGGGTCTCACTAGCAGAAGGCATATTGTGCTGGGGTTGTTCTGTGGTCTGCTGGCAAAAGCTGTCTTTGTAGATGGAGTCTTTTGAGAAAACACTGCTTGGTAATCTCCAGCTGAAACAAAAATAATTATATTAAACAGAATAAGGTATTCAAATAAAATGAAAACCAAGTTGGCTAAGGTGTCATTTCCTAGATTTTTTTTAACGAGTCACATGAATCTTAAAAGATTTCACTTCAAGCCAACAAGCAACTTTTTTCATTTTAAAATTTCACCCAGATAGTTCTTTTTTGTTTTCAACTTCCAGCTTTGCCCAACTTGCTACATTCTCTTCACTCTTTTTGTTGTTCCTTCTCTACTTATTTGAAACCAAGATTTTTCGGATTGCTTTCCTGTAAGGCTATTCTGTTTTGTAATCAATGCTCGGATTAGTCTTCAGAATCTGCTTATTGTAGTCTAAGCAGCAGATACAAGGCTTCACAGCTTTGTTGGAAAAAAACAAACAAACAAAAAAAACCCATGCCATTCATTCTAATTACAAACTAAAAGAATTGAAGAAGTGTAAATTGGACTAGTCAGGCTTGTGGCATGACAAAGTGTCTTCTGAGCCTATACACTGCAGTGTGGGAATGCTAACAGAGCTTAGCCCTGACTTCTTGCTAGATTTTTTTCTTTTTTAATAAGTCTATCTTGCTGAACAAGAATAAGATTCCTCTGAGTTCCACTGTCTTGTTAGAGCAAAGTCTTAGCTACGCTCTCTGACCTCTGAAGAGAGAGAAAATGAAAATATTCTCCTTTGTAAAGAGAAAAAGGAAGTACTGGATTGATCATTTTAACCAAATGGTGACTAGAGATTAAAAAGAAATGACTAAGGAGTTAAGCAGTGCTAAACCTGGAATGATGTGACAATCAGTACTTCAGACTTACCTGGGAATTTAGGCCATAATCAAGGAATATAATTCATTTTTCCTTTCCATGTGTTTCATGTAGACATGGACTGTTTTGAAGATGTGCTTTTCAGATAGGTGCAGGTTTTGACCTACTTTGTGGTTTTGAAACAGTAGGAGAAAGAGGAAAACAAACATTGACGTAGATTTGCAGGATGGAGTTGAAAGGAATATTGCCATATTCCTTTGCATAAAGAAATTAGATTGCCTCACTGTTCAGTTTAGTGGTGGCTACACATTTTCATGTCCCTATGAATTATAAAATACTCTTGCATTTTTGATTACAGCTTTATCCTTTCTGAATCATTTGTAATCTCCTCGACAGACTTTGAACAGCCATGTGACTGCAGAGAATTAGTTTCAGTTTATATTTTTCTATATTAGTTGGACAAAGGTAGGTAATAAGTTTTACCCTGAAATTATTTACTTAGTAATTGTGGGGAAAAAAATAACAAAAGATTAATATTTACCAATTCAGAAAAAGGATTGCACAGTCCAGAAGAAGGTACATATTGCTGCAGATATTCATGTCTTTCCGTAGTTTCACATATACAATCGATGAAGCTGATACTTTGCACAATGATAACTAATTTTTGGAGCTTGTAGATTAAATATAATAAGGCAATTAGGATTGTGATCAGTACATTCACTTTGTTACTAATAGTTTACATTGTGTTAAAGGTGCTACTTAGATACTGCAGTAATATCTAAAATAAATGACTCCTTTTTCTGTTAGTATTTAAAATAAATGTTTCCCATAATAGGAAAAGAAAAAACCCAAAACCTTTATCATGTTCCCAACACCATTTTCCTGATAGGAATTTATAAAAAAGAAAAGATTTGAAGAATGTTTTGTAGTACACAAAGTAGAGAGCATCATCTTGAGCAAGTATTGCGTGAAATTTTGAGGACAGATTGCTGCCTTAAGTTTGCATTGCTTTTTCTTGTGTTGTTGTAATGGAAACACTAAGTCAGGGCTTTAACCAGTGATGGAGTACCTGGTGGGAAGGCAGGGCCAACCCAGGGGAGCTCAGGTGCTCAGTGACCAGAAGGGGTGAAGCCAGGATCCACCCCTTCCCAGATCTCATTTAAGGGTTGGCAGTGGAGGTGCCTCTTTCTGGAGATTCCTGTGTAGCTGAGGCCTTCTGAAGGTAAGTATCTTCTTTCCTTTATTTCTTTACCCATAGTTTTTGCATTTGAGCAAGTCCTCGTTTGCTACAGCCTAGGACTTTGCTACTGTGTTGTCGTTGCTGTGCTTTATTACGTTACCATTGTTGAACACAACTAGCTCAGTGTATTTTTTTGCCACAAATCATCATCGTTAGTATGCTGTGATTAAGGTAGGCAGGTATACAGATAAGTTATTATAGATATTACAAGGAAGCATGAATATATGGTGTAGATATCAAGGAAATAACACTAATTAGTAGTAGCAGGAATTAGAATTAGTAGGAAGGTAATTAGATAGTCATAATAAAATAAGTAATATAGCAGCAAATACAGAGTTATAGGTTCAACCAACCTATCAAAACACACAGCAGTGAGTATACATACATATTATAGATTCCAAACTTATTGGTAGGATAACAGGAAATATACTTATGATAGGTTATACGTATCTGTATTATACTATTATGTGCATTTATAAATATTCATAAAACAAGTACCAAATGTATCAAACGTAGGCCACAGTAGATTCAAAGAAGTATTATTAAGAAAAATGATCTCAGATGGGGTGATCTCACAGAATCTGAAAATGATTTCAGAGGGATGTCTAGAGAGGCCCAGAAAGGCTCTGAAGTTAACGACAGAGACTCACTTCAAAGATGATATGCCTCACAGGGTGCAGAGCATTACAGAGCTGATGTTGCAGCATCACAGAGTTAACCCAGTGTTCCAGTGAAACTTCTGTCTGTTTGGGAGGGAAAATAAATAACAGAAAGGAGCACATGCAGCACAGGAAGTTTCTCAGAGAGGAAATCTTCAGTTTTCAAAAATCGGGCCCTTTTTATAGTACTGAGACCTACAAAGGTATAGGACACCTCTGAATCTCTACAACAAGCTCTCTGGAACTCCTTGAAAAGGAGGTTGTGGCAAGACTGTTGTTGCTCTCTTCTCTCAAGTGACAGAGGATGAGAAGGAATGGCCTCAAGTTGTGGGGAGATTAAGCTTGGATATTGGGAAAAGCTTATTCTCTTTGAGAGTGGTCGTGCATTGAAACACTGCCTAGGGTGGTGATGAAGTCACCATCCCTGGAGGTTTTCAATAATCGTGTGGATGTGGTGCTGAGGACCATGGTTTAGTGAACAATATTGGTGAAGTGGATGATTGGACTGAATGATCTTAGAGTTCTTTTCCAATCTTAATGATTCAGTGATCACTTTAACAGCAGCTATTGCTTTCCCAATTTTGGTCTTCTTCTTGAGACACCCAATAGATGATTGTCTCTTATTTTCTTTTCTTTAAACAAAACTTTTTCAAGTCAATACCCACTTCTTCAGGCTAATTTCTGCTTTCCCAGGCTATTTTTCACCTTCTCAGGTGATACATTTTTTTTTCTGATGCTTGTTTCTTTATCAGTGGTATCTTCAGGACATCTCTGGTTCTCTGGTGTCCAGATGCACTTCAGAGATGCCTTTGGTTCCCTCACTAGGCTGAAGGATGAGTCGCCAGGCCTGCATTTTCCAGGCTGGCAACCATTTCTCCTGACAGTGTTACTGCAGCCATTTTGTCAGGTGGGGTGAGATTTTCTAATTCTGAGAACAGTTAAACTCTGCTCTCAGGGTTCTGGACACCCGTTGGCAGCTCATGGAATCATTAGGCTTATGGTCACCAATGCTTATCTAGTTCAACCAGTTGATTAAGGCAGGTCTAACTTCAAAATAACATCACATTGCAAAGGGTCTTAGCCAGCTGAATTCAGAATATCTCCCAAGATGGATGTAGTGTGACAGAGACAGCATGACCTCTCTGGGTAGCATGTTCCAGTGCTCAATCACTGTCACTGTGAAAAGTACTAGGGGATTTTAAAAACAGGCAGTATAGTAATTTTTCTGCAAAATAGCTGACATCTCAGAACAGGAAGGAGTATGAACTAGACTTTATGTTCTTTTGATTCTGTGTGTCTATGATTTAAGTGGTAATTATTGCTTAAAATAATAAATTTCTTTTTCTACTTTTAATTGCAGCAGGAAAAGAATCAGGAGAGCTCAAGAAGTGAAGGTAAGTGCTGATTGTTTTCAAAATGTGGTGATTCTTGTAACTATAAAGAAAAATCAAACATAATTTTTCTTCATATTAAAAATGAATAAGTATGATTACTAAATGTTTGATATTTGAAATGACAAAAAAAACATCCGTGGAGGTGGGATAAAATGTACATATCTAAGGTACTATTTTTGGATAACTTGGATAGAGACAAGCAAGGCTAACTGTTATCTTCTGTATAGAACTGAATGCATCTTCATACATTTTTGAACTAGACTGTAGATGCTTGGTATCCCTTAATGAAACACGACTACAGTCACTTCAGTTTTCTATTCTGTACATCTGTAATGGATGTGATTACAATTTATTCACAAATGAATCACATTCTTAGTAGGATGCCTTATAAAAGTAGTCACTAGTGTTTTTTGCATGTCTTTTTATACTTTCACTACACATTATTTTGTGCACTACACAAAATTGAATATCTGAGTTAAAGAAACAGCTTTGTATTGACAAAATAGAAAGTTCCAGAACTCCAACTGTGGCTCTCATTTGTCATTCTAGTATGACTTCTGTTAAGAGAGAACACCCGATTCTCTTTGTTACAAGGATGTTTTGCAAATAATGAAAGGTGAAATTTCCATCACAGGTGGAGAATGTTATCTTGATCTTGTAGGTGCTTATAGAGGTAGATTATGAGGTGCTTTGAAGAGGAAAACAAAGGGAGAGTAGAAAAGAAAAGAATACTGTGCAAAAGGTTACTAAGAGGGAGTTAAGTGACAAACTTATGCCTGTTATTACCTTAGGAAGCAATGCTTAATCATATCGTTTGTGTTAGCTGTTCTTAATTCACTGATCTGTATATCACAGTACACATTAATCTCCATTTCCTTGCTTTCCTTCACACTAAGGCTACACACAGGCATATAAAGAGATGCCAAACCTGATGCTTGTGTGGAGTTGTCAGCACAGTCATGTTTTTCTTGATTTTGCAATTTACATCATCTGAAGGACTGTAGGTCCTTCTTTTAAATAGTGGTTACAGTATGATAGACCAGAAAGAGAACTTCTAAATTGCACCTGGGCTATGTTTTCTTTTCTGAAGTAATAGGGTGAATTACCTTGAGATGTTGTGAGTGCACCCGTGACGTACTGTTCAAAAACCTAACTTTATGATTTAACATATGTTACATAAAAAGGCTTTTTGGAAACTTAGATCACAGAAATGAGAGATGTTAGCATAAATTTGAGAAAACTACAAACTTAAGTCTACACTTACAAAGAAAGGTACTGAAATGTGACGTTTGTTACTGACACGTGTGATTAAAGTTATCATTCTGTTTAATTGTTTTTTCCCCCACTCTAGCTAGGTGTATGATCATTATGCAGAGATGAACAATTAAAGTAGGAGTACTCATCGTAGCTGTTAAGTAATCAAATAAAGACTTTTCAATATTGCTAACAACTACAGCCAAAACAAAGTATCACACTACTTTAAGGGAAATGTTCATCATTTCTCAATGGGCAGTGAGTTTGGTACTCAGATGCACGAAGCTTGTTGTGATTATATCTGTAATATCACTTGAATAAATTCTTAATGAATTGAACTTCCTGCATGCTGCACACGCAGTCTCTGGATGTCATCTAGACCAATCCCTCACTAAAGGAGGTTCCCTGGCGTAGGTTGCAATTGTATTCCTTATGCTCTCTGTGTTTTGCAACTACTATATATAGTGAAGGGACAAAATGCTTTCTTCAGATCCTTAAATCTTCTGAAACTTTGAAATTTAATGTTGTCATCTTAATGTGGAGGGCAATTGCAGCCTATGCTAAACAGGCTAGCCAAATGAAACTCTGGAGGCTCTGGTGTGCCTTGTAACTTCCATTAATACCCATGTTCCAGTATCTAATTGTTATTCAGTACTTCTTTGGGATTCCATTTTTTTGTAAGATGAGGATATTGCAGCAGAATTCAAGATTGAGATATTAGTAATGGACATCATTCCGTATCTTTCTTATATTATAGATGCTTACTTATTTTTAAAGCAGTAGATGAAGTAAAATAAATCTGATTTCTATTTATATTTTACTAATGATGCTCTTATTATTTTTGTAGTGTTGTTCTTCTGTATTGACATTTTTCTGACCCAGTTGGTTTTTCCCATCTGCTGCTTCTGTTGTCAGCTACTATATCATTCACACCTAAATAGAAATCAATACTCAAACATGCCCTGTTCTGACACTAATGTCATTTCTCTCTGATCTGTGATATTATTTCTTAATGTAACATATAATAGAAGATTCTGTACAGTTTAAGAGAAAAGGAAACAATGCTTTTACATAAAGATTATATAGATATACATTTTATCTATATAATCTTAACATGTATGTTTACGTAAACACTTGAAATTTAGAGGTAGCCAGTGCTTTGTATAATCTGCTATGCATTCAAGCTTTGGATACTTCAGTCATGCTTGTTTATTTAGCATACGGTATGGGAACTGCTGTATCACGGCCTGAACCACTGTATGAGCACCTGAAGGAAAGATCTGGTCAGCCCTGGGAGCACAGGCGAAGGCAATTCACCTGCATGACCAGAAGGGGTGGAGCCAGGCTGCACCCCTCTTAGACCTCATTTAAAGGTTGACTGCCACTGTGGAAGGATCTCTTGTTGGAGATCCCTCCTTTTTGGAGTTCCTTTCCCACAAACCTAGTTCCTTTCCCACCATCTTCAGAGATGGGTGAGCACTCATTTTCCTTCTTTTGTAATGCCTCCTTGTTCATGCTTATCACTCTGTCTTTACAACCCTTACACATATGTTAATAAATAATAAAAATATTCTATGTCCTGATGAGAATACTGGGATCTTATGCCATGTAAAACTGAGTAACTATGGAAAAAGATTCCACTTTGTTACTTTCTGCAACGTATGTACCCAGTGAATCATTATGTCTACTTGAATATGTGATTCTAAGTTCATATTTCAACAGTCATGGTGTTATGTGAATGTGGTTAGAGTATGAACTGTAGTCCTACTGGATTGAATTGATTCATGTTTTCATTTGTGACAGTGCAGTAATCCTTTTCTGGTAGACCTAGTATTTTAGAGAGTATATGTAACAGCAGGCAAGATAGTTAAGGATATGTCTAAGAGTGTTCTTTACATTGGAATGCAGCTATTAAATATTATATATATATTACTAATGTTTTCTTTATTGTTATGTTCTGACTTAGCTGAACAAATAAACTTTTAAGGATTGGTTTGAAGGTTCTCTGAACTCATCGTAGCCAGTACTGGCCTGTTCATCCTATTGTATTCTCCTCCAGTGCCTATTCAGCTCAGATCTTCATCCCTTCTGTGTTAAAACTGCCATAAGAGATACAGGCCCATTTCCCATTCAAAAAATTCTCCATTTGCTTTTCCTGTCCAGAGACTTACAAAAACTAGAAGACAGTGCTGTTAACTGTGTATGGTGGCATCTAGGGATGAGTAATATCATAGAGAATTTCTTAACTGATTACAGTATACATTATGTCCACTGTTCAGCTAAGGAGCTATTAGCTTTGTGTTGGTTGGCTACAAATTTTTTTTAAGCCTTTTGCTCTGACAAGAACTTGTATTAAAAAGGTAACTAGAAAACCAAATAGCTGGAATGATTGTGAAAAATGTTTTCAATGTTGCTTAAAACAATAAATCATAGTAGTCCCTGTCTGTTGAGAAATGCATTGGAATATCAAGATGCCTGTGATTTTTCTTGAATGTGTATATTCATTGTTTCTGCCACTAATCTAGTGCTACTGAGGGGAAGATGTACCCTGAAATCCTTTAAGTATTTTAGAAGTTAGAAAAAAATTTCTGTATATGTTTTATTTGATATTTTAGGGAGAAAAATGAGCATTTAAATTTATTTCTCTTTTAACACTTCTGCGCTATTCAGGAGGAAAATATTCAGAGGGATAGAAATTACAGGAAATAGTCCTGCAAAATCAAATATCTACACTAACAATGGATATAATGGTTCTGTCTGTATGTAAGTAGTGGTATTGCAGAAGCGATGCAGGAGATTGGTAACTGTCCTGTTTCTGAAGGTGGACATGGATGAAACAAGAAAAGGTTAGGTTATGTTTTGTTCATTTGTGAAATCTATTTCAAAGTAGACCTTCAGAAGTTGACTTGAGAAAATAGGCACTGTAGTATTCACAAAGTTTCTTCCTGTATCACACAAAAATTCCACTTAAACAGATAAAGTAGAGGAGGGATTCAACATCAGGAAGGAAAAAAAACAACTAAGTCCTGAGTAGTCAATGGAGTGCATGTTCCTTCCTTAAAGGACTCTACCAGTTTTAGAGGAGTCACTCTAAGAATGAATGTAACAGTTTTTCTTATTGACATATGTTCACAGTCTGAATTACCATAGTGCAACTGACGGATTATCTTTGATAGGAGCACATTTTTAATAAGTCTTCTTATTTTCTCCTACGTTTTACAGTTTTAAAATATTTGTAAGTTCCCATGTGGAAGTAGCAACTATTTAATTTGAATGCAGTTGTGGATGTTTTGGAGAGTTCCTTATGCTCTTCCTGGTGTAGGGTGAAGAAAGAAAATGAAACAGGACATCACATTCTCTATGTTAGCCTATCTTTTTGTTATACTGATACTGAGTTTGTAAGTCACACTTTTTTTCATAAAAGCTATGCAATTTCATATATTAGGGCTCTTTTATGTTTTTAACTGCCATCTTCAAAAAAAGAAACACTCTGAAGTATGTTTATTTTCAAAAAATGTTACCTTTGCTTTTCTTCCTTTTCCTTGAAAGAAGCACAGGAACCACAAATAGCTTCTGAAGGACTTTGAAGTAGCTCTTGGGTACCAAAGACCTACACTAAATTCAAAGAGAAAGCATTACAGTGAAGAAGTATTCTTGGGTTCTACGCTATCTGTTATAAAAACATTAGTGCAGTGTTTGCAGGGAATGCATCTCAAGTTGCTCATACGTAGAAAACACTCATTTGATTACACAAGCAGTAGAATTCTGGGAACGTAAAAGCAGTGATTGCCTGTGATACTTAGAGCTCTCCTGGCTTTGTACCTGTGCCATTGGTAAGTTGACTCTGACATGTAATAGCCAGCAGGTGCAAGCTGTTTCTCAGTACTTGTGATGTAGAAGGTGATTGTTCTGACTGGAAGCAATAGAACCAGAGCGCAAACAAATTAAGGTTGCTGACTGTTGAAGTTTGATAATCTTCCCATCTTACCAATCAAAAAGAACTTAGGATTCTTTATGAAAATCCACTCTGAATGTTAGAACCTACTGCAGTGTCATTACAGTAGAATCTACTGCATTTTCTTGTAAATAAGTATATGATTTAATAGTTAAAGAATCAGTGGTTTGATTTTAGAGAAAGCAGCTTTTACTGTTACTTATTATTCTTCTACTATATAACCCTTTATCAGTTCTCAGTGTAATCTTAGTGTAATCTGACCTAAAATAGCCTGAGATACAATTTTCCCAAGAAGTAAAAAAAGCCTGGTATTTCTATCACTGAAAAAGATAAAGATCCTTCTAAAAAAAAAAAAAATGACCCAGGTCTTTAAAAGTTTTGTAAGCATCCATTTTTACAGGTAGACTTAAATACGATTTCCTATTGGACTGTTCATATGGGAGTGTTTAAAAGCAAGGAAAAAAAGAAAAAGTGAGTTCTGAGAGGAGTGTGGAACATTCAAAAGGCAGCTCATGCATACTGGTATTTCAGAAATAAGCTATTTAATTCATGTTGTTCTACAATAGATACCAAAAATAGTGTTGGCTTTTTTTTTTTTTGTCTTGTTTGTTTAAATTCAAGTTCTGTTACCTTTCTATTGCGTGCTTATCACACAAGTTTGATAGCTGTCAACATGACTTGCAGATTGCTTTTCTGTGATGTTTATAGACAAATAAAACCTTTAAGTACACTTTCACAGAAAAGAACAACAGATTTGTGTTCTGCAGAAGAAATTTTCTTACTCATACAATCTGAAAAACACAATTATCTTTTGCTTTCTTGTGAATTCTTTATAATGTTATTGATTGTATTTGGATAAGATTTCCTTGTATCGTATATCTCTTGCAGTCAGTGGAAAGGACAGTCAGAATTCATGCAACCTTGAAATATGGGTCTGGTGAATATGATTTGTACTCCCCCACATCCCCAGGCCTACACAGTAATTGCAGCACTGTATATTACTCAGATGCCAACTGAAACAATTACAGCATTCATTTTTTGTTTTACTCTTTGCATAGCCAGGGTTGATGCATTTCATTATCCGTTAAGGTCATGTCCCAGTTTGCTCCAAACACACTCTTTTGCTGCTGTTTCAGACACAGGAGCGCGATTAGCAGTGTCAGATCCTGTTAACATTTACATCATAACTGAAAGCAGATATTAAAGTGAAGTGCAAATTAAAGACTGCTAAAATGCCTGCCACTAACAATTATAGTGGGGCAGTATTGAATTTCTCATTTATTTCCAAAGGTCAGATTAATAAAGCTGTGTGGCACATTATCATAAAGGGTGGACCCAGCTGCCTCTTTTGATTATGCTCAGAAGTCTAATGTTTCTAAGGAGAATTTGCAAGGAATGAATTCATCTATTTTAACTAGCAGTTTAAATGTTGGTGATTATTAGATTCTCTTCTGAGAAGATCCCAACCAGAGATTGCTGTTGATCAAATGGCTTTCTGTTTTTCAGTTTACAAATAAATGTAGGTTTCTTTGATAAATACCTTTAGATTTTTAATCCTTAAAATGTAAATAGCTCCATGAGTGCTTGAAAACTGAATTCTTAGATGTAAACTAGGTGTCATAAGCTTTAAAAATAACCTCCCAATCTGTTCTGACATGACTTAATTTAACTTTGTCCTTTGTTTATCTGCTTTTTCCCATTTTCTCAATTCAGAAGCTTTTTCAAGAATTTTATTAAAAGAAATAATGTTTTCTTCCCAGATGAACAGCAGCAGTTTCCTGCTGTTCTGTCTACAGAGTAGAAATATGAAAAACGATTCTGTACTGCTATTCCTGCTGTGAAGAACAGAAGCATTTTCAGAAGAAAAAAAAAAGTTAGGTGTACAGATAGTTGTTAGCAGATATCACAGAATTGTAGGGGCTGGAAAGGACCTCTGGAGATCGAGTCCAACCCCCTGCCAAAGCAGCTCCCTAGACCAGGTTGCACAGGTAGGCATCCAGGTGGGTCTTGAATGTCTCCTGAGAAGGAGACTCCACCACCTCTCTGCAGCCTGCGCCAGTGCTTCTCTTCACTGTGAAGAAGTTCCTATGCACATTTGTGTGGGGCTCTCTATGCTTCAGTTTGTGGCCATTTCTCCTTGTCCTATTGCCACACACTGCAGAGAACAGTCCAGCCTCGTCCTTTTGCCTCCTGCTCCTTAGATGTTTGTAGATATGGATCAGATACCCTTTTAGTCTTCTTTTCTCAATGCTGAACAGACCCAGGTCTCTCAGCCTTTCCTCGTAAGGGAGGTGCTCCATGCCTTTTATCATCTTTGTAGCCCTCCACTGGATTTTTTCCAGGAGATCCCTTTCCTTGTTTGTACCAGGGAGCCCAGAACTGGACACCGTACTCCAAGTGAGGCCTGACCAGGGAAGAGTAGAGCGGGAGGTTCACCTCCCTTGATCTGCTGGCTACACTTTTCTCAATTAACCCCAGGATCCCATTGGCCTTCTTGCCTACCAGGGCATACTGCTTATGGCCAGTCTGTCTCCACCAGTACACCCAGGTCCCCCTCCTCAGAGCTTCTCTCCAGCAGCTCATCCCCCAACCTGTAGTGGTACATGCATTTATTCCTCCCTAGGTGCAAGACTCTACACTTGCTCTTACTAAAACTCATCTGGTTCCTTTCTGCCCAACTCTCTAGCCTGTCTTATACTGTACATTAGGGTACTGATGATCTAGTACCTTAATAAATGAATAAGCAAAATCCCATGGGCACTGTACAAATTTATGCAGTTCTTAATATTACAAGAGTATGCCCAATTCAGTACTTAAAACAGTTCTGGTAAGTTTCTTTTCTTAAAAAGGCATGTTACCAGGTAGACAGTCATTCTTTTCCTTGGAAAATTGCACTGGAACTGGTCCTCATTTATGCACAACTTCTTAACAAAATAATTTTGGTACAAAGCAACACTAATGGGCTTTAAATGAGGCAACTGTATCCTGTGATGCTGTATTTTTTTGGATCACGCAGATCCTGGCTAGCTGTAAACATTCCACAGAATAAAGCTAGTTTAACTATTTGAAGTGTAATTTAATTAGAGCACTGGTTAAGCATTTTATAGCTTAAAGTTTTATCTCTCTAGTCAAACTAAAATGTACTGTAGTTTTTTTGTGCAGTACGCTGTAGCTATTTAAGCTCGGTACAAAAAAATGGAAAACCTCTTTGAATATTCAGTTGCATGCATATATAATGAATGTATATAAAGGAATGTATCTCCCCTTTTCTGTCCAGTTTCCTGTCTTAGCCATCTGAATTGTGAGCACCTTTGAAGATACACTTTTAAGAAGTTTGTTAAAATGTAAATATGAATTAGATATTGCCAGCAACAACTACAACATTAGAAATAAAAATTATTTGCCACTGTTTTGAATCCACTTAACTCAAAAGTCACAGCATGCCTTGGAGGCAGTTTCTGTCCTCATGACAAATTACTGGTAGAGTTACTAAGTTATAGATCTCTATATATTTTTGAAAGAATTGAATCGTTTTCAAGTGTATAGTGAAAATGAGATGAAATGCGTTGGTACAAATTCCAAGAAACTAGAATAATGTTTTTGTGTGATAATCAAGGTTGTTATTCTGAAACAAAAGGAAAAAAATCACTTGTTTTATGCTGGTTAAGTCATGACTTAAAAGGTTAGATTTCTTCATGATGTTTTCAAGGAAGTTATTCCTAGCAGAGAGAGATAAATAATAGAAAATATCAGGTATGACACTATTTAATCCTCATTTGACATACTATATCCATAAATGTTCATGTTTCATATGAAATGCAGTCTTGAATTAATACAGGGAATGGCTAATGCAGTGATCATACAGTATTTTATATGTGAAAATTCAAGAACTTGTTTTCCTAACAGAATCACAGAATTGCAGGGGTTGGAAGGGACCTCTAGAGACCATAGAGTCCAACTCCCCTGCCAAAGCAGCTCCCCAGCCCAGGTTGCACAGGTAGGCATCCAGGCAGGTCTTGAACATCTCCAGAGAAGGAGACTCCTCCTCCCCTC
Organism: Odontophorus gujanensis; assembly: GCA_013399175.1. Taxonomy (NCBI): domain Eukaryota; kingdom Metazoa; phylum Chordata; class Aves; order Galliformes; family Odontophoridae; genus Odontophorus; species Odontophorus gujanensis. Next base: position 16,288 of record VXAB01002568.1, on the reverse strand, counting down.
TGGGCAGCCTGTTTCAGTACTTTGAATGGGAGTCTGGAAGTTAGGTTCTGCTTTTCTAACTCTGCCCCCTTTCCTGGGCCATATCCTAGTTTTTCATACTAGCCATTTATATCTTTGATTATGCGGAAACTAAGCTGTGTTCCCAGGAGAGAATAGGTTATTTTGTTTTTCCATATGCAGGGATTTGATACACAACCTCCCCTGCATATCCAGAGACATAATATGCCTTTGAACCTCTAGAGCAGTTAGTGATCAGTTATTTGAACTCACTTCCAGGTTGGTTTGTTGATTTTTTTTTTCTCAGTAATAGGACACAACTTTCAATTTTACAGTCCAAAGAGGAATGGATTTTATGGGATAAGAAAAAGCCAAGCTAAGAGTAAACCTTCCCAAATTTTTTTTCCAAGGCACTGCCATGGAAGTATTTGGCTATTTAGGCTTCAGAAATAGATCAAAAAGCTGTCTGTCAGTGTGTCCATCCTGACACAGATTTTTGTCCACGTAGCTTCTGTGTTGAGTAACCTCTTGGCTAATGAAGCCCTGGTTAAATAATCTAAGAAATTTGCCAAAGAATTATTACATATCTAAATACTGTTCTATAAACAAACATCCAAAAATGATATCATAGGGTGGAGTTTGTGGCACGTAAAATCAAGCTACCTGTGCTACTCACTGGCTAAAAGCTGCTGCTGGTTTTCAGCATTTGGGTTTGTGTCTAGACTCAGACTAAGCATAGGCTTAGTTTGTCATATGTCAGAGGTTAAGGTAGCAAAGTGAATAATATCAAATGGAAATGTTAACCAAAATATTTTAGAAATGTTGTACTTTAGAATGATTATCAAGATGACAAAGAGACAGTTGATAAAGGGAAATGCTCACTCATCTCTGAGGATCAAGACTTGCAGAGGGAAACTTCTCAATGGAAGGATTTCCAACAAGAGATTCCTTCCCCAGTGGTGGTCAGCCCTTAAATGGGGTCTAGGAGTGGTGGCATCAGTCTCCACCCCTTATGGTCACACAGGTGCATTGCCTTCACCTGTGCTCCTGCAGCTGACTCAGTGCTCATCTCAGGTGATCCATCAGTGGTTCAGGCCATGATTCAACAGTTCCCATACACTATGCTATCCAGGTCTCAGTACAAAAACTTGCATTAATAAGGTTCAAATTACTCTCAATTCAAATTATACACAGAGAACACGGATATAATTGTGAATGTTGGCACACTGGTATTTAAATTTAAATTTACCCCAGAAACTTACCAGAACTGTTTTAAGTTCTGGTATTTAAATTCTCTTGAAATACCGTAACAATCAATGATGGCATTGCTTGAATAGCAATTTAAGAAAAAGTTTTATTATGATTCAAAAATAAATAAATCTCAGAACATTGAAGCAAGCATTTCCCTTAGCTTTGTAAAACTCTGCATAGGACTGATTAAATGAAAGCTCTCAGGAGGAAGGGAAGAATAAAGAATTTCAGCAAATAGAAAAGCATACAAAAATCCCCTTTGTATTACAAGTGCCACTGAGATTCTAATTAGCACACATGATTTCTTCCTCATAAAATGTGAAAGCTGTGTTTTTGTAGCTTTAAGGATAATTGCACACTAAAAATGAACCACAAATGGGGAAAAAAAACCCAACCCACTAAAATATTCTGGTATCGTAATTTCTGTGCCCAAAGGATCATTTATGCAGCTTGCACTCTGATCTAATTAGCAGTAACCTGACCTTCTATCCTGAAAAACACTGAAAAATCTTGTTTCTATTTATAATTATCATCTCAAAATAAGAGCAGCATGCAGAATTGTACAAATCATGATATAAAATTGGTAGAAGTCATGCAGTACTATAAGAACATTTGTATTCCTTAAACTGCCTTTCTAAAGCTGTTCAACACATTTAACATATTTGCTTATATATATATAAGTACAAACTGAATAGAAGTACATGTATATACGTTCACAGAAATGGACACAAATTGTTAGTGCTGAGTCATAGATAGGTGAGGTTTTTGGTTTTAGGTTTGCATTTTTGTAGCAAATATAGTGGAAAATTAAAGAGTGAATTTAGCCTCCCACCTATTCACAGCAAGGAGTGGCATTATTACTGTGCTTTTGAAGGTGTCACTTCATTTACTGCAAGTGCAATAAAATCAGCAGAAAATGCTGAGGCTCTTCCTATCCATTTCTTTATTTTTGCTTCAATTTGAAGCTTTGGGTCAGGGAAGATTTGGAAGTGTAAATCACTACCAGATAGTTTCAGTAGTGATGGTATAGAGGTTTCCCGGTTAAAATGTGGTTTGTCATTCATTTTATAGTTTCTTGGTTATGTGAGCCATGTAAAAAACTGACTGTCCGTGTGACTGGATAATGCTGAGTCAGGAGCAATGCTCTTCAAAGCAGGAAGGTTTTCATATGCTTGCCTATTCTAACATATGAGCTGGACATGCTGACTGCCAAGCATTCAGGCGTGTGACCTGTTATGATCTTCTTTCCTGACTCATTAAGAAAAAATGAGTCTTTTTATGCGCCCACTTATAAGCAGTCAGTTTCAAATGCCATTTCTTCCTATCCTTGCATCTCTAGAGAGATATTATGAGACTTGAGGCCCTTTTACTTTCTTTCAAGCTTTTTTTTCCTACTGTGTGAGAATGCCCTTTTCCACACATCTACTTTATTCTTTCAATTGTGTCAAATGCTTAGAGGTTAGGGGAATCATAAATGCAAGCTAGCTACACGCTAACCATACCGAGCATGAAGGTCAGTACTGTTTCTCACACTGGGATTACAGGGTCCCATTAGACACTTTAGCAATCTGATCTAGTTGCTATCAGAAAAGTCAATATTTGCATTTTGTTGAATATGCATGCCTACTAGTGTTTGGAAAAAGGGCTGTTCGGTATCTTTGCTTGTATGATTATCTTGTTTGCATTCACAAGATACTATCTGCAAACCCTCTAATGATTCAAAGACAACACCGTACGGAGTTATTTCATTATAAGGATTAATTCTTTGCTATTCTAAGTTTAAACAGGCTTAGATTTTGATGTTCTCTAATTTCAGCTAGGGCACTAGAAGGACAACTTGAAGGAAAATATGAAAAAAATCTTTTATTCATAGAATGTTAAGTGTTAAGCTATTATTTTACTTCATAGTATGTTTATTTATTACTTAGAACCTTGGGATCACACTGGTTATTGAGGAACATTAATTTATCTGCAGATATTAATGTGACAGCCTTCTGCTTTTTAAGTGATTTAAAAGTTATCTAATCGAAGCAGTTTCCATTAAAAAAAAAACTTGGAAGTTGTGCAAGTGTGTTTTATAGGCAATAGAGTCACAAGGTGTTCTGTATGGGCAGTATCTTGCATGCATACATTGAGCCTGATTGGCTTTAGTGGTATTCTGAAGCTCTACAGGATTTTGTCTTTAGACAGGGACTTAAATGAGACTACATCATTCTGCAAGCTTTTATAACACAAAAAAATATCTATTTCAGAAAGCCATGAAAGTATCAGTCCAACGCATTTACTAGATTGCTCCCTTTTGCTGCATAGAGATCAGCCACTTAAAAATTTGCAGCTCTGTTCAGACTGATTCAGTTCACAAACCTGCTCTTACTTTCTAAATGCCAGGCATGCAGACTGTTATATGACGTTATGAAGCCACTTACTGATAGGGTGACTGCATAAAAATATTCTTTAATCTTTAATTAAAGCTGAGATAGGAAAGGTGGTCTGCACTCGATGCAAAAATAGGGCCTAATGTCCTGTCATTTTCTTTTGAAATGGATACCTGTCTGCTAAACATTTTGACCAGGCAATCTGAGTTTGCATTCATCATCCAAGATGACACGTTTTGAAGATGGAACTGAACATGAGATCAGCCAGGGAATGTTTTGAGATACTGATGAAGAGATCTTAGCCCACACAATCAAGATAGAAGTCTGAACAATGAACAAATAGCGTTATTTATACTTACATTTCCCTGGTTTAATTGAGTCTTATGAGCTCCTTCAAGCTCTACATTGAGTATATACATGAATGGGATCACGCACAGAAGGATCTATTGCATTAATTACTTTTTGCTCTGTCCTGAAAGCTTTCCAACTTGAGATGATGATGCTAGATTGAGAAAGACTTGAAGATTTTCCACTAATCAAGAGGGGAAGACTTACTTCTCTAAGTCAGTGACAGGAGGTCATAAAAGATAAATATAAAGTAGTACTTAATCAGCCAAGAAGTACAACAGCAGAAGACACAAGAGTACCATTAAATTTGAAACAGTCAGTAGAATGTATTGTCCTCTGATTTGAGGGAGCACAGAAGTTGTGAGGCAGTGAAGGCAACCATAGAAACAGTCAGACTGATATCTGTTGTTTTCATGTGATGGAGCATGGACTCAATCCAGCCACTGACAATGACCTTTGTGATATCTGTGTTCCCTCAGTTATTATTGGTTCTTTTGTTCCCAAGAGCATTGTGAGATAAGGTTGAGCTTTCAGAATTAGGAGCATAAACTCGTGTTGCATTAAGTGAATTTGTTCTAGCCATGCAAAGACTTTGATGAAATAGGCAAGCAGAAACCTACCGAGTCTGTGTGTTTATGATCAAGAGCTATACTGTGCATTCATTTCAGTGCTAATGCTTCAATATTGGTTTCTGAAACTTCATCATGGCAAGGGGAGAACAGAACCTGAAGAATGGCTTCAGAGCGGAAAAATCTGAAACAGTTCATGTGTAGAATTCTTCTGCTCAGCTTTCAAAAGTGTATGAAAATGTCTTTGCCATGGTGTATCCCTTCTTATCATTGTTTTCTCACTACTAGGTATTTCATAGTTCCAGCTTTTTGGTGTCTGTGGGCTTTTTGGTTGGTTGGCTTCTCTTGTGTTCATGAGAGAAAGGGAACGGGGGATGCCTTGCTCCTTTTTTGTTCACCTTTTATATTTCAATGTTTTGTTTTCCTGGAGCTGGTAAGAATACCGCCTTTCCAAGAATGTCAAATGGATTCTTTGGCTGCTGGGTCAAAATATTTGGCTAGCCTTATTCTAAATAAATAAGCAGCCAGTGATCAATAATGGAGGAGTCATTTTCGTCTACTAAATAATGAAATTCCTATAATGAAAAAAATAAACCACTCCATTTTATGCTATCTGAAAAATTGATAACTGTTTTGTTGTTTTTACATTATTCAGATTACAGAAAATGTACTAAACATTTGGATTTGATCTGTTTCTTTCTTCAGCAACACAACCATATGAGTGTTAGCAGAGTATGTGTGTTCTAGTCACATCCAAACACAGCAATGATTGTTCCAAACAGATATCTGAAAACTGAAAGTATGGTATTTTGGCCATCAGATGAGTAACGCTTTGAATTTAATCCGCATGATACTGTGAATAGTTCCTGGGAGTTTTGAAAGTAAACAACTGTTTGTTGCTTCATAGTAAATCTTTATTAGCTGTCTGTATTTTAACAAGTTAACAGGATGATATTTCCTGTTCTTTCAATGCTTATTAAAACAAGATTAGAGTTACCTTAATTGCAGTTCACTCTGAGACAAAAATCTGGAAGAGCCTGTAAGTTAAAAACTTGAACATTTCTATTTTTTTATAGGTTTGCATTTTTCCTCAGTAAAAAAAAACAACAACTATAATATGGTAACTTTACTGAACTAAACATTTATTTTTAGTTACTGTTTGTAACAAATAAATTCTGTAGTACATAGAATTATTTCATTTCACTGTTAAAGAAATGAGAAACTCTGAAAAGAAATTAGATTTACAACACAAAATGGCTAGCGACCTGAAGGTCCTGTTGAGATTGCTGGAAAACCAGTTGTGTACTATCTAATATTTTAAGTATCATACTGAAAAGTAAAAACTTATTAGTTGACCCATAAATACTTAAAAAAATGACTCCAGGCAATATGATTTTTAACTGATGAGGCTGAAGTTATGTTTTCTGAACTCAGAAGGCTTATCAAACAAGGTTTCTATTCTTTATATTGAAATCTTATGCATAATGGGAAATTATCCTTCTGTGCTGCAATAATGTAAATGCTGAAGTGAAGATCTAAATGGAGAAAAAAGTGACATGTAAGAAACTGCCATATAGGTGTCCGTATATGTGGCCATACAACAACCCAGAAGGTTGTGCAAGACAGCAAGTGAGATAATTTTACCCTTTACGTTAAGAGGTATTTGGTTTGTTTTAATTCAACTGTAGGTAACTTATTTGTACATAAGTTACAGGCTTTCTGTAACTCTAACTTCTCCTAACCAAGTGTTAGGGAGCACATCCACGCTGGTCAAATATCTTATTCATGGAGAAACTGCATTCTATGAAAACAAAAAATAGCATGTGTGCACAGACCTTCCTTGTCCTCCTTTCATATCATCAGGAGTCTTAGTCTGAGAGCTATTATCTTATGTTCTTTCTTCTATCAGCCTTTATTGTTGTACTTCCTTACCTTGTATTATACTCATTTAAAAGAAGAACAACTTAGAATCAAGTCATATTCTTGTGCGCACAGCAGATATTTTGCCCATTTGATAGCAGAATTTGAACTGAAGATCTAGTCCCAGTGTGAGATTATGTTTGTAATCCTTCCTCGTATTAAAATAGTACAGACTTTTCTCCCAGAGCCAACCATTAAAATATTTGCAAATCACTAATCTGTTCAGGGATTTTCTGTTGTTTATCTAGGGCAAGTCTACTAGCTAGTGGTTCTCCTTAATATTTCCTTATTTGGAGGAAACACTTTTACAATTAACAGACAACAGTTGGGCAGGGAAGAGTATAAAAGATAGAAATGAACCAGAAAAATAAAAATAGTCATAAATGACCGTTGAAAGACTCTGCATTTGTTGTGGTTTCAAGCTTAACATTCAAAAGAAAAATGAATGCCAGAAATAAAATTAAAGTATTCAATTTGAACTTTGGAAACACATCTCTATTTTCGTGAAAAGCCCTCTTGGTTCATATGGACACGGTTGGAATGTCCAATTACATGAATGGATATTGAAGCCTCAAATAGAAAATGACCACGCCACTGCTGAATGTTTGTATTACAGCTTAAGGTGACTGGAAAATGTATAAAGTATTTGGTGATATTAAGTTTGCTTGAGAATCACAAATTTTCATAATTGAATTGAAGACACGGATCTCCTATTCGTTTACTTTCATTTCACTAGCAGGAATCTACTTTACTCTTTCTGCTTTTGTGGTCTGTGGCACCCTATCACAGATAAGAGAGGCAATTTTGGTGTTTCCAATTTTAACCTCCGATGGATTTATGGAGTTTTATCTGGAGGTTGGAAGAACATATACAGATTGCAGTTCAGTTTATGATCTGTATGAACTTCCCTATTAATAATTGGACAACAGCAGTCAATATCAGCCTTTGTTTTGGAGTTAAATTCTGCGTATAAAATGCATAAGAAATTATCATCAGGTTCTTGCCTTTAGGGAGGTAGCTATAAAAATTAAAATGTAATAATTATCAAAAAAACTATTTGTAGTGTGTGTTAGATTATTGAATATGGCACATATTAGTACAAGGGAGCATATGCTTAATTATGGTCGTTGTTACCTGTATGCCTTAAGTGTAATCTCACAGAATTTAAGACAAAGATAACAAAAGCAACAAAAAACCCTACAGAAAACAAAGTTTTTGAAATAATTGTTTAGAAACAACAGTAGAAATGTAACAAAACTTACTAGAAGTCACACTCAATTTATCATAACCTAGATGACATGGTTGTTTACATACCTAGGGGTATCAAAGTTTTGATTAGTATGAAAAGCAGTGGAAAACTTTGAAGAACTGGAAACAATTTCCCTTTTCTTTTCCAATCTCATAGATACATATATTTTCAGCTGAAGTGGGATTGGATATTATACAGATAAAAACATTTTTAATTTCACTAGTTTGCAAGTATGTGTATGATTCTAAGTCATATTTTCCTAGGAATTGGTCATACGACCCACCACAATAGGAAATACATTTTCTGTATATATTTTGTAGTTAATATGAATTTTATGCTCTATCTGCTCTGCTGTCTCTTTTGTTCCATCCTCCACCTATCTATACTGATACTAAAACCCCCCAAATTTTTGACAGATTTGTTGCATATATATGTTGTTTTCACTTTTAAGGAAGTAAACTGTAACATTTAATTTTAAATACATGTACTTTTCATAAGATAAAGCCACAGAAGCAGTCAAATTGCATTTTCATGCTAACTTTTAGATGCAGATAAAAGGTGAGCTTTGTGTAAAAACCAAAAAGCTTAAAACCTGGAACTTAATATGTACTGGGGTTTTCTTTAGGTGAGCCTTCAATAGTTAGGGCATGTTCTGTATTCCTAGCTAATACATTTTTCATCTGATTTCTGGAATCCACTGTGCCTTTGTTAGGAATGGTTAGAAGGTAGCATACAGCAAGAATGTGTGATTTTTAGGGCCAAACAGTGCCTATACTCTTCAGCAACACCACTACTGTAATGCTGATGATGTACTCAAGGTATACAATGCACTCTTACACATTCCACACTAATTAGGGGACATTCTGGGAACTCTGAATTGTACCAATGTCTCTGGCTGTACAGGAAGGAAAATGAAAACAGTTAAATGAGGAAACATGGAGGAACCCTGTCTCTGTACAACACTTTTATATCCATAACCTTCCTGTGCCCTGTCATCTATGCCAATAACTCTAGGTTTTCTTCTTTGACTCACAAATGAATGTTCATCCCTCTGTGATTATAGCAGGTGTACACCCCTAAGCCTATTTGCAGTGAGATCACGGAGGAAAAAAAACAAATAATTCTAACCCTGTGGAGAAATGACAAAATTTGGGACTGTTTTATGCTGGTGTGCTGAGAAAACTGAAGATCAGATGGGGGAACTCCCCAGACTGACATGACTTTTAGTACAGCTTTCAGCAGTAGTTTTTCAGTGACTGATTTAACAACTGATCATATAAAAAATGTGATCTACCTTAAATACTGAAGGATAAACTCAGCCTTCTTGCAATTTCAGGCTTCAAAAGTTTGATGTCAGTGCTTACAACATGTTCAAGTTCCTCTGCTGCATTACTCCAAACCACTTGGGTCTCTTTTGATCATCCCCTTTTGAAGAATGTAGGGCATTTTGTGTATTTTAATGTGATCAGGAATCACACTTCAAGTGCATCAATTTTAAATAGCATCAGGCTTATAAAATTTTCTTTCTACCAGAAATAAGATGTAAATTCTATGTCATGCCTCTCAAAAGAAAAATAAATAGTGGCTACTTATTAACACATATCATGAACATTGCCCACAGAAGCCACCTCTGATTCAAGTAACAGTTACAGAAATAAGTAAATTTGAAGATTGCATGCAGTTGTAGCTATGAACTTCCCACACTTCCAACGAATCCTGGCTAGGACAGTTTAGCTATGTACACACTCTAAGAAAAGGTACAAGTTTTGGTTTTGATGCTGGCACTCACAGCTTGTTGGAAGAAGATCCAGGTACAAAATCTTGAAAGGAAATTAAAAACCAAATTACACACTACTAAATATAACTATCCATTAAATAGGCAAAAAAGTAAAAATCAAGTGACAGTGCTGAATTGAGCTCATCTTGTATTCATAAAACAATGACTGCCCTTTTATGAGTTTAGTGTAACTATTTGCTAGCGTTAGGGATGTTCTTGCCTATGAGAAGACTTAGACTTCTCAAAGAAATTTAACTGTTCAATCTGTTTTAGGTAGCATTCAAAAGTTTGTGAAATCCTTCATATCTTCAGTGTGCTTCCTGGTAGTTATTCTATCTCATATAGTTTGTTCTTTAATAGTAGACTCTTTCAAGAATTAAATTAACAACTTTCTTGTCACTACATCATTAACACTTAATTAACTGCCTGAAGATGCCTTGTATTTTTCTTTTTCTTCTTTCATATTCATTTTATTTAGAAAATGAAGTTTATGCAGTTAACTTTTCTTCTGTCAGTCCTCTTATAATGGCTAATTAAGTCCCTGATCAGACTTGAGTAAACATTTTAGGGATCAATATGAGTCTAAGAAATACATTCAACAGGTATTGTAGAAGTCAACAATTTTGAAAAAAAAAACCAACAATAAACACAAATGAGCACTTAGTGTCTCTCTCAAAGAAGAAAGGACATATTCACAGTGTGTTCTGCACATACATCACAGCAAGCCCAGCACCACATGCATACTGACCAGTCCGCTGGCATAAGTATTTGGCCCAATGACTATGTGCTCTTCCTGTAATCTACAGGCATGTTATAGGAGACATGCATTTAATATCAAAGCTGAGAATATTTGGGGAAAAGAAGAGTAAAGGGAAAAGACAAAGATGGGAGATTAAAGAAAACTATGTAAGATATCATTGTTTTATAAAAATTGTTGGGTAATACCGGATGATTGCCATTTTCTCAATGAAAAAACATTCAAAGTTCGTAAAAGAGAGTAAAGAAACTGAACCAAACTTTTCTGTAAATTGAGAACAAAGAGCCCTCTGCAATGTACAGCTCAGATGTGGTATAGGGTAGCATTCAGGATTGAAATTTTTCAAGCATGCACGAGGACCTTCACATTTATTTCTTTCCATTTATCTGAGGCCTGAATCAGATAGGCTTTGAATACCTGCTTCAAATTGTTTATTAGCCAAAAGAACAGGGGTTATATGCTGTTCTTGTCTACCTAGTTTCTATACGTTCCTTGGAGTAAAAATCTACATGCAGAGCGCTCTTCTAGTATATAAGGTGATGTGAGCTTCTTTGTTTTTCAGTGATGACCAAATAGAATGCCTATTGCTTACAGAACTAAGTAGTACCATGGCTTAAGTCCACTTTCTGACTAATTTGTATTAAATGATGCTTAGCTACCTGAAATGTTAGTCAGAGTCATTTAGTGTTAGATTACATGCGTTGCTGCTGTAACAGCACTTCATTATTTAGAAAACATGTGGTTTCTTAATAGGTAAATGGTTAGTGTGGTTGTAATATATTGTTTACATGTTGCTGTCTAAGAACAGCTACAACAGTAGAATATACTATAGGAGAAATGAGTTAATAAAATTCCTGCTTTTTACTCATTGTTTGGGAACTGATGAGTCATGGCCTGAACCACTGATGGATCACCTGAGATGAGCACTGAGTCAGCTGCAGGAGCACAGGTGAAGGCAATGCACCTGTGTGACCAGAAGGGGTGGAGTCTGGCTCCACCTCTCCCAGACCCCATTGAAGGGCTGACCACCACTGGGGAAAGTTCTTTTGTTGGAGATCCCTCCTGTGTGGAGTTCCAGGCTAGCCTCAACCTTTAGTGACAGGTGAGCCCTTCTTAATTTATTGGGTGTGTTTATACCATCTGGATAACACATCCAAAAATATGCTGTCCATCCTCTTTACATTGTGTGGGTACTATTCATTCAGGTTGTTCACCCTACACCCATCTTGAGATTCAGCAAGTGTGTACAAAAATTATCTTGACTTGGGTGAGAATGTTTTGGCACGTTTTTCAGTTTAACTTGAAAGATGCAGCAGTTGAAATTCAGAATGTGTCATTTTGTAAAGATGGAGTAGAGGACATGGGGAAAAATGAAAAGGAAGAAGTGCTGGGTTCATACTTGAGGAATAATAAGAGTCTTTTCTAAAGTATTGCAAATGACAGAAGAGGTGTGCATGTGTATTAATTCAGAATGAGCAATATTAATCATTTTCCTTTTCTGAAATGATACTGAAAAGAATACTGATTTCATTGCCAGAAGGTAGAGGAGATGAGGGCTCTGTACAGACTATGAGACTCCTGTACTCTGTCATCTTGTTATCAGGTTTTTTTATGTATTTAAAGCTTAAACTCTAGGTGTGACCTCTATAAAGAAGCTTTTACTACTGAGTATCATTAATGCAAATCGAATTAATGAAAAGCAAGCTATGAAGGGAATACGAATTGCATTCTAATACAGAAAAAAAACAGTGCTATTTCAGACATATATGTCAGAAAGTTTCATGACAAGGAGAAAAATCAAAGGTATTCTCAAACTCAGATGAACTTCTAGACTGAAGTTTCTTGTCCTCTTGTGTTTAAGAGATGTATCAAAGTTCTATAGCAATGGTGAACTGAGACTTATTAGAATACACTTGAAATTTGTTCAGGGCTGAGGGGCTTTTTTTTTTTTTTTAACCCTTCTATAAATCTTATTGCCTTAAAGTGCTTCAAATTCAGGCTGGTTTAGTATCGTATCTTCAAGAAAGGTTAAATGTTTTTGTTAGTCTCAACTACCTTAACTTGTTTTTCAATGTAATATTGTCCTATGGATTTTTTTCCCCCAGCAATTTTCTTGTTTCCTAATAAAAAATGTCACTAAAAAGCATGAGACCAATTATGGCAAGAACATAGTTTTCCATTTAGCTTCTTTCAAGGTGATTGCTATTCGCTCAGTGTCCCTTGCATGCAGCACTTGAGTTGGCTTCCACTGTAACCAGTATTTTGAATCACATGCTGGAAGACATGTTGTGAGAGTTGAAAATCTCACATTAGAGTCCTCTCCAGCAGAAAAATCATAGAATCATAGGGGTTGGAAGGGACCCCAAGAGATCATTGAGTCCAACTCCTCTGCCAAAGCAGGCTCCCTACACCAGGTCACACAGGTAGGCGTCCAGGTAGTTCTTGAATATCTCCAGAGAAGGAGATTGCACAACCCCCCTGGGCAGCCTGTGCCAGTGCTCTGTCGCCCCCACTCTAAGGAAGTTCTTGTGCACATTTGTGCGGAACCTCCTGTGTTGCAGTTTCTGTCCGTTTCCCCTTGTCCTGTCTCCATACACTGCTGAGAAGAGTCTGGCCTTGCCACTTTGTCCCCTACACCTCAGCTATTTGTAAACCTGGATCAGGTCCTCTCTCAGTCTTCTTTTCTCACGGCTAAAGAGACCCAGTTCACTCTGCCTTTCTTCATAGCGGAGATCCTCCAGGCCCTTCACCATCTTTGTGGCCCTCCACTGGACTCTTTCCAAGAGATACCTGTCTTTTTTATACTTGGGAGCCCAGAACTGGACACAGTACTCCAGATGAGGCCTCACCAGATCAGAGGCCTGTTTTCTTAATCACCACTGAACTTGATTATTAAGTACTTCTGTTAGTTTTCTTCTTATTTTAGGAAATATCTAAAAAAACCCTCAATAGCTTGTAATTACTTTTCCACTGTTTTTCACCAGAATCCCACGTAAGGAAGAACTGACTTCTGGTTGTTCTTTCCTGTTGCTAAACACACCATGTTATTTCAGTAGAAGTTCACGTTTGGTTATGTTAAATCAATGCTCTACTACTATAAAGACTAGATGCTGCAAAGTAGCTGTCCTTACACTGAGATAAGTTATAGCAGAGTAACATATTATTTAACTGACAGGTCTATTTTTTCTAATGAAATGTCATATAGTTGTGCCCCTTATTCAGTTATGAGGAACCCTGATTATGACGACTCTGCCTACTGTTTTTATAGGGCTCTCTTTTCTCAATGTCCACTCTGTTTTTTGCTTAAATTATTAGGAAAAGAAATGCAGCTTACTACTTAGTGGTCAATATTTTCTTCTTTGGCTGTGTTAACAACTGACACTTCAGCACAATTAACACATCAGTATGTTTTGTAATTGACCCACTGAAAATACGCTACTTCAAAAAGAAATTATATTGTAGATTGAAACTCAACTGTATTGATGCATCATTTTACAATGGAATTTTGTAAGGAGAAATAGCAGTAATTCCTCTTAAGTTTGAAGCTGTTTCACGCCCTCTAAGACCAGAGGCTGACATCACTGGAAGATCATTCTGAATCTAACTTTCTTTAAAATAAAGTCAGAAACATCCCACCTTGTACCTTCCTCTCTCTCTGTAAATCAACACTATTTAATTCTTATGTGGTAATATATCCTATTTGTCATCTATATTAATCTTACATATATTGTGCATATGCACTTCTTGCACAAAGGTAACACAAAGATATTTCAAAGAACTTCTCTGTGAATGTATTCTGTTTAAGAGCCATTGTCAGAATAATGGGCCTAGGTAGACCACAGCAGAAGGAAGATGGCTTTCTATGAGGATGATGAGACACTGAAAGTTGTCAGAAACATATACTTTCACTTCACATTTTACTTTCCTTTGATGTTTTCCCTCCTTCCGAATGTCATGCATTACTTTTTTTTAATGCTTTGAAGAGTTTCATGTGTCATTATTAAACGTCAGTTGTAGAATAGATTGGAACTCACATTTTATATAGTAGTCGAATACATACACTAATGGATTGATAAGGAGTTATTTGCTTGGTAATAGACAGGTGTTATCAGACTCATTCATAAAACGCATTGTTCAGTTTAGCCTCAGATTATGTAGATGTTTATTTTTGAAAAGATTTGTCAGCACTAGAAATACACCAAATCTACATTTTAATGCTATTTCAGTGATTTTGTGATATGCTACATAAGATGAATTATGTATTATTTTATGCAAATTTGCAATGTTATCCTTTTAGATTTCACTTTAGACTAAATTGCATTTTTCCTCATAATTTTGTGTATTTAACGCTTCATCACTCTACTGCTTTCTGCTTCAGTTTAGGGTTTATTGACTTTTTTTTCTCTTATTTGTTCACATGCCTTTAATATTTTGTCTTTTTTTTCTCTTCCTATTGGCTGTTAATTAGGAAAGTTACATTTCTAATTAGATTGTGTCAGAATGATTCAACAAAATTAATGGTAATATAAACAAGGAGTTTATTTAGATAACTGTTAATTTTACAATCCTCTTAGCATAATGGAAATATACAAGTGATAGCCTTTCCTCGCCTTTCATTTCTTGCCACTATATATATAATTTTTAAATCAGGTGCCATGATTGAGGGAATTCATCTTGCATAAAAAATCTCAAGAACCAATTTCTATTGTTATCTCCAAGTCTCTTAAGATAACTTTTTCTCTGTCTGAAGTAAAATGCAGTCTATTTAAGGCCCAGAATTTATACCTGACAACTAATATGCAAAAAATGTATGAAACAAAAAATACTGGCAACATTAGGATAGGACCACGGAAAACATAGCTCCTGTTTAGATGCATTAAAAACCGATCAGGAATTCAAGTTCGTGCATTTACATTGCTAAATTCATTCTCCTTTTTTGATACTGAAGAGGTTGTGGGTTTTATGTGAACGTGCCTCCATTATTAAAACATAATAGCGCAGGCATTTTTTTTTCTAAATGCTTTGACTAAACCAAACAAAATTAACCAGATGTCTAACCAGTTTCTTGAGCTCTGTTTCATGTACGTCCTTAGATGAATATTTAGGAACTTAGAAACAAAATCACATACCTGAGGTGTTTCACTTTTTTTTTTTAATGTCTTTGAATCTTCCATTGAACTCAAATTCAATTACGACAAATCCATTTTTAAAGCATTACACTGACTGATTTTTCAGTCTGACAATTACCCCCAAGAAATCTGAACTCCAGGGAAGGTTTTACCTTCTTCCCACACATCAGAGCAAAGAAAATAAATTTGAGGCACTCAAAGTGATCTTGAGGATGAGTTCAGAAGCAAGAAAGAGGAGGATGTGCCCTTCTTGATCACCAGATTGTAGAGATTGAATAGAAAATGGGTAGAACAAAGTAATACTTCCTCATTAATTTTTTTTTTGGGGGGGGGGCAGCAGGGGTGTTTTTCTTAAAGAGTCGTTTTGCTGTTGTTCTCAAACTGTACAGTACTTTAGAATCAAAAGCAGTAAAGCACTGAGAAACTTCAAGGTACATTTTTCCATTTAATCAAAAAATGATATTAACCAGTAAAATTAATTAGAAAAAAAATTAGTAAACAGCTTTTGTCAGTTGCTCTAAGTTCCATGTGAACTTTGATTTCTCTGAGTATTATGTTTATATAAATCTGCTGCTCACCATACATGTATTCCTTAAGCTCACTCTGCTTAAATAATAGGAAAGGTTGCTCCTGAACTATCTGTTCATATCTCTACCGTAAAATGATCTTCCCTTGTCTGTTATAAACAGAAACTGATAGAGGTGCACAACACACAGCTTCACTTCTCATTTTTACAATCCTGAAGTTAAGCAAATGCTCAGCTAAAATGGGGAGTAGTCCATTGACACGAAGATTAAAAAAAAAAAAAAAAGACNNAAAATTAAAAAAAAAAAAAAAAAAGACAATCAAACAAAACAAAACTCAGACCCTGGAAACTTGTCAAGTTTAGTCATCAGAAACATGGTGGGACCCTTCC
>VXAB01002567.1:233036-282771 GCA_013399175.1 Odontophorus gujanensis | reverse complement strand
TCCCTTCCCTTCCCTCTTTTTCCATATCCTTCACTTCCCTTTTTGTCTTCTCTTCCTTCCCCTCCCTTTTTCCCTCTCCTCTCCTCCCTTTTTCCCATCCCCTCCCTTTTTCCCATCCCCTCCCCTTTTCCCATCCATTTGTCTAGTCTCACCTTCCAGCTCCTGATGTCCCCATTCTGGCCTTGTGGGAAGGCTGTAAGGGAGCAGCTGTTGCTTGGAGCCCACAGGAACAGGTGCCCCACAGGCTGTCCCAGGCAGCTGGTTTCTGCTCCCCAGGCCTCCTGGTCCACATGAAGGTGGAGTGCAAGTGCCATGGCATGTCCTGCAGGTATGCACTTGCTGAAAGGTCATACTCCCTTCAGCAAGGTGGGCAGCGTTGTGAACAGGAGAAGTTTGAGGGGGGGCAATAGAAGTTTACCCCCAATGAGTCCATTCCTGCAAGCTGCTGGTGCCCAAGAGCAATCATTTCAAGCCCTACACAGCTCATGACCTGGTTTACCTGTTGGTCAGCCCATACTTTTGCAACTGGGAGCTCTGGCGCGGGGTCTTTGCACTTCTGGCCACCAGTGCAACTGGACATCTGCAGCCATGGATGACTGTGAGCTCTTGTGCTGTGGCAGGGGATTCCACACTGAACAGGCTGAGGTGGTGGAGCCGTGCAGCTGCAAGTTTTGCCGGTGCTGCTCGGCCAAGTGCAAGCAGTGCTGGCACCTGGTGGAGGTGCACAGCTTCTGCAGGTGGGGTGGTGGTGCTGGATGGAGTCCATGAAGACGACAACCCAGAGAGGCCCACTGGGTGCTGGGAAACAGGGAAAGGTGTAGGGGAAGCCTGCTCCCTGTTTGGCACTCTGTCTCTGGCCTCCTTGGGCTTCTTGTGGTTTTGTTTTCCATACAGAGAGTTGGAGGACGTGGGCCCCAGAAACCTTTAAACCTTAGAAATAAAGCAGCTGAGAAAGAAAGCAAAGTGTCTACATGAACCCCTTCCTCACAAACTGTGTTCAGGACCTGCAGGGCACCTTTCCTTCTGGAGTGGGCAAGGTGTGAGGCCATGCTGGAGGCCTCATCCTCAGAATCTCATCATCCAGGCCATGTGTGCTGCAATGAGAGCCACCAGAGTGACGTGCAGGGGCAGGTGGAGAGCCACCTTGGACATGAGGGGTCGCTGTGGATGCGACAAAGTGACAGAAGCAGAGAGAAAGGAGCAAATTAGGTTTGTGGGCTCTTTATAAAATATGATTCAGCTTTAGTGATCGATGTGAGCCTGCAGGGCCAGGAAGGCTAAGTGTTGCTGGGGATTTCATGCAGGTGGCTGTAAGTCCATATCCTGGGGCCAACACCTTCCCCAGGCTCCTTCATCTGTAGAAAACATTTTCAAGAGGAGTTTCAGTGGGCAGCAGAGTGAAATGCTGTTGGATGCAGCTCCCCTCCTGAAGTGCTGCTGTCAAGTATGCAGAGTAGGTGCTCAGGTGATGAGATCTGGCTATGGGGAGCTGACTGGCCAGCATGGAGCCTGAAAAGAGCTGTATGGGTTCTCCGTGCTGCCGCAGCTCCACACAGCCTGCTCTGGAGCTGTGTACCCCTTGTATATTGCCCACCACTGCACCTCACCCTTCAGTGAGGCTGAGGAACCTCTGGTGCCAGCGCCTTACTTCCTCCTTTCCCTCCTCTTCACTCAGAATGTGGTAGGTCTGGTTTCTGAAGCAGCTGTCGCGAATCACCTGAAAGAAGAGCTTGAGTTTCATAGAGTTGGTACTTTCTAAGAGATGAGATAGTCCTCTGTCTGGCTCTGGGTTTCTGGGCTTTGTACCAGCTAGGAATTTGGTGTATGATGGCAATCCTCCTTTGCAAGAGGAAATACAAGGACAATCTAATGGATGGAAGGCTTCCCAAGGCTCACCATCTTGAAGCTCTGTAGTCATGTACTAGTGCCACTGCAAATCCCACTGCTCAGAGGCCTGCTGTCATCCCACTGAGCAGTGGGATTTACAATCCTCCCTTGCACACCCAATTCTGTCCTATTGCAAGGAAAAGCACTAACAGGTGAAGCCCTGCAGGGACTTGGGTCTGCTGTGCCCAGTGAGGTGGAGGACGCCCTGTCCCTGGAGATGTTTAAGGCCAGGCTGGATGGGGCTTTGAGCAACCTGGTTTACAGGGAGGTGTCGCTGCCTATAGTGGGGGGTTGGAACTAGGTGATCTTAACGATCCCTTCCAATCTAGGCCATTCTATGATTCTATGCCCAGCCATGGAGGAGAAGGTAAGGGCTAAGTTAGGGAAGGTACAGGCTGCTTCTTACCCTCTGGTTGTAGAGGCTGTGCTGCAAGCATTGGTGGCTTTTGAAGGCGCAGTAAGTGGGGTACTGAACTCCATCCGAGTCACAGATCTAGGGAGATGGGAATGAAAACCAGAGAAGAGAGAGGAGAAGGAGAGGCGAGGCACCCTCCCAGCACTCACCTGACTTGGGGAATCCCCTGCTTGGAAGGTTGCATGTTCTGCCTGCAGCCAGAGCATCACACGAGGGTCATCGCAGCCCTGGATGGCTATCAGGCTGCACCAGTACTCTGGTCGCAGGCCTCCAGAAACTTGTGTGCCAAAGAACTCTGAGGTCTTTGGGAAGCTGGTCTGCAAAGGGTTGGGGTGAAAAGAACTGTGAATTTCTCCCTCCTTCCCCGCCACTGCATCCATCACCCTCCTCTCAGGCTAGAAGGAGATGCAGCATGCTCAGTACCTTGTTGCCTGCAGCCCACTGCTGGGTTGAGATCTGGGGGTTGATGTATGCAGTGAAGCTGCCTGTCTCACAGTGAACACGCCTCAGGTTGTAGATGTTCTGGCACTGCTCCATTTTCAGTGAGCAGAAAGCACAGGCAGGGCATAGGTCAATGTGCTGCCGCCCAAGGCTGTCACAAACCTAGGGAGATGCAATGGTGCGGTCAGGGGGAGAGGCTGGGGAGCCCTGGATCCCTGGTGTGGGTTTGCCTTGCTGGCTTGGCCAGGTTGGCTTCTCCCAGAGGTGGCATCTGTAATGACAGTGGCTACAAGCACTGCAGTCAGTACTACAGGGAGCCCTGCACACAGTGGGGTCAAAAGTGGATGTCAGCATCTTTACCGAATCTCCGAAACCAAGGATTTTTGACTCCAACACCTTCCATGCCTGGGTGACAACTGAAGAGACACAGATTCCTTCCAGCACTGCATAGCACAGGATCATCACTGCTTCCTTCCTCTTCAGGGCAAGAAGACTGGCAGAGAAATGGATGAAGAAAGTCAGGTCTCTTCCTTTGTCATGAGCTAAGATAGGCCCTTAGATAAAAACAGAAGGGAAGGAAAACAGACCCAACACCAAATGAAAAAGCTTTCCCCCAAAAGTCTTGGCCAACCTGCACAATGGGTGTGCCAGCACGATCTGCCTGTGCCTGTGTAACATGGAGGGGGTGCTTTCAAGAACATGGCAGAGGGACTGGAGGAGGAGCACAGCTTCCAGTATCACCAAAGCATCTGCTGCGCAGTTTTATCTATCCAATGGCACAGCAAGATCTCTGTTAGAGTCTGCTGAGGTATGATTATGGGGCAGTCCTGCTGGGGTCTGGGAAGTACTATGTCTCTCTTCTGCTCGAGCCAACATTTTTGATGGAAAGAGGAATAAATTGGTAATGATGGTGGTGAATTAGCTGTTCCTCTAAACTCATGTGGGAAGTCACAGGTAGAGAACAGGACAGTAGTATAACAACAGTAAGAATGTTTTGTGTCTTACGAACAGCAGAAATTGTAGGTTATTATACAGGAATCATGTGAATTATCAGCAATGATGCAGAAGATATAAAAACACTCATTAAATATTTCTTTCCTGTGTCCAGGGAAAAATCCCAGTTAAAATGTTCTTGAAATCCATTTGTGCTAATGTGTATGGAGGAGTTTCCCTGAGACTGGCTGAGATCTCAGAAGAGAGACAGATGGAGAAACTGGAGGGAGGTGATGAGATGAGATTTCCCAACTCCTGGAAAACATTTACAGAGAGAGTGAAACTAAAGGAGCTGGATGTAGCTGAGTGAAGGCACTGCTGAGTGGGCAGTTGATCAGTCTGCACTTCTGCCTGTTCCTGAAATGAAGGGAGCAGCTCATGGGATGGTTTCTCCATGTCTCGGAGGTTTGATTAAGATAGTCCAAATTTCAATTAGGAGTGGGGCTATAGGTCAGAAGCAATTATCCAGCACCCCAACAGCTCACAGTGAGCAGCAGCAAGCAAGCATGTAAAGATCTCTGAAGTGCCTCTGAAGGCACTGCGCTCACTTAGATATTACAAGAGAGCCTGGAAAATCTTGGTCACAAAAAATATCATGGATGTCTCCGTGATATATTTTTTTTAAGATGTTATGGTCAGAATTGTTTTATCAGAGTTCTGCGTGAGTCTGCATCAAGACACGAGAAGGTGTTCCTTCAACACAGTGCTGTGCTGAACTCTAGACAGGCTGCAAATAGGATTCTAGGGATACAGACACACGAACAAATTATAGTGGTGCCAACCTACAGCGCATCAACAACATTTACTGAAAAAATGAGGGCACTTCAGAACCTAGAAATTGATATATTGCAAGACTGTGCATCTCTTACTCCAATACACCACAGTACAACCAACCTCAATGGATGTTTGAGGTGGGAAGATTAGAGCTCAGAAGGAACAAATTGGCAGTCACATGAAGTCCCTGTGACTGGAAAAAAGACATCACACCCATTTTAAAAAAGGATAGAAAGGATGACCCAGAGAACTACCAACCTGTCAGCCTCATCTGTGCCAGGGAATGTCATGGAACAGATCTTCCTGAAACAGATCTTCCTGAAAGCTACGCTAAGGCACATGGAAGAGAGGGAGGTGATACAGGATAACCAGCATGGCTTAACAAAGGGTAGGTCCTGTCTGACCAACCTTCTTGTTTTTTATTATGGCATAACTGCGTCAGTGGACAAGGAAAAAAACACTGATGTCATCAATCTGGACTTCAGTGAGGCCTTTGACATCCTCCCTCATAACATCCTTCTCTTCAAATTGGAAAGTGGTGGGTGGACTGGTCAATGGATGAGTAACTGATATGAGATCTTATCCAGTAGTGGTCAGTGGCTCAATGTTTGGGTGGAGATCAGTGGCAGGTGATGTCTCTCAGAGGTCAGTACAGAGACCAGTGCCCCTTAATACCTTCATCAGTGACACTGACTGTGGAATCAAGTGCACCCACTGCAAGTTTGCAGATGATGCCAAGCTGTGTGGTGCAGTCAACATGGCCAACAGACAGAATGACATCCAGAGAGACTAAGACAGGCTTGAGCAGTGGGCCCAGGTGAATATCATGAGGTTTGATAAATCTAAATGCAAGATCTTGCACTCAGTTTGTGGCAAACCCTGCTATCAGTACAAACTGGGGGATGTAAGGATGGAGTACAGTCCTGCCAAAAAGGACTTGGGGGTACTGGTGGATGGCAAGCTGGACATGAGCCAACCATGTGCCCTCACAGCCCAGAAAGCCAACCATATCCTGGGCTGCATCAGAAGAAGCATGGACAGCAGATTGAGAGAGGTGATTCTGCTCCTCTATTCTGCGTTGGTGAGGCCACACCTAGAGTGCTGTGTCCAGATGTGGAGTCTTCAGCACAGATGAGACATGGACCTCTTTGAACTTGTCCAGTGGAGGGCCACAAAAACAATCCAAGGGATGGGACACCCCTCCTACAAGGACAGGCTGAGAGAGCTGGGGCTGCTCAGCACAGAGGAGGCATGGCTTGGGGGAGACCTGAGAGTGGCCTTTCAGTATCTAAAAAGGGACTATAAGAAAGAGGGGGTGAGGATCTTTAGAAGGGTCTGCTGTGACGGGACAAGGGGAAATGGTTTCAAACTAATAGAGGAGAGATTTAGATTGGACATAAGGAAGATGTTTGTAAGAGAAGAGTAATGAGGCACTGGAACATGTTGCCCAGAACTGTGGTGGAAGCCCTGTCCTTGGAGATATTCAAAGTCAGCTTGACAGGGCTCTGAGCAACCTGATCTAGCTGTAGATGTCTCTGTTCATTGCAGGTGAGTTGGACTAGATGACCTTTAGTGGTACCTTCCAACTCAAAAGATTCAATGATTCTATGAAAAGAATGCAAACTGAGGAGAGCGGTGACAGGTACCAATTCAGACAAAGCTGGAAAGAATGAAAATGTGCCAGCACAAAGAGAAACAAAGTCCATTTACTCTGGAGAGAGCAGTTCCAAAACCTGTAAGATCCTTTATGTCTATTCCAAAATCCACAAGTCCATATAATCTTTTTTGTTCCTTTTTAAATGCTCACAGGAAAGCTTTTGAAATTTAAGCGAAGAGTCCCTCTGGTCTGTGCTGATCCCAGATGAGCATGCTGCCTGTGGCTGTTTAATACAGCCTCTTCAGCATTTCACTGACTGAGTGCTGGGCTTCCCTGGGAGAGGAATCAGGGGCAGCCCCTGGGTGCACCTAGTACTACTCATCTGCAGAGAAGTGCTCTTTGAGTGGGAATTACGTAACACTTACAGTTTTTCTCTAGAGCAATTCCTGCAGAGCAGCCCAGGAGAGCCAGATTTCTGTGCTGATCAGCCCATGACAGCTGAGGTGGTCACTGCCAGCACTCAGAGCCTGACTGCTCTGCTACAGCTGGATCTTTGGCTTTAAACACTGTCAAGCTACCTGGGTCAGCTTGGTGGGACTCATACTCTTTGATTAATGATCCTGACATTATTCTCCAAAATTACCTGAAACAATTTACCCACCCATATATCACTGTTGTTTTGCTACTCGTTTGCTATTCTAGTGGCATGTTTTGATTTTATTACTTCTTTATCATACCAGCATGACCAAACCATTAAAGTGAGAGGGACATTAACAGTCATTAAACATGATATGAATAGCTCTAGTGTTTGCATCACGAAGGTAGAAAAATAGTCTTGCTTGCTATACTTTAAATAAGAAGAAAAAAAAAAAAAAGACCTGAAGCTTAGAATGTGTTTGCTACTAAATAGTTTTAATAGCCTTTGCTTTCTCCTGCACAACACTAGTGCAACAAGTGCTGCTCAAGGCAGATGCAAACAGAGAACTTCAGGGAGAAGGGTAGTGAAAGAGAACTCAGATCCCACCTTCTCTAAAAAGAGTGCTTCCGTAAGCAGCTCATAAGCAGCAATAGAATCATAGAATCATAGAATCATAGAGGTTGGAAGGGACCTCAAGAGATCATTGAATCCACCCCCCCCGCCAAAGCAGGTTCCCTACACCAGGTTGCACAGGTAGGAGTCCAGGGTGTCTCTTGAATATCTCCAGAGAAGGAGATTCCACAACTCCCCTGGGCAGCCTGTGCCAGTGCTCTGTCACTCTCACTGTAAAAAAGTTCTTGTGCACATTCATGTGGAACCTCCTGTGCTGCAGTTTCTGTCCATTCCCCCCTGTCCTGTCCCCACACACTTCTGAAAAGAGTCTGGCCTGTGCTGAATGTAGATGACCTACTTGCTCAGAGCAGACTCAAAGTCAGGAGTGGGCATGAGCCTGTGCTGCATGATGAACTTCAGATTCATAGATTGTACTCAGTATGATGTATCTGTGCAGATCAGAAAGCCTTGCCGTCCTGAGCACTACTCATTGATGCTTTGCTGTTGACCACATATGCAGAAGCATAAAACTGTGCTATAGCATCCTCTCAGCCTCCAGGAAATAGAGTCATGCCATCAGCCTGAGGCTAACAGGAAATTCTGTTGCTCTTGCTTTCACATCTATTTTCAGCTCTATCTCTGTTCTACATCTGTGCTCTGAGGCTGGCTGGCCTTGTGGTTTCAAGTTGGGCTGGTTTACCAGCCCTGTTTTACCAGCACTGGGTGCATCTAGGCCACTGCTGTTTTCCTTCCCAGAGACCACAGTTGGCAATGCGGTGATCAGAGATGTTCCCTGCTGTTACACATGGCAACACTGAGTCTCTTGGTCTGGTCACAGAGACACTGCAGCAATGGTGAAGACCCAGTTCAGCCTAACAGCACTGCTGCCCGATCCCTGTGTTCAGTGTACTGCTGAGCATGGAGAAGGCTGATGACAGGTGTGCAGAATATTCAAGGATCAGGAAACCTTGAAGACCTGTCAAGGGAATAATATCCCAGTTTAGCACCTCTGCACCATAACGTCGTAACTGCTATCCTGGAAAAAGCTTTACAGATATTTACAGGCAATGTTTCAAAGGGGAGGTGAAAAAAGCACAATTGAGAAGATTCTGTCATCTGAGATCAGTAATTCCTCTGTGACAAAGAGAAAATTTTGGATAAAAGCCCATCTTGCTTTAGTGACTCAAGACATGGAGCAACACATCTCAGACTACTTCACTTCCTTGGTACCTGTGAGGAGAGCTGGTTGACAACATCCACCTTTCCCTCAATGTAATGAGAAGGATATGGGCCATTACCATGTGGCTGCTGAACCTCCCTGATATCAGCATGAGGCAAACAGAAGAGAAGATAAGGAGCAAACAGCAGCTTTGTGACTTCTCACTTGTGGGGATTGCTGTGGGAAACCAAAACCTTTAAGGGAAAGCTAATGTTAACAGATTCAGAAAGAAAAAGAGATCTTTTTTTCCTTTTAAAGCATATCCCAAGTAAGACATGGCATAGTTACAATGTGTTGAAGCCAAAAAGGGTTTGTTGACGTCACGTCACTCAGAATAATAAATATCTTCCAGACCATTCATAAGAGGAGATGTTTAACAATATGTATTAGGAATAAATCTTTTTGGGTCAGTGAGTGTGAGAATTCTCAAACTCTCAAATTCTTAGCACACTGGCTGAGGGGATCTCCTGCCACCTGACATCACCTCAGAGTGTCAGGGATGTCTCAGCAACTTGTGTGTGTGCCCTGAGGCCAGTGGGGGGCCAACTGGCAAGTACTGGATGCAGGAGTCACTGGGAGCATGGGGCATTACGCCACGTTGGTCCATGCACCGGGGTCCGGCTCGAGTCTTGGGATGCTGGATGGGATGCAGGGGTCATACAGGACAAACACTGCAACAGGAAGCTCTGGGAAAAAGGGCAAGGACAATTCCTGTGCTGACATCCTCGAGTGTACTGAACTGCTGAAATCCATTGCTGAGTGGTGAGCGTAGACCTGGTGTGTGTGGTTGTCTGAAAGGGATGCTGAAATTTGCCACAGAAATGAGAGCTGCAAGGCTGTATCATGTGAGCTACAGAGCTCTGCTTAGATTGTTCCAGGATTGAAGCAGGGCATATAGGCAACTTTGAGGAGAAGAAATACAAGGAGGTAAGAAGCTCTTTATAATCATGGGGCAGGAAGCACAATAAGGACCAAAAAATGAAAATAGATACAATAAGATGCATCTTTTTTTCCTCCATAATGAATCACTGCTAACAGAAACAGTATGTAAGTGTGCTTTGAGTTCTCAGCCTTGTTATTTTGCTGTCATTGTCATCTGTCCCTCAAGGACACCACCAGCCTCACTGAGTAGCACAGAGCAGCTGCCACAGGCAGGGCCGAGTGAGGAGGGATGGGAGTCCCTCTGGACACAAGCCTGCAGGGCAGATGTGCAGCCTGGGTCCATCACCCAGGCCACAGTTACATACACCCAGTGTTAAACCCGGTGCTGAGCAGCACCCTGCGTGCCAGTCAGTCCTACCCATTACTGCAGGAATGGAAATACCTCAAAGCACTTTGTCCCTGTTTCAGGTCATGCTTTGAAGTCCCTTGGAGGAGCAGGCAGGATGTGGCGAGTGGTAAAGCTGACAGGCACAGCCTAGCTCACCTTTTTATCTCGCTCGAGTTTAAGCTTTGCTTAGCATGATTGATGGCACTTGGCTGTCAGGTTGCAGACACAGTCAGCATTAGAGTCTTTGAGGAACTCTGCAACAGAATAACGAGTGTCATCTGCAATCACAGCAGTCCCTCTGTAATCCCAATATAACTAAATCAGAGCAAGGCTCAATTTCAGAGGCAGGGAAAACAAATGTATCTTCAGTGAAGCATAATTTCACCTTAGACTACATATACCAGGAAATGTTTGCTGGGCAGTAAAAGCCTCCTGCAGTGTTAGGAAGGAGGATGACATAAGTTACAACCTTTTAAGGGAGCAGTTACGGTTTTAAGAATTTGATGCAATTACATGGAATGGGATCTCAGGCTCAACTCTGGCAGCACGTGGTGTTTTCAGAAGACACCGCGTGTGCAGTCATGCATAAACCAGTGCACTTACAGGAAAGTCACTGCCCCAAGACAAAGAGAAGCTGAAATGACGTGTCTATGAAAATCACATCCTCTGTAGCAAAGTATGAAAGCAAATATGAGGGTAAGCAAATGATGCTTTGCAGACCTTTTCTGTTTGGGTTCAGCAGCCCCACCTGCCTGAACAGTGACGTGAATGGATCCTGTCAGATCGTAACTTGGACAGAGGAACTGAGAAAGATGCATGAAACGATTGCAGCAAGCTGGACAGACACAGGACCGGTGTAGGCCTGGTGTGGGAGCAGCCTTTCTCTTCAAAGTGTTAAAATGCAGATGCTCTCAAAGCCAGAACTACAAATAACCTAGGGAGAGCAGTGACCAAATCCAGAGTGCAAAGACATGCATGTGCTTGAAGAGCAGCAGTACAGGTCCTGTCAAGGCAGGAGCAAGGCTCTGTGCTCCCTGGCCCTGGGCTGAGTGAGAACAGAGCAATCCTCAGAACTCTTCTCAAACCAGGCTGCATGAAGAAATGCCTGCTTGATACTGCAGGGCAGCTCAGGGAGACAGTGGTGTCTTCCAGAAACCCAAGGCACTGTGAGCACAAGGAAGCACCTCCTGCAGGTCACCCAGTCTGCCAATAACTGGGAGTTGGGAGGAGGGTGAGCACAGTGTGGGGATGTGTACAGGGCAAAGCCCTTCCTGCATACAGCTCAGGCCCAGACAAGATGTGATTTTACTGTCACCAGAACAGTAACACTTTCACTTGTTAGCAATGCTCACTCTGTGCTCAAGCAAGGGACTGCCCATGCATACACCTGCTCTGGATGAGGCTTACTCCTGAGTGCTCCACCCCCGCAGTGGCCACGTTGCAACCAATCACCGCACATGAGGAACAAGCTGTGTGCATGGCATGTGGCACTCAACACTGCACCAAGTGTGGAGCTGGGTCTGCCTCACCTGCCAAGGGGGGCCATTTCCTGAATCCTGTCCTCTGCACCGCTGGTCATGCTCCCCAGTTCTGAAGTAGTGGCAGGGACCTTTGTGCCCGCCAGGGTCTCCAGGGAGAGGGCCGTACTGATGAGCTGCCAGACACCACGATGCAGGCGGTGCTCCCAAGTGTGCTCCGCCCAGGCATGGGATGGTGAGGAGGCAGGGGCAGGTGGGACCGGCTGGGCAGATGGTGGCACAGGCAGGCCCCTGTCCTGCAGTGGTCTGGGTGCCACTGGCATGGCTGGTGTGATCTTCTGCACCAGCCGTTCCTGACTTGAATGTGTGTAGGAGTCCTTCAGGAGCATGTCCACATTGGAGTGCAGGTCAGCAGGAGAAGGAGATGTCTTCTCAGATACTGGGAAGAGAGCAGGACAGGAGGGTTGTGGCCAGAGCCACTCCAGCAGTTGCTCTCCAGGAGCATGGAGGGCACCTTTCTGAGGTCAGCCAGTTAGCTGCCTCCCCTCTTAGCAGAGCTGGGACCATTCTGCACAGGTGCCTCCTGCCGGACTGGGACTGGAGATGTTTTTGCCAGTCTCACAATCCTTCACAAAACCACAGCGTGGCTGAGGCTGGCAGGGCCCTCTGGGTCCATCTGGCCCAAGCCCTGCTCCAGCAGGGACACCCACAACAGGGTGCCCAGGCCCACATCCAGGTGACTTCTGGAGATCTCCAAGGAAGAGACCCCATGGCTCCATCACCCACACNTTCCCTTCTCTTCTTCTCACTTCCCCTTTCCACTTCCCACTTCCCCTACCCTCTTCCCTCTTCCTTCCCCCTTCCTTTCCCCTTCCCCCCTTCCCCTTTCCTCCTCACCCCAACAGGGATCCTTTTCCTAAATCTGGCCCCTTCCTTTTCCCAGGTGACACTTCTCCCTCATGGCCCCAGTCCCACTGCGCACCTTGATGTAGAATTTGCGTTTGGAGCAGCGATACTGTGCAAACTGGCAGAAGGTCTGAAACCATGGTGCCTCAGGGAAGGCAGAGCAGACAGGTCCTAGGGATGGGTGAGAGAGACGGGAGGCAAAGGCAGGGTGCAGTCTCAGCCAGGGTGTGGCTGGAGGCCAGCGCGTCTCTGCTGATTTTCAGAGCATTCTTGCGATGAATGGAGAGTTAAAGCGGTCTGCCCCCAGGTGGAGATCGCTGCTTAGTACTGCTAAAACTCCTGGCATTTGGTGCCGCATATTTCCCTATACACTCCCCAGTGGTTCATTTCACACATCTGCCCTCACTTACACGGCATCTTCCTCTTTACAGAAAACCAAACCTCCTGTTTGCAAGACATAATAAGGATTCTTATTATTCGCTAAATCACAGAATGGTTTAGATTAAAGAGGATATCTGGATGTCACCTGGTCCAATGCCTTGCTCAAACAAAGCCACCTAGAACACGGTCCCTGAAGGGTGAAAACAAAAAAGGCAAGTAGCAGTGTGGTGGGTTAAGAGATGACCAGTCCAGATCTGGGATCACCAGGGGAGATAACCTCTATGGANCCTGATGTTCAGAGGGAACATCCTCTGCTCCAGTTTGTACTCACTGCCTATTGCTCTTTCACAGTCACAAGGTCATTCTGGAGGCCAGGAAGAGAAAGAGGGGATTCCCTAAGCAGTGTGCTGACGTGTCAACACCTGCATGTCTACCAGTCCCACAGCGCAGCACAGACCCAAATATCACACCCAGTTTTTCTGGAGGGAAGGGTGGCTATGGGTGATCATCAGGCAAGCAGAGGCACCCAGAGCCATTCAGTGCATCTGTACCTGCTTCTGTAGGAGAGCTTTCATCTTTTGCCAAGAAGTCCACATCATAAGGTTGCTTCTCTGGTTGAATAAGGCCTTTTGGAGGAAAACTTGGACATGGGATTCGCTGAGTGGAAAAGAAAGAAACAAGAGTCCCACTGAATCGTTNTTCATTTCACACATCTGCCCTTACTTACACGGCATCTTCCTCTTTACAGAAAACCAAACCTCCTGTTTGCAAGACATAATAAGGATTCTTATTATTCGCTAAATCACAGAATGGTTTAGATTAAAGAGGATATCTGGATGTCACCTGGTCCAATGCCTTGCTCAAACAAAGCCACCTAGAACACGGTCCCTGAAGGGTGAAAACAAAAAAGGCAAGTAGCAGTGTGGTGGGTTAAGAGATGACCAGTCCAGATCTGGGATCACCAGGGGAGATAACCTCTATGGAATAAAATACATAGGTCACTCTGAAAGTAGTGCTTCCCATTTATTTCTATGGAAACTATGTTATTAACAGACACAAAAAGCACAGTAACACTATTTGATAAACTCTCTTCTACAAAACACTGTTTTTCAACATAGCCACTACTATTAGCTAAGCATTTTCATCAGCAATGGACAAGAGCCTGCATGCCATGCTTGAAAATGTCTGCACCAGCAGAGATGACCTTCTGTTCCACAGCTGCTACGACAGCATCATTGCTATGAAAATATTGCTTATGCAGATCACCTTTCAGCAGCTTAAACAGATGGAAATCAGAAGGCACCAATTCTGAACTGTATGGTGGGTGTCGTAGGACAGTCCAGCCAAGACTGACAACATGCTCCATGGTCTTCCAACTGGTGTGGGGCCTGGCATTATTGTGTTGTAAGAGAAAAGTTATCTTCTTCTCTGTCCTGACTCTGGAAGTTCAAGCCAGCTTAGTCAGCATTGCAATGTAGTGGTCAGAGTTGATGTTTTGTCTGAGTTCCAGAAAATGCAGAAGGCTCACCCCTTTCCTACCTTAAAAGGCAATGCACATCACCCACTGAAGAATGTGTCTTAAACTTTTTATTCGAGGGGGAATTCACTATGGATTGCTGTTTTGATTCCAGCTCATAATGATGGCTCAACTGGTCTTGACAAACTTGCATACAGTGTTCTTTCCATTCCTGTATGAGCATTTAGGGGACCCACCTGGCAAAAACTTTGCTATATTCCAATGCTGTCACCATCATTTCCAATGCATCAAAGCTGATATTCAGCTTCATACACAGTTCCCTGATTGTGATCCACTGATTCACATGGATGAGCTGATTGAGATGCTCTTCATTTCATGATGTGACAGCTGAGCACAGATGTCTGGAATGTGCATTGTCTTTTACATTACTGTCACCTCTGCTGAAATGCACTACCCACTGCCTCACTGTGCTCACATCCACTGTTTGGTCTTCATGAATGTTTGGCAAGCATTAGTGAATGTAAATGGGTGCCATTTTTTTCCATATGGAGGGATTAAGTGATACAACTTTGCTTCATCTACACTTCTGCATCGGACTCCACTTTGTCAGACTGCACCTCTGCTGCCATCTGTTGCACAGCAACACAGTGTAATAGAATATTGGCAGGGAAGTTCAATCTCTACTACCATACCAGCTGTGTCTGTCTCTGACACTCTGGGCCAAAATAATAATATAGGAGGCATTACTTACAGAGCAGTCCTTGTAACTTGGTAGTGATTCGAGCCATGCTGGGGTTAGTGGAAAGTCCACAGCACCAACACGCTGTGGGCAAAGTCTGTGTCTGTGCACAATCTGTACAACAGCCTTGAAGAGTAGTGCTGACCCAGGCTCAAATCTGCAGCCCTTCCTTCAGGGAGAGCACAAAACCTGGGAGATTTTGGGAAGGAAGTCTTTTTGTGCTCCATCTGCTCTGCACGTGCATGAGCAGAGCAACTCTGTGACTGCCCATGTCTGCAGGAGAGCTTAGAGCTCTACGTACTCACCATTTTGGTCCATCTCCTGCCTCCAGACCTGTACCAAAGCTACTCCAGACATCCTGCCCAATCCTGCAGCATGCTATGAGCCCACAGAGAGTGGAGGAGCTGCTCATAGGCCACCTGGCTCCTCTGGAGCCTGGAAGAACCCTTTGTGGTCCCAGCAAAGTCCAATGGCCTCACCCCAGCTACATGTAAGCAAGGAGGGAAAATTTTAGAGAGAAGGGTGCCTTTGGGAGCTCTCAAAAACTAACACAGTGACTGCAGGACTGACCACTGCTGGCCTACCAGGGAGAGTCAAACACTGATGGAGGTGGTGGAGATGTGGTTTTTTTTTAGCATTCATTGTGCAGAGACCAGAGCATCCCATTCTGCTACATTATTAGCTTAGAGTTGAATTTGGCTGTTAATTTTGGCAAAAGCAATGGGCAAACCAAGAGCTACAAACACAAAAATGGTCAGAAGTCAGTGAGGACAGACCTGTCACACCATAGAAGCAACTATAGGCAAAATGCTGAGCGAGTCAGCAGACGTCAGAGGAAGTAAGGAAGGTGTAAGGTTCTACATGTAAAAAACATGCAGAAAACACTACAGGTGTTACCTGCACCTGGGGCTTATTATTTGAGAAGTCATGCTGTGCTGTGCGATAAGCAGGAGGCCATACCCATGTCTAACTGGACTCTTCCTTGTGCTTAGCATACAGGTTCACCAGCAAAAATAGGATTTCAGGTGAACATCAGGATCCCAGCCCAGAAAAACTCCCAGCTTGATAGGAATGAGCCAGACATCTCCCTGCCCTTTGCCTTTTCTCTGAATCCTCTGACGTTCCTGCCAAGAGGAGCCCTTCCAGCACTGTTAATTTAATCCATAAAATCTTTTACTTAGTTCCTGTGCTCATCCTGCCCATTTGCTTGCTGAAAACAGCAACAGCTTCTGCTGGATGTCAGGAGGCCATCTCTCTGGGTTTTGTGGACAACTCCATGTGCAGGAGCTCCAAGCACTGGAGGGTTTCCAAGTACTGAGTAATTATTTTACAATTACGTCTTCACTGAAAGATGGAGCCAGTCAAGATACTTTCACACCTTTGTTAGGAAAAGTTCATCCTGACTCAGTTCATCCACATAAAAGAGCACTAGGAGATTACGTATACTCCACAGAACCACAGAATGGCTTCGGCGGGAAGAGACCTCAAGGTTACATCCCTGCCACAGGAAAGAGCTGCCACCCTGGGCCCTGTTGCCCAGGGCCCGTACAGCCTGGTCTTGAACATCTCCAGGGATGGGACACCTGCGGCCTCTCTGAGAAGCCTGTGCCAGTGCCTCACCTCCCTCTGAGTAAATAATTTCTTCCTAATATCCCACCTAAATTTCTTCTCTTAGTTTAAATCCATTCCCCCTTGTCCTATCACTATCTGTCCATGTAAAAAGCTGGTCTTCCTCCTGCGTATAAAGTCCTTTCAAGTACTGCAAGGCCACAGCATGGTCTCCCCAGAGCCTTCTCTTCTCCAGGCTGGACAAGTGCAGCTCCCCCAGCCTTTCTTTATAGAAGAGGTGCTCCAGACCTCTGATCACCTCCACGGCACAACATAACTGCTTTCCTGAGCACCACATGTGGAGAAGCACGGTCAACACGCATGTATGCCACGACTGCTCAAGTCTCTGCAGGCAGTGGCTAAGCTGCCTGCGTGGCTTCAGCGGTGGGTTCCTGCTGTGAGGGAGATGCAGGAGGCTTCAGAGTGAAATAGATGGGGACCAAAGAGATTCATCTATAGACACCAACTCCTGCAGCCATCAGGGTACTGGGAAGTGAGGGGCCCAGAGCAGAGCATCAGTGGGAATATCTCCCACCACTGCCATGGTGGCTTGGTGGCCCACAGTGCCGGGCACTGTCTGTGTGGGAACAAGCAGCAGCCATAGCTGCACCTTGCTTCTCAGTGTCATGGGTTCCAGGTGCTAGCAAGTGAGGCACGGAGCCCAGGACCTTTCCCTGGGTCTGTTGCTGCAGTATGGAAACCACTGCCCTGGCACAGCTGCAGAAACAAGCAAGAAATAGTTGCCCTCAAGCTGCAGTCCAAATAAGTGCAGACATTTGGATAATCATTCATTTCATTGACGTTCACAGCTAAATATAAAGGCATATTTTTTATGAGAAAATTGCTCCTATTTTTTTTTTCTCAGAAGAAAAATACAACAGAAGTAGTCCCAAGTTTTTCAGCTGCAGAGATATAATTATGCCACTTAAATTCTCTGATGCAGGGGTGCAGGGAAAGTATGATTGCATAGATTTAAAGGGTGCTGTTGCTATGGCACTTTCTGAACTGGGATGTTTCTTGGCTGCAGAAACATTAAACACTTTAAAAAGCAGCTTATCAGCTCAAGGTTTCTTAAAGGCCTATGAGAGCCTTCTATATTAAACCGTAGATCAAGTTGGAAAGAGCTGTTCGTTTCAGCAAGGGTAACCTGGGAGGAATACAGAGATACTACAGAAGCATCCAAGGATAAAGTTAGGAAAGCCTGGATGGAACTGAATCAGGCCAGAGATGTCAAGGACAATGAGAAGGGCTTCTATAAGTACATGGATAACAAAAAAAAAAAAAGATCAGGGATAATGTGGGCCCATTCCTGAAGAAGACAGGGGACCTGGTTATGCAGAACATGGAAGGAGCTGAGGTACTGGATGCCCCAGTCTTTACTAGCAAGAATAACCTTCAGGAATCTGTGGTCCCAGAAAACAAAGGAAAAACTGAGGCTGTGTTCTTGGTGGAAGATGATAAGATCAGGGAATACTGAAGTGAACTGGATCCATGCATCTCAACAGGATGAACCCTCAAGATGGCTGATGGTATTGCAAGACTATTTTTGTTAATTCCTGATCAGTCATGCAAACTAGAAGAAGTACCCAAAGACTAGAGGAGAACCAAATGTCACTGCCGTTCTCAAGAAGGGTGTGAACCTTGGCTAGTCAGGCTCAACTTGATCCCTAGGGAAGTGCTGGAGGTACAGTGCAGGAAACCATTTCCAGACGTGAACAACCAGAAAATCATCAGGAGTCTTGCTAGATCAACAAGTTAAGGCTCTACAATGAAATGGCTGCCTTGGTAGATGAGGGGAGAGTGGTGGATATTGTCTACCTGTACTTCAGTTAGGCCTTTGAGGCTTTGAATCTGATTTTGGACTACAGACACCCCAAAGGCCCATTCCACCATCATTCCCACAGTCAGAAGGCATTTTAACAGCTGCTTCCTCTGGAGGTAAGGTGATCATAGCTGGGGTATGAACAATGTCCTACCTTCAGGGACACGGCCATGGTTCTCCTGCTGGTCCAGCTGCAGGACTGCAGGGCTGAGGCAACCATGGGTCTGTCGTAGGTGGCAGGATGCGTGGGCCTTCCAGGTGGGCAGCAGTCTGGAGAAGAAGAGCTGGTACTCACCTTCGGACAGGGGGCTGCCCATAGGAGGCACTGGTGGTGCAGCAGAGAATGTCAGCATCATCAGCAGTCCTGGGGAGACAGCAGGATGTACTTACTCTTTTACCTTTGGCTGGGGCCCCTCTTCTCTCCTGCATCCCCTGTGCCACCTTCCATTCCACATCCTATCTTACAGCCTCCAGATCCCCCCTTGGCTGAGCAGAACTGAGGGGACAGAAGCAGGGACTTCTACACCCCCCTCCTCCCCCCCCCAACAGCCTAGTCACGGTGTCCCAAGGCCCTGCTGTGTCCCCTGGCATGCTGTACAGCAGCCCAGGGAGGCACTCACCAAACAGGGAGGGCAACCTCAACATTTCTACCCTTTGCCCTGGCACTCCCATCCTGTTGGAACTTCTGCTTGGTGGCCATGGCAGCAGTGGAATGAGAAGGGGATGACATCACAGCTGGGAGTTGGAGGGACACAAGCCCCGCTGGTACCAGTGAGGTGGGAAAGGCTGATGGGAGGACACGGGGACATGAAGTGGGAAGGGCTGGTGGGCAGACGCAGGAATACCAACCCCGCTGGTACTGACTGGATGAGAAGGGCTGGTGGGTACTGGGGTGACCAGTGTAGGAAGCACAGGCTAATGAGTGGGGCTGTGAAGGGGGTTTGGCATGGCCATACCACAAGGGGTGAAGGAGATGAGGCAGAGAGCAGCTTGCTGGGGACAAGTTGCCCAGGAAAGAACAAGGATCAGGAGCCGGATGTGTCCCTTATACCTTTAAATCATGTTGTGCTCTTCTGCTGAAGCAAGGATACAAAACTTATTCATTTTCCACTTGCAGAGATTTGAAGCCCACCTCATGCCTCCACAGGGAGTGTCCTAGCAGCAGCTCACCTCAAAAATCATTAGGAAATCAGTGCCATCTCTCCTGGGTGGCTGTACCACTTTCTGGATGTTGGAGTCAATGGAGTATCCTCCAGAGGGAGTGCCCCAGGAAGCAGGGAACAGAGTTGTGCTCTGGACATCAGCACCTCTCTAGGAAAAGGAGGGATTTTGTCTGTGGAGCTGGCAGAGCAGCGCTGGTACAGCCTCCAAGCATGGAGAGGCCTAGGGTCACTCAGTTACCAAGGCTGAACCCCAGGGAGCAGACACAGTGACCCATGAGCACACTGAGTGGTTGAAGGCCATAAGCACTTGGAAGAGCCTCCTCTGGCTGGGTGCTTTCTGACGTGACAGGGAATAACTACAGTCATCATGGGCAAGGAGCTCTGTGTGTGGCTGCAAAGCAATGTCTGGCACAGCAGCACCAGGAACTGCATCCATAAGCAAAAACCAGCATGGCATAGCAGCTTTCAGTACCCACTGCAGTGCCACACAGCCTAATGTGATCCGAGAGCTGCAGGCAAAACAGTGTTGGACAGTCCAAACAGCAGGAAGCCCTGAAGAAGTGGCTTCCAATGCAGATATCAGGAGATACAAGCAGCTCTGCTTTGTGCAGCAGCTACGGAGAGAACTGCAGACATGCCAGCTACCCTTGCAGGGCATCAGTTGCCAGTGAACAAAGTGGTCACACAAGCTGCCAGGGAGAAAACTCAAACTACTGCAGCCAGGCACTACAAAGGCATCTGGCAGCAGCACAGAGCTCTGTGTCTCCCTGCAGGAGACAAGCTACAGTTTGCTCCAAGAGGTCTGGTTGACAGGCAACGCCTTCAAGAAGCTTGAAGGTCAACCGTTTAACAACAACACTGAGTTTTACGATGCTTTTATGGTATCTTTCAAACACGGTGAGCAGGAGACATTTTCTAGCTGTTCCTTGCCACTCCAATTAAAACTGGCAATATACCTGCATCTCTCAAGGTTTTTCTATTTCTATTTATTTTTTGTTTTGTTTTGTTTGTTATTTTTTTTCCCATTGTAGAGTTGGAGATGCATTTTAGACATCTCTAGGGCCTTCAGCTCCCCAGCCTCATGAATCACCTCTGCTCTGCAGTGACAGCAGAGCCCAGGCTGGGCTCTGCCATCACTGAGCATCTCCCTGGTGGAATGTACTGCTGACCTCAGTGGCTGATGTGAATTCATGAGTGAGGAAAGCACACCAATTTGGCACATCACACAGGGTTATCACAAGAGCTCCTATTTGGAGCTCCTGTCTGTGGCGTGTGGAAGAAGGAAACAAGAATGAGTGGCCCAAAATCCTTGAATGTACACTGGGAACTCAAACATGAGGAATATGATGAAGGAGCTGACAAATCATCTTTGGCTGATGTTCTAGTAGTAGATCCTAGGGAGAGCTTCTGTGTATTTAGAGAAATTATGCTTAGTGATGTGAGGACAGGTTGGCTGTTTTGTGCTTCCCACATACCCAGAGGCTTGTTGAGGCTGAGTCCATCCTGCCTCTGTGAGCTACCCTGGGTTTGGTTCAGCTTGTCAGAAGTCCTTCAGCGAGCTCTTATGGTCCACAAGTGCACAGAAAAGCATTGCGCAGCATATACCAGGTAGGGAGATGGTGAGC
The DNA here is from genome assembly GCA_013399175.1 of Odontophorus gujanensis. Lineage (NCBI taxonomy): Eukaryota > Metazoa > Chordata > Aves > Galliformes > Odontophoridae > Odontophorus > Odontophorus gujanensis. The sequence goes on along the minus strand of VXAB01002567.1, from coordinate 261,946 downwards.
ACAGGGGAAATTATTTGGCTATGGTTGTGCCAGTTGGCTCTGTGACACTTATATTGTATATTTCTGCAAATAATATTTCATCTTCAGGGCAAGGATGAGGACAGGATAAACACTTTGAACAGGAGCCATCAACACAGCGAACTGCGGGGACTGCTCCCTGTGGTGGGTTCAGCAATTGCAGCGGTCTGCAAAGTACAGCACAAAACTGAGTTTAATACCAGCATTTTCTGATATCTAAGGGCTATCTTGGCACGAGTAAATTTGCACCTCTGATGCACTCTACAAGCTCTATCATTCACACCCTGAAGTAGATTTGCAGCCCTGTTTTCAGAAGACTGTGTTTCCTGCAGGTATGTTCCTGCACTCATTTGAGCAGAGCAGGCTGTGACCCCCAGGTCTACAGTATATCCTGCAGCCAGTACCAATAGCAGGACAGCACCATGTTGTTTCCATCTCACTGTCTGGTTGCTGTATCCCAGTCACTGCTGACAGCAGCAATGCCTGAAACCCAGGAGCATAGCTCACAGGCCCTTCCTCCTCTGCTACCAGGGAACAGTGCCCCTTCCTCGACCCCTCTGATGGAAAACATCACAGGATGGAGTTGAACACATAGAAATGTGCTGGACACGATGTGCTGATGAAGCCTGAGCAACCTCTGCTGTCCTGTGATGGTTCTGTGAGGTGCTGATGGTGTGGTGCCAAACTGGGCCCTGTCTCTGCTGGGCAAAGGAGACCTGAGGGGAAAAGGGGAGCACAGAGACAGGTCAGAAGTGGGGATGTTGGCATCAGCCTACTGTGAGCAGGGCTGGCATCTCCAGCAACAACAGCGTGAGGCAGTGAGGTGAATTAAACCGCAGTGATACAAACTGATGAGTTTAATAACAGGTTACCTAATCTTTGCTCTGAGTCGCTCTTTGTTTTTGTAGGTTTACTGTCTCTGACTGAGAGCTATTTGAATGTGTTGGTAAATGTAGCTTTTACATTAAGATTAGCACTCATTTTAACTTGGTGGATGCGTTAATCTATTCACACTTATGTGAGCACTGTACAGTTATAATGTGCATTAATTCTGATACCTAATTTACATTTTATTTTGTTAGGAAATAATGGAGTATTTTTTTACTCAGTGTTTAGAAAATGGAATATTTAATTGATTGTAAAAGCAGCATTTAAAAATGTTTTCTTGAATTAATAATATCACCTAAAACGAGGTGGATCCTTGCAAGCATGCTTGAATGAACTGCTCCAGCCTTTTAGGCAGGCTGGTTTAGGGCAGAACAGCCTGAGGACAACAGCCCAATGTGAGCAGGGGCTGGGCAACAGAGCTCCAGAGGTCCTTCCCCACCTAAACCTTTCTGTGACATCTAAACAGCATCATTCAGCCTTTCAGAGCAAGGAAATCTCACGGTCTCACACTTTTTCTGAATGCTTGTCATCGATGTGTAAAACTAATTCCAGCCTTTTCTCCTCCCAGCCTTGTTTTCTGCTTTGAACAAGTTATCCCCTCAATGGCAGTGACCCAATCCACCGAAATTAAATTGTACAGAAACCAAATTGTGCAGAAAGCAAATCTGCAAAACTGTCTGAAGTGGACAACGTACAGAACATTTTCAAACTGGGCTGTGGCAGCTTAGTGTTTATCACAGGTTTGCCTGTCCTTAAGACACAGGCAAAAACACCTTTTTTAAACTAACATTTATTTTTTTTAATGCATTCAGAGGAACAAACATAAATTAGCATATATTAATCAAAATGATTGACTATTTTTATAAATGAAATTTTATTTGATAAAAACAGTCGTACATCTCCCGATACTGCAACTACTAGGCTTGGAAATTAGAGTTGGGCCTTGGAAACTAGAGTTGGAGGAATTTCCTCAGTTGTATTTGGAAAGAAAGGCACCACACTGTTTTCTGTCTCAGTTTTTTTAGTCTTTAACTATGTTAATGCATTACTCAAGAAAAGTTAAGCACTACAGGTCATTTTGCAGGAGGATGTTACCTCCCCATTGGAGATCCACCATGGGAAAGGTAAGAAACTCAAATCACTCAGCCAAAAGGAGTGTGTGTGCTCACTACTTATCAATGGACTTGGAAATCAGCCCTACTGGTCCCTTCCAACCTGGAGCTCTGTCCTTTCTGCGCATAGCAGGTCCACATGTAGCCACAGAGCCACTTGGAAAATTGTCTTCTGGAGGTAAAGGAGCCCTTTGATTTCTCAGAGGTGGAAGTAATGTGGGAGATCTTGGTCCTGGACTTTTGGAGGGAGAGGAAAAATACGTATAATTAACAGTGTTATTAACCTAAGAAACACAAGATCCACTTTCTGCCTAGGCATTATAGTAAAACCCTTTGCGCACATTTTATGCAAGCTAGGCCTTCTGCAAGATCCTTAACAAGAAATCTAAACTATCACTGACAAGACTAAGGACTTATTTAAAGCACTGTAGAAATGAGATTGGTGCAGAGTACTGGGAGTTAATAAGGAAGCAATCTGAATCAGACAGTCATGAATAATCATACCCAGATCTGGTATACTGGAAATTAGGACAGGACAGAATCCAACAAAGTCTGTTTGGCACAAAGCTTGCACCAAAGCATCCTCCTACTTCACATCAGAATTCTGTGCTTCAATGTTTGCTTGTCCCTTGTGACGATCCCCAGCACTTCTGAAAGCACCAAGTTCAACACCAGATCAAGGTGGTCCTTCTCAGTGGTGCCCAGTGCCTGGACATGAGGCAGTGAGCACAATCTGGGGCACAGGAGGTTCCCTCTGAACACAGGAAACACCTCTGTGCTGTGTGGGTGATGCAGCACTGGCATAGGTTGCCCAGAGAAACCATGNAATCATACCCAGATCTGGTATACTGGAAATTAGGACAGGACAGAATCCAACAAAGTCTGTTTGGCACAAAGCTTGCACCAAAGCATCCTCCTACTTCACATCAGAATTCTGTGCTTCAATGTTTGCTTGTCCCTTGTGACGATCCCCAGCACTTCTGAAAGCACCAAGTTCAACACCAGATCAAGGTGGTCCTTCTCAGTGGTGCCCAGTGCCTGGACATGAGGCAGTGAGCACAATCTGGGGCACAGGAGGTTCCCTCTGAACACAGGAAACACCTCTGTGCTGTGTGGGTGATGCAGCACTGGCATAGGTTGCCCAGAGAAACCATGGGGTCTCCTCCTCGGAGATCTCCCAAATCACCTGGATGTGGGCTTGGGCACGCTGCTGTGGTGTCCCTGCTGGAGCAGAGCTTGGACAGATGGACCTAGAGGACCCTGCCAGCCTCAGCCATGCTGTAACCCTGATATCGCATTGAAACATACAATCACCTCTGAAATTTTGCAATTCACCCCAGTGCCTAATCCCTCTTGTGCCATTGCTACAAGGTGGGGATCTCCCTATCAGAGTTCTGCCTCAACTTCATTAGATAACGGCATCTCCACTGAGGCAAGCTTTTAGCCATACACTTGTAGTGTTCCTAGAAGGCACACAGCCCTTTCCAGCATTTTCTGCTGGAGACACTCATTGCTCTTCCTTAGTTCTGACTCCAACAACTCTTCTGGCCAGATGAATCACCTTTAGACTCTTTCTTTGGAGCTACCCGTCCACTTGAGAAGGAAAGAAATCCAGACCAAGTTATCCAGAGAAGCAGGAGGCTTTTCTTGAAGAGCTCCTCATACTACCCCTTGAGAAGCCCTTCTTGTTTACTCCTGCTTCTTTGGAGCAATCAGAGACTGCATGTCACCATTCACTCTGTCAGTTCCTCCTGGTTCACGTGGCTGGGAGAAAGTACACCCACAGTCATTCATACAGGATAACTGCTCAGGGACTGCTGAACCTGACAGGTCTACTTTGTGCAGGGCCCTGGTTCCAAGCTCACTTGGAAGTTTGGATTACCACCTTAGACAATCCATCAACACGCACATGGGACATGAGCAATGTGTCTTGCCCTGCTCCAGCAGAAATGAAACATCAGTGATCCCATTGCCACTTCGCACGATGACTCACTGTGGCTGTGCTGTAGCGCTCACTCACCTCAGCACCCTTTCAGTGAAGCTTCACCGAGGTGGGAGAATGATGATACCCTTCAAGTCCCCTTCTGAAACTTGGAAAAAGCATCACCCAGTTCTCTGCAGATGCTGGATGGGAGCAATGCCATTGTCATCTGCAACAGTCAATCTGCCTCCTGATAAGGTGCATCTGTGCATCTGCAGTGAGAAGCGTCCTGGGAGAAGCTGGTCTTATTTTCAGCCATTAGAAGCAAGCTATCCCTCAGGTAAATACGTTTTTCATCTCTGCTGTCAGCTTGAGATCTCCTGACTGTTTTGATAGGCATTTGACTCAAGCTCTAAGCTCATCAGCAACATCACCTTTCCCTTGGAACCACACAGCTGCCACTTGCTATGTAGCTTGCCCTGCTACAGCCCTGAGCTACCCACACGGCTGACCTTGAGGACTGGTAGCAGCTCGGCTTTGAAGGGGTAGCAGAACCAGATGACCTCCAGGAGTCCCTTCTAATCAGCATTTCCAACTCTAAGATATGTATACTTACACACAGTCATTTTCTCATGAGAGTCTCTTCCCAACAATCTCAGTGAATGCCACCAAAGTCTGCACCCGCTCTGCTGCCTGGGAATGATGCCCACTGTTAAGAAAATCGCATCGTGAGAAGATAAACAGGTCGTTTGTGTGCATGGCCAATTTTTATTAGTAAATGTGCTTACAGAAGCCAGCAAAAGTCCTACTTCTTGTAGTGCTGCTTGGCTCCAGCTACTGAATCTCAGATTTGACTTTAGCCATTAACTATGTCATTACCAATTGCTCCAAGAGGCAATTTCTCCAGCTCCATTTGAGAAGGTGGTTATGTTGTTCTTACTGCTATTGCAATGAATCTGCCAACGACCCAGCTCTCTTTAATGGAGTTTGTGATGACTCTTCTAAAGCATTATAATCAACATTTTGGATGAAGTAGACTTTTGGACCTTTTTATTGACCTGGAATTCCTGCCTGTTTTAAAGAGGAAACAGTTTACTTATGAGTTCTGTCCCTGTTTCAAATCTAGGCTGGTAACAGCCCCCGTGGCAGTTCTCTTGACATCCCAGAAGTCCAGCACAGAGCTGCTGCTTTTCCAGCATTTTGAACCTTTTCTAGCATTCCAAACCCTGACGGAGTGCAGGCCACAGGCACCTTGGGCAGTTTGCACAGGGCTACGAATGCTATTTACGCAAGATTACCCATCAACATTGTTCTTCTCAATAGATGCCATTTAAAATCCTCCTTACTGTTTGCCTGGAAAATATATCATTCCAATATGACACCAGCACCAACACATAATAAATATTTTCAGAACACTTCCCCCTCCTCTCATTACAAACAATTCTGCTATCTGCAGTTGGTAATGGACATGTGCCATGTTCAATTACACCAGAAACAAAAGGCATCCTAAAAAAAGCTGCATGTGTTTCCAGCTCTGTCACTTGCAGGCTTTGTTTCCAATGGCTTCAATTTTGCGCTTGGTCATTTCTAGCTTCTGTTGATTCCACTATTTTCTCCCTTTTGGTGATTACATTTCGCACAGTTACTGCTTTCATTCCTTCTCTTTCAACGTTAGTTTTTAATGTCCTTTCATTGCTATCTGTCATTATAAGCCATTTGAAAATTCTTGTGTTTTACACACATTTCTGCTTAAATCCCCACTTTAAATACCTTCCAGCCTCTGCTTCCCAGAGAGCTTCCACCTAATGCTGGTCATCACAACCCAGAGGCCTACCTCACCAAACGCGCGACATTTAAAACAGCTTGTGCATCCTTTGTCATTCTTGCACTTGGCCCAGATGCAGTTTTCAACTACAGATCATATCTTCCCTTTGCTCTGTCAGTTCAGCACTCATTCGGTCTGTGGACAATGGAAGAGCCATTGATGTCATCCATCAGGACTTTGGTGAGCGAGACCTCTGACATGCCCCCCCATAACATCCTTCTCTCCAAATAGTTATGTTATGGATTTTAAGGGTGGACTGTTCAATGGATGAGGACCTGGCTATGAGACCGTACCCAGGAGCAGTCAACAGCTCGATGTCCCCATGGAGATCGATGACAAGTGGCACTTCTCAGGGGTGAGTGCTGGGACCAGTGCTCTTTAACATCTTCATGGAATACAGCCCTTCCATAAAGGACTTGGGGGTACTGACAGACAGCAAGCTGGACATGAGCCAGCAATGTACACTTGCAGCCCAGAAAGCCATTGGTATCCTGGGCTGCATCCATAAGAAGTGTGGCCAGCAGGGCAAGGGAGGTGATCCTGCCTCTCTACTCTGTACTGGTGAGACCTCATCTAGAGTATTGCACCCAGATAGAGTCCTCAATACAGAAGCAATGTGGACTTGTTACATTGCATCCAGAGGAGGGCCACAGAAATGATACAATGTATAGAACAACTCCCCTACAAAGACAGGCAGAGAGAGCCGGTGCTGTTGAGCACAAAAAAACAGATGGCTCCAGGGAAAACCTATAGCAGCCTTTCAACGCACAAAGCGGGGCTATAAGAAGGGAACAGACCCTTCAGCAGGGCCTGCTGTGACAGTACAAGGAGAAGTGGTTTCAAATTAAAAGAGTGGAGATTTAGATTGGACATAAAGAAATTATGTACAATAAGAGTAGCTATAATGCACTGGAACAAGTTCCCCAGAGAAGTGGTAGACAGAGCTGATCTTGCTCAAGGTCAGACTGGATCAGGCTTTGAGCAACCTCATCTAGCTGTAGACGTCCCTGTTAATTGCAGGAGTTGGACTAGATTGGCTTTAATGGACCCTTCCCTCAAAAGATTCAGATTCTAGGAACTGATTAAAGCCAGCTTCAGCAAGGAATATCTCCTCATCTGAAGACATAACACTATTTCATTAGCAGTATCTGGAGCTTCTGGCAACAAAGTGGTCCGAGGTGAAGGTGACTCGCTGGGGAACAAGTTAGCAGAGTATCTCAAAAACATGTCTACATCTTGGATGCAAAACCATTGTCCTGATGACTTACTTCCTTAGCTGTACTGCCCAACAGCCAGAGTGAGGGCGGGTCATCTATGTTTCCCCTCACTCATTTCAGGGAGGACCGCTGACGAAAGAACAATCCAACAATAATGAGAATAAGCATCTTTTCATTTGTGGGGATATGACTAAAGAGGTAGATGTTTTCCCCAAACACTAGAAAGCTTAATCCTTTCCCAGGTGTATTAAACGTATTTTAAAGGATGACCTTGGCAGATTGTTCAGGATTATTACACGAAATAGCTGTGCTACATTCATGAGTGGAAAAGCTGAGCTGAGAAAGAACTAAGAAAGAGACCAATTACTTCCTTCGGAGGTGACAGCAAGACAAACTAAACATTTGTTTGAATGAACTTTATTTAATTCTGTATTATACAAATGGGATTTGGATCCCCAAAACTTTCCATCCTCAACATAATGGAGAAGCCCAACTGTACTAAAGGGAGGGAGAATTCTGGAGCCAGAAGACAGGCTAGATCAAACCGTTTCTCAGCACGTGGCCAGAAATTCTTCTTCCTTCATACAATGTGCTTCCCAGGCCAGCAGGTTTACCCCGGGACTAAGAGATAAAGCTAGCTCTAAACACTCCTTCCTCCTTGTCCCAACAAAAGAGGCTGCTCAATGCCAGACAGAGTAGCGGAATGATTAAAGACAGGGAGTACACTAGGTTTTCAGTCTCTCAACCAAGCTTCTAGATTAAGCAGTGGCCTGGTTACTCCCTCTCTCCTGAAAAAGATCCAGGAAAACAGAAGACCTAGAATGCTGAAGACTTACCTCCTTTCCTTCCTCCATCCCATAGCCTTATTCTCTAAGCAGAGAGTAGGCAATGAACTCTGAGGAGGCTGAAGGAAAGCCAAGGAAAATCAGGGGCTACCTGAATCCCTGGGAATCTGGTGGCTACCCTGGTGCCCTCATTCACTCCCTTTGAGGTTCAGAGACCTGTTTGGAATAGTACACAGAGAGGGCGTCCCTTAGGGATTCGGAAGCAACCAGGGATACAGAACACACTGGAACTGCCGTAAGGGTACACACCATTCCAGGGATGGCCCAAACCACAAACAGGGCAAGACTCCCCCTAGCCAAGGTCCCAAGGGCTGGGGGAGCTGGGACGAGGCCCTGGTAGGGGGAAGAGAGCTCCTGCAGTAGTATTCAAGGCTTATGGGATCTTACTTCTTCTTCCTCTCCTGGGAACAGCGAGGGCAGAACCTGGTAGAAAGGAAAGCAAAAAAGCCAGCATTTATGATCTGATATGAATCCTGAATTTACGGTATCAAAGGATCTTTTCCAAGATAACAAAACCTTAATTCAAATTTTCCTTCTGGAGAAGTGTTCAAGTGTGTGTGTATATACATACACAAATTTATTTTCTCTTCTGTCACCCAGGGCCTCCTCTTTCCAGGGACCAATGGGCCCTCCAGTACGTTTATTTTAATCACTCACTCACCATTTTCCTCTTGGCTTTGTTGTCAGACCCACACAGGCAAAATGAAACCATTCGATGGAGCACTGTTGAGGTGGAGAACAGTCAGTTAAAAAGCAGTTTTCTCTTGAATTCATTGTTTCTGGTCTTCTGAATCTTCCCAATGTTTAATCATAAATTCTGAAACCACTAGTAGCAATCCTAACAGGATCTGTCAGGAAACGGAGTCTCATACCCAACCTATACATTGTCAGTAAGCAGAACTGTCCCTTGCTGAGTATGAGGCCAAGAAAACATCTGTCTTACCAGGGAAAGCCCCAGCGAAAGCTGCACTTAACAGGCCAGTCCACTGCTCTTCCTAGCTGAAATGAGCCCTGCCACTGACACTGACTCTACATCAGGTCCCACCCAAACAGGACAAGACTTTTTGTAGGAGACTCTCTACTCCCTTCTCCCCTACTTCCATCAAGTGCAGGCTCTTACATCTGGGTTGTCGCAGCCAATCATCTCCCCGTAGGAGACCTGGTGGCAGAGGCAGTAAGTAGGCTCATTGGGGTCCACAGGCATATCCAATACATCTGAAGGGTGCACATTTCCAAATGTGACTGAAGGCATCCCATATTCTGTGCTACTGCAGGAAGGAGAAATAGATCAGGTCAGTATCAACTAGCGCTGGTTCCCTTCATGTCTCCCATTACAATGCCCTTGCTTGCCAGAGACAGACACTCCTCTTTTCTATGCACATACATCCACCTCCACTGGAGTGATCTGTTCTCCCCTTCATTCCACACTCCCTTGAAACAACTAAAGGGTCTCCTTCCTTTCTTCCCAAGTTAAAACACAGGCTCTGGTCTGGGTGGGGATCAAATTCTTCACAGGAAAGTCTGGCTAGGTCTCCCTTGGTCTGATTGATAGTGCTGCTCCTCATTCCCCCAAGTGCCTTAAATGCTTACGTGCGGACAAGTTTTAATTTCTTTTGGGCAGTCTTTGGTGCTTCCTCGTCAGAATTCTTCCCCTTAGAGCGTGCACGTGCAGCTTTCTTCTCTTTTTGGGCTCGACCCTCTGGTAACAAGAGAAAAAGTTACTGCATATCCCATTCTGCCAATATAGACACCTGACAGTAACAACCTTTTCAACACTAAAATGCACTCCTACTTTGGAATGTACATTGGCTTTGAGCCATGCATCTCATCTTAATTTTAATCAAGTGGCCTTGAATATGCTCACACAAGAAGAGCCCAGGTCACCATCTTTTTACCTGTCCTTCAGATTCCAGCGCAACAGTCTGTACCACTTCAGTGCCTGCCTTCATCCCCACCACTTCCACAGTCACTTGGCTGCCTCCTGTATCAATCTGCAGCCCAGTGGTGGTACTCACTCTTCTTGCCCTTGCTGGAAGAACTGTCATAGTCACTCGATTCGATCTGCTTCTCCTTCAGGTCTGCTTCAAAGCGAGCAAGATCTGTGTCCAGCCGCCGGATGTGCTTATCGACCTGCAAAGAAGACAGTGACCAGGAGTCACCACAGAACAGAGCCCAAGACAGCAAAGAGGACAGAGCACAGGGCTTGCACTAAGAGCAGAAAAGCAAGAGTAGGTGAGGCTTGAAAGAGAGAGATCACGGTCTTCAGCACAGCCTTTCATAAAACAACCACTAGACACTTCCCTTCATACCATCTCATAGGTCTGCATAGCCAGCTGAACCTTGTCATCCCCAAACTCTTTGCATTTCCCGTAGGCCTCCTGGATTTGCTTGAGAAGCCCCAGTTTTTCCTCCGATGACAAAGTCCGTGCATTGCTGATATACTCCGTGGCCAACTTATCGATCTCCGACTTGAGGTCTGAAACAAGTTGACCATTGAACACATAAATACGTGTACATACATATGCACTACAGTGTCCTCTGTTAAGAAAGCTGCACGTTTCCTTCTTTTCCCTGAGGTCCCAGTGATGAAGGCAAAGGAAAAAAAGCCAGCCAGACTGCATGATACCTGTCTCATCACAGAAACCATCTCTAATCCTCACCTTCTGTTCTCTGATCCAGATCTCGCATGAGCTGGAAGTTTCTCTGCAGTTCAAAAGGCAGGTTCTCAATACCTGCAGAGAAAGGAGAAGACGTGGAGAAGTCAAGTGCACAATGTCAAAACAAAGCTAGCTTAAGCAGTACTAACACGTACACAGTCCGGTGATTCCCAGAACCCTCTCCTAGTTCACACTAGTGTGCCTCCAGTTGCTGTCAACCATAAAGGAGACAGAATATAAAAACGTGATTTTAACCCAGGAGCACAATTCTATAGCACCATGTTGGTTAACAGAAAACTGGCACAGAAAAAGGCACACATTAAAATAAGCACAAAAGCAAAACTCGCAATGCAGTCAGTCATTCTAATGCAATGTGTCCACTCAAGAACTCTCTTCACTAAGAAAAAAAAACAAAAAACATCACAACAGTTGGTAAATAACGCCATTTAGTTATTTCTGTGCAAAGATGTCAAAACTAAAGCTGATCAAATGCTAATTCAATAAAAAGTGAGTCAGATTTGTTATTTATTTTAACAGACAGAGATAGGAGACTTTGCAAAACCAAATAGCAACTCTGAGACAGAATGGAACAGTAAACAGCAGTCTTAACCCCCTGCTCCTTGTTGTGCCTTCCACACCAAAACCTCAGTATGGTCTGTCCGCACCTGGAAGGATGCTATACATTGTGAATAACAAAACATTTGTTGCTCTGAACAAGCAATGTGAAGTTGATAGCCAATTAATTTCCAACGCACAGCGCTACTCAGCCCCTAGTCATCACCAGATGCTCAGCTGACAAAGCTGATAAAAACAATTCTTATTTTGCCATGCCTGTCTAATCAACCTGAGATCTACTGTCACCATGTCAATCTGAAGTCCAAGCTTGATTGTTGTCATTTTTACACCTAATAAGTAATAATAATAAAAACCTCTTGCAAATTGTTGCTGTTGTTTGTAAAACAAAACGAACAAACAAACAAACACAAAAAAAAACAGCAAAGGTGGGGAAGAGCACGGGATTGTAGAAGAAAAGCTCTTCAGAAGCACAACATAAGCATTTCTGCTTCCTGAACCCACTCTGCAACACACACTGTGTAAATGAAGGCATCCCTACCCCTAATCAAGGCTGTCTAACACATCAGCCCCAGCAGTGGTCTCTATTTTTCACACGTTTCTAGAGCAGAGACATTTCCATGAAAAGCAATCACCCAGCAGGGAAGGTCTGCATGCAAAGGACTTTATTTAGTTAGTTATTTTTAAGCAAGTACCATATACATGCCACAGAATAAATCTCTACAAAGGATAAAAACAACTGTGGGTCTCACTGGGCTTAGAAGCCATTTCTTTAAGGAATAAGTTAACAAGTAAGTTGCTACACAACCAGTATTATTTATAATTATAATACAAAATCATATAATTTATAATTACAGTGTATATAATACACTCAACTATTGCTTCAATCCATTTTTTGTTGCTATTTCTATTTTAAATATCTAAGAAATGCTCAGATAGTAGGGATCCTTAAATACACAGATATATGAGCACACAGCATGCAGGTATCACTTCCCTGCATTCAAGGCTAACAGTGCAAGATCAAGTTCTCAAAGAACTAGGAAGCAGCAAAACTAAGGTTGTCTGCATGTTCCTAAATTTCACACTACTTCATCTGCCCAGTACGACGGCCTTCACGTGAGGCTCAAGCAACCCACTACCAGATCATATCCCTACAGCAAAAAACAACAGGCACAAATATACTGAACATCACCATTGCCTATAAAGGGAATTTTGTGACAGGGATGAAATTCAGGTTGAGAATCTTAATATCAATCCTTTTTCTTCTGTAATCCCCAGCCTCACCGACTGCAAACCTTTCAATCTGTACAGTAAACGGAACACGGTCATGCAGCAGCATGCTATTTTTCACTCCACTCCTCCAGGAGAGGTACTGTCTAGAGAAAAACAGCATTTGTTCCTGTATTGTGTACAGTATGTCAAATGTGCACAAATCCTAGACAATCTGAATTCTTGACTTGGTAGGTTTTTTTTTGTTTTTTTTTTTTTAAGATCAACGTAATTTCCTTTTTCTCCTCTTAAAAAGAGCTCATAAAAGCACATGTTCCATCAAGTACAGTTTTCCCTCAGTGGGGCAGATAAAGAGAACACCTCAGCTAGCACAAAAATCGGTGGGATGCTATTCTCTGGGCAGAACAACCCTAAATGAGGCTACAGCTCCATTTCACACCGATGTGCTAACCGCAGGAGAAACTCGGACAGGACTGGGATGCTGTTCCAGAACCTGAAAAGAATCATGCCCTGATTTTTACAGGTATTGCTGCAAAAAAACAAAACAAAACAAAAACCACACACCAAAAAGATGTGCCTCCAGCTGTCACACAAAAAACAGTACATGCCCTCACCTGGAAAGTGTCTGTTCTGCTCTCACCTCTACAGGTTGATGTTGCAGCTAAACACGCTTTAACTGAGCAGTTTCTATGGTAGGTAGTTTACCTATGCATGGAAAAGCTTTCAGTCCTCTGCAGCTTAACCCAGAAGCTCTTATCTATCCTTAGAAACAAAAATGCTAGTAATAAATAAATAAATGCTCTTCATCACAGCATTTACCAGTGGTCTGATCACCTTCTGAAATTGCTTGGCTACAAAAAAACAACACTGTAACACTCCCATTAAAAACAGGTGTCTTGGTGGCCTTTCACAGTGGAGTTACAGCACCAGTGGATAAAGGAAGAGCAACTGACATCATTTAGCTGGACTTGTGCACTGTCCTGCATGGCATCCTGGTCATTGAATTAGAGAAAAATGGATTTGATGGATGGACCACTTGCTGGATATAGCACTGGCTGGATGACTGCACCCAGAGTCATGGTCAATGGCTCTATGTCCAAGAGGAGACCGGTGATGAGTGGCATTCCTCAGGGATCAGTGCTGGGTCTATTTAACATCTTTGTAGGCAACATGGACAGTGGGAACCGAGTGCACCCTCAGCAGTTTGCAGATGACTCCAAGCTGAGTGGTGCAGTTGACATGCTAGAGGAAAGGGATGCCATACAGAGGCACCTGGGCAGGCTTGAAATACGGGCCCATGCCAACCTCATGAAGTTCAACAAGGCCAAGTGCAAGGTCCTGCACTTGGGTCAGGGCAATCCCAAGCAGATACAGGTTGGGTAGAGAATGGCTTGAAAGTAGCCTTGAAGGGAGGGATCTGGGAGTGTCAGTTGTCAAAAGACTCAACATGAGCTGGCAATGTGTGCTTGCTGCCCAGAAGTCCAACCACATCCTAGGTTGCATCAAGCAAACAGTGACCAGCAGTTTGAGAGAGGCAGTTCTGCCTCTCTGCTCTCATGAGACCCCACCTGGAGTACTACGTCCAGTTCTGGGGCCCCCAACACAAGAAGGACATTGAGCAGGTCCACTGTAGCACCACAGAGATGATCAGAGGGCTGGAGCACCCCTCTTACAGAATGAGTACGGGGGTTCTCCAGCCTGGAAAAGAGAAGGCTTGAAGGGGACCTTATATTCATGTTCCAGTACCTGAAGGGAGACTATAGGAGAGCATGGACTCTCTTTATTGCAACTGCACTCATTTGCAGAGATCACAGAGAGCAACCCCCAGCCCCCCGTGCCCACTACATTCCTGCAACAGCAGGATTATCCTATGCATCAGCACACCTCTCTTGAGTTTTTGCCTCCCCTTCCTTTTCTTACCTTGTTGTCATTCTTTATTACAAACTAAAATTTCCTGTTTTCCCAGATTCTTATCCCTTCATCATCCCCATTCTTCTCTCATCCTCTTCCCTTGCCATTCCTTCCACCAATCCTGTTCTTCTCTCACCACACCCAGGCAACTATGCTGTCTTTTCCCAAAAGAATCACATAGACCCTTAACTTTCACTCTCCAAGAATTAGAATCCATCACCACCCTCCTTCCTCCAATATAAAACAAAACAAAAATAAAATCAATAAAAGTGACACGTGAAGAGTTGTCAGTGCAGGCAACTGACATTTAAACTTCAGCTACTGAACTGAGATGTTAATTCACACACACAATAAGCAAGCCCAAGAGGCTGTGGAATTATACAACCTAACTTTCACTGTCCTTCATCCTCTCACCACACATCCTTCAGCAGTAAGAAACAATGGGTTTGTTCTGCAAGTACACGAATTCCTAAAGAGATCCGTGGCACCAAAGTACTGTACAAATATATGGTGCCTTTCCCAAGGCACCCGCTCATCTACCGTGGCCAGATAGATGCTTATATTTATTAAAAAATGTCAAAACGCATTTTAAAACACAATCACAATGTTTTATTCACTTCAACAATCAGCTTAAACACTACACTGTTGACAGCAATTAAGAAATCCTGCTTGTGACAGACTGGCAAAGAAATAGGATAAGTTCTTTGCCCTCTGGGATGAAAAACTGGCTGAGATCACAAGAGGGAAACATGCAGGACTTTTCAGTGCTAAGAGATTTCAGAATTTTGTAGCATTTGAAATATAGTGCAGATAACTGGCTTATGGTAATCTTCAGCAACTTCCTTCCTTCCTTATTAAGTGGAATGATACATCCCTCCAGCCCTCCCTTTAAACAACGTAGCTCTTCTGAAGTGCTGCTTTTACTTTGTTCAGTGTTCTCCATTTATTACCTTCCTACACAGTTCATTAAAATCTGAGCGTGAGCATAATGTACCTTTCTCTCCATTCACGCAGTGCTCACTACAGCAGCATGTACAGCCAAACCTGTAATGTTATCACCACCCCCTCTGTAAGGGATAGCACTACAACATTTTTACTTAGGGAGTGCTCAGGTGCCCAGCAGAGAGAAGCATCCAAAGCCACTCAGGAATTCTACAACATTATATATCCCAAGTACTGATTGCAGAAGTTTGCAGGATATAGAAGACTTGCACACCAAATGAGACTTGCAACACTCTGGGCATTCCCAGTCTGCCACAGATCTCCAAGGGCCCAGACTACCACCAAGGAGATCACATGGCTACTGGACAAAATGGTTGCCATCAGATTTGCTTTTGGTAAAGAAACATGGAGAAAATACAGAATGTTTTGTCTTTTAAAACCATTTTGCATAAGCTCTGAAAAAATTACCAGTCAACAACAAAATCTATTTTAAACAAACTGGCCATTAACTGTAATCAAAGTATTAGCTTAGTGTGGGCTGTGCCAGTAGCTTGCACACAGAAACAAGTGATGCCTATGAATCACCAAATCCTCTCCCTTTCATGAGATCTTTTGTAATTTTCCATAGACCATATGTGGTGTATGACAGATGCAACTAATCCAAAGTCTCATAAAGGTGAAAGGCATCTTTCAGTATGCTACATTAAACAATGTTTAACACCAACTGTTATATTAAGAGATGTGCGTATCTGAAGTACAACGTGAGAAGATTTCTAGGCAAGAACTGAAGGGTACGGTCACATGCTACATTGAGGAGGGGGTAAGAGACATTCCCATGCCAGCTGTGGGGGAAGGAAGATGACTTTCAGGAAGGTGTATGCCACTACTGTTGACTTTCAGGAAGGTGTATGCCACTACTGTTGCTCTGTGCTTATGTGGGAATAAGTTTTCTAATACTGACAGTCCTTGAACCGATACATCTCCACACATCTGCTGAATAAAAAGAACAAAGGAAACTTGATGCCTCCCTAGCAAGGATAAATAATATAAAATACATAAAAATCAAAAGGAAACCCTCCCCAAAAATGACTACACAGTACCATGTTAACTTACCAGCTGCGTACTCCATCTAAGTGTGTTGTCTCCATCATCCTCTTCAATGAGGCAGCTATGTCCCAGTGTGTACTCCTGGAACAGGTCCTAACTGGTGGCCTCCAAGACAATGGGATGAACGTCAAGAAGCCATCAGAGCAGACAGACCAGCAACATCCTTCTGCTTCTTGAGCTCACCAAGGCTGCTAGTTCTCAGCTGCTGACTCTCCCAAGCACTTAGATCATCTAACTTAGATCAAATGTTGGCAGAATCTAGATACTCAAAGGTTTGGGGTGGAAAAAGCTGGAAACCTTTGTATTTTATTCTATTTTTTAAGAAAAAAAACTGTCCCTTAACATCATATTACACTGACATTTATTCACTAACTCAATTATAATGAAAATCTGAATTTCCTTCCATTTCATTGATGCCTACTAAAAGCCCTACAGTAATCTTGAAACGTCTAAACATGAAGAATAATGTGGTGTTTGCATCTTGTCTTCTAGAAAATCTGTATTAGTCACCCTTCCTTTCTCTCCCTACATATTTTTAACTCTGTAAGAGAGCGAATACTGAGCCAAGCACAGTAACTCAAGTCTGATCAAGTACAAACTCAACAGAAGAGTTTTCATGCACATGCAATCACAAAATACCACTGTTTTCTTCCTTCTTATTCTTCCTCCATCCCTTTTCACATTTCTAATTCTACTGCATCCATAGTTTCCCCAATCTAAAGTTGTGTTCCTTTCTTGGCATGGAGGAAAACACCTCAATATCTAGCTTTCTCTCCTCAGAAGCAGACAAAAATTAGAGACCATTAAATGCTTCAGAGGAGGAGGGCAATATTTGAAGAGATGGAAAACTTTTTATGCTTAACTTCAGCCACTAAAGGAAACTGAAGAAAGAACCGTACAAATAATCAAAAAGAACGGAACTGGAACAAGAAACATTCCTCCTTTCCCTTCAATCCTTTAGCTCAGTATTGTCATTGAAGAGACGGCTTCAGTTCAATGAAGGAAGGAAGGAGACAAGAGTAGACCAGATACAGAGTTCCTCTGTGAGGAAGTTCAGCACAGAAAGCACACGGATATTTTTTCTGCTGCAGGAACATCTGCCGGAAGCACAACATATTTCAGACAATTGAGCTTTACAATTAACACCTTAAAGCAAAGGCATGGAAGGGCGTGTCTAATACTAAATCTAAAACCAGTTTTAAATTACAGCAAGGACTTGAAAACCACTAAAATAGCAGTGCTAGCAAGCTGCCAGACAATTTTACTGAGAACTCTGTTGGTAACTTGGCTAGCCCACA
This sequence comes from Odontophorus gujanensis, assembly GCA_013399175.1. Taxonomy (NCBI): domain Eukaryota; kingdom Metazoa; phylum Chordata; class Aves; order Galliformes; family Odontophoridae; genus Odontophorus; species Odontophorus gujanensis. Next base: position 244,402 of record VXAB01002567.1, on the reverse strand, counting down.
AAAATGTCCAGGAAAAAAAAAAATCTTAAGAGGTCTCAAAAAGTTACAGGTTGAAATAACTAAGCCTGTACATACAGTTTTGTCAGATCTTTCGTGTATTTTAACATTCAGGCTTTAGTTACCACATGGAATTGTCGTACAAGCTGTTTCTCATACCAAACAGCTGACTAGAGACAGAAAGCTTTATTTTATCCTTTTTGCTCAGTAAGATATGCACACACTATCTGAAACCCTATCTGGAACCCAATCTGGCAATCAGCTTTTCAAGGTGCTCATTATTATGTGAGAAAGCATTCTCATGTCAACACTGCTATGGAATACCCTGCTTCTCTCACCAATGAAATGAAAAGCTAACATAAAGAGATTAAGGTCATCTAAATGCAAACAGTCTTCTTGGGATGTCTAAAAATGCTACAGATTCTCAAGTCAGAATTATCTGCTCAAAGCATATTTCAGTTGCATCTATGTCCATTCTTCAAGCCTACTTCTCTAACTACAAATAATCACCCAATTTAAGGGCAGAGTAATCTGTTTGAGAAGAATTTGTAAAAAGCACATCCTAAAAACAAACGCCGACATCAAATGCACTTTGTCAGGATGGTATTCAACTGCCTCAAACATGAGGCCACCTTTTCTCTTCCTACAATCTCCACCTAATTCATCATACATCTTCCTTTCTTCAAGGATTTGAAGAGATCCTACAAACCACATGCTCTCTTTCATCACACACTCCTCAAACATCCCCAGAGCAGATCCACTCAGTGAACCACATGAAAGAAATGCTGCGGGAGGAGAAAAGGTGCTAAAAGAACACAAAAAGAATCTCACTCAAAGAAGGAAGTGCAAATAGTAGGCATTTTTAGAAGACTTGGCCAAAAGTTCCGGATGATTTATTTGTATCGGTTTTCACAATATCCTGGAACACTACTGCTTTTTATAAACTGCTGATACTGAAATAATAATTTTTGAAAAAAAGGAGGGAGGGAGAACACAACGTGTCCTCAGGTAGGTGTGGAACCACAAAAAGAAATTGAATAGCTGATCTGGGATCACCTCAAAGAACTCTGTAAGGGTGCCAAAATAGACTTAAGTGAGTGGAGAAAACTCCACAACTTTTCTCATGAACTTGTTTTTTGATAAGAATCACATATCATTGGAGAAAAGATTTTTATAAATGATTAAGCTACAGTTTGCATCAAATACTTGATGTGGTATCAGAAAGCATCTTACATCTATAATAACACGAACAAAGCGTAAGAAATAAAACAAGTTTAAAAGGCTACATAAGGCTTTTGAATGCATTACAGAGAACTAAACAAGCACAATTCATGCAAATCACATGAGAAGTAGGCCTTGATGCACTAAAAAAAAAAGCATATCCTGCATGTAAGGGAGGTACAAACTGGAAGAACAGAAACAAAACCAGCAGTGTAATTTCTGATACATCTATCTAGTCTTAGGTAGGGTAATACATTTAGGGAGGAACAATGTTGATGGATAAACCACACCAGACTATTACTTCAAAGAAACAGAAAGGCTGGACTATCATGGCAGATAACTGCCAAATATGAACTTCCAGCTGAAACACAACAGCCAACGGGGATAAGGGCATACTCAACAGCGGAGTTATAACCTGACTTCTTTAGTCAGCACCACAAAGAAGACTGGTACTAAAGGACTGCATGCATTTTCAGATAGTCAGAAGTCCAAGTACGTCGACAAAAGATGAAAGTAGTTTTTCTTTCTTTTTTTTGGCTAAGTTACCAGAAAGAAGATTTAATTAATTTGAATCTACACAAGAAAGAAAAAAAATCAAGGAACACAAAGCCACTGTAGCGAACACTTTGTTCCTCTTAACATCTCTGTAGCAAGATATTCTAAGTACTACTAGATCGCATGTGTTACTTTATTATTTGTTTTTAAGCAAGACATTTTAAAACAAACAATCCTGAAGCTCTTGGCATTGATGGGAGCACTCTAGCCACCAAGCTCATCTAAAGCTTTTTTCATCTCTGACTTAGTGCCTGCCATACATCACTACACTCAGTACCGAATCTTTCTCGCCCATCTACTGGTTGTAAAACTCAGTCTTTTACTACTTTATCTTTGCAGCTCTTAATATACACTTGTGCTCCCCGCAGTAAGGAAACTCTGCATCCCCCACACACTTACTCTTCATCTGTCTCCTTTCCTCTCTTGCCCCATCCTCCCATTTACTAGCTATCTTTGTCTCCCTGTCCAACTTTTCTTCCTGGTTTTTGCATTCTCCTTCTTCACAGCCCCTAGATCAATACTGTCACCTGTTCACTACCAGTATCTCTTCAGTATTCCTAGCAAAGCATTGTTTACTGTGCTTCTTGATCTTCCTTATCTCACAATAGGTTCCCGCTCATCATAACGCAGGGAACTCTGCAAACACAAGGGAACCAAATCAACACTGTTATCAACCTGTTCCCACACAGCAGCTCTGTGCTGGAGGAAACCTACTGCAGTGCAATTCCTGAAGAATCACGCTCCAGTGCTTCCAAGCATACGCCAACAGATGGCAAGAGATGTAACTTAGCCAAGTAGACTGAAATAAAGATACATCTGTAATACTGTGCTGTAACACACCAAACTTTTCTATTTCTAGTGCTGACATCAAATCAGAAAATGTGAAAACTGCATTCATCAAAGAAGTGACCTAATCCTAACCAGTCAGTGCATTTCTTTAAGAACGACTCCTCCAATCAGTTTACTTGTAAGAATACACAGGAGGGGGAAATATATTTATATTCTAAATCTCATTCCCCAGGGGACAGAACTTGGTAAAGTTATATGCAACTTAAAAGAGTGCAATATCACGGAACAGCTCTATCAGTATTCCTGACACCATCAGTATTTTACAGAGCTCATTCATCACCAAAATAAGGCTGCATTTTTAAAACTCCAGTGAAGCAAGCTGCAGGAACTATCTCGCTGCGGACACAGAGGTTGCCCTCGGCTTCATTCCACCAACACTGCGGCACCACCGAACCCAGGAAAGCTCCCGAAGCCAGGCAGTGCGTCCCCACGGCCGCAGCAGGGCCGAGCTACCGCGGAAGCCCCGCTGGGCTCTGCCCCGGCGGGAAGCTCCGAGCGAGCGGACGCAGTTTCCAAGCAGCCCCAGCACGCCTCTCCGCGGCGACGAGGGAAGAGAGAAAGGTGGGAGGGAGGGAAGGAAGGAATGAATGAAAGAAGGAAGGGAAGGAGGGAGGGAGCCCTCGCAGCTCCGGGAAGCCTCACAGCCAGGTGCTGGCAGTCGGGCAGCGCTGCCGCCCGTGGAGCTCGGGGCAGCCGCGGTTCGCTCAGCGCCTAAGCAAGGCTCAGTCCCCGCCCCGAGGCACGGTCTGCCTGTCCGTCCTCAGCCGCGGCCCTCAGCCCCGCCCCGGGAGCTCTTACTGTCCAGGTAGTGCTCCAGGTACATCCCCGCCGCCATCTTGGACCCCGGCACACCGCCGCTTCCGGCAGCAGCCGGACACCGGCACACCCTTCGCCACCCCACCCCCACCCGGAAATAGCTCTTGCCCGGCTGGCGAAGCCACTTCCGCCCTTCTTCCCATTTGCTTCCGCTTTGCCGCTGTGGCCACTTGTGGCTCCGTGGGGCTGCAGCGGGGGGCTAGGGCTGCCTGTCCGCCCGCTCTTGGCAGAGCGCTGCCTTCAGGGCCATCACACGGGGCTGTGGAGAAGGGAACGGCCCCGTGTGACCTGTCGCCGCTAAAAGAATCAACCCTCGTCGTTCGGTAGCTTTCTGGAGCTCTCACCTATCTGCGGAACTTCGACAAGCTGCCTAGGCGCTCCTGGCGGGTTATCTGGGTGAGGGAGGGCTGGGTTTTGTCACCCGCTTCATTGCCTGCCAGCTGTGACTAACTACTGCTGTATTACAGAGTACAGCGACTTTAGGTCCCTAGCACACCGCCAGAACGACTGCACCAAGCTAAACACGTGAGCACGCTCTTTTTTTCCACCTCGACAAAGCCACTTCTATGCTCCACCGCGTGTTTCTTCCATCTTAGAAACCCTTCTGCTACAGATTGCTGGACTCCTTCCCTAAAGAGCCCTTTGCCAGTGGCTGCACAATGCATTGTGCAAAGGTGAGGACACAAGTCTGATTGTGAAGGAAGTGAGACAAAATTACCTTACTTCTTTTGGTCTTCGGGATTTATAACATCCAGGATTGCCTTTTCATGAGATTGAGGTTCATTTCTATGATGCTTTGTTGAGGAGACAGTGAATTTCTTTGTCAAATGTTAAATGCTGAACATTATTAAGCTTCACTTTGTTTTAAAATACTTCAAAATTACTATATAAATTGCCCTACGTTCTTTAATTAAAGAGAAGGATGTGGCTGTTACATAAAAATTGTACTTCCTAGATCCTGTCTCAACACTAAGCCAGAAACCCCTAAAAGCATTGTTTGTAGTTACCACGCTGGATGGAGCTGATGTTAAGAAACAGGCATTCTTCAGTAATACCAATTTGGTTAAGAAACTACCTGGGAATCCCATATGTCAAAACTCTAGTCCACTGAAAGAAAAACACCCTCTGGCTTTGTTGTCACTGCTGATACGAAGGACAGAACAGTACAGCTTTGCCTAAAGTCTAAATGGTAAACCTTAGCAAAGCGTACAAACAAATCTTTAACCTCGCTGACTACCACTGTGAAACTGAAAAACAGAAAGGACAGGGAATTTTGTATACGCGCATGGAATCATGGCCAGTAGATGTAAAAACTTTTCAATTCAGGAAAAAAAAAATATCCTGAATTGAGAAGTTTACTTTCTTCCTGTTTAAGCTTTCTTAAGAAGTCAAGGTGCTGATATTAATGGAGAAGTACATCCCTCAGGGTTCCAGAAGCATCCTGATCTGCAGTGAGGTTACCACTGTTGTTACTGCTGAGGTGTGATATGTTTTAGAGTAAACACTTCTATGAGTGAAAGTACTGTAGCAGTGTTGGATGAGCTGTAAGCTAACAAACCTCACCGTAAGGCTTCCTCAAGGTTCTGACACCCTGAGTTGTGCTGGGACAGGAGTCCAGTGACTGAACTGGAGCCAGTCCTCTGGCCAGGTAGGAAGAGGGGCAGAGTATGATCTGAATCTGTGTTTCTCCATTACATTTCTTGTGCATTGTTTCAAGTGTCCATCACATTTATTCTCACTGATCCTCACAAGGAAGGTGACTGCCTGCCCTGCTTTGTGAGGCCCCATCTAGAGTACTGCATCCAGGCCTGGGGCCCTCAGCACAAGATCGTGAGATGTTGGATTAGGTCCCAAGGAGGCCATGAAGATGCTCAGACCTCTCCCTCCTATGCAGAAAGGTCAAGGCAACTGCTCCAGGGACACCTCATCACAGCCTTTCAGTACTCAAAGGGAGCTTATAAACACGAGGGAGAGCAACTTCTTATATGGTCTAACAGCGATAAGACAAGGGGGAATGGCTTTAAAATGAAATAGGATAATTAGGTTAGATGTTAAGAAGAAATTCTTTACTCGGAGGGTGGTGAGGCACTGGCACAGGCTGACAAAGAGAAGTTGTGAATGCCCTGGAGGTGCTCAAGGCCAGGTTGAATGGGGGGCCCTGGGCAGACTGAGCTGGTGGGTGGCAGCCCTGCCTGCGGGAGGAGGGTTGGAGTTCAGCGATCCTTAAGGTCCCTGCCAACCTAAGCCATTCAATGACTGACATTGGTAATTTTACAGGAAGATGCTTCCCTGACCAGAATAGGTTCGAGGCACAAGATTATCCACTGGTAACTCCCACCCAGCCTCATATATTGAGTAACACATGCCTAGCCCCAAGGGTTATTACCACACTCCTCGCAGGACTTAACCATTTCAATTACATCCTATTGCTCACATGGTAAATACCACCTAATTTGATGCAGGATCTGACTGTACTCCACAGCTCACAGAGGGCAACTAAACAGCCTACTGAAGACTAGCGGTTCTCAGCTTTTATTGATCTACAGATGCCTGCATCTTTTCCCTTGGAAATGTAAACACCTCCATAAAATGTAAGCCTCCCGTTTTCCAGTTACCTTACAGACCTCTTAAATGTTCTCCAGGGGCCACAAGGTGAAGGTCAGTACTTGAGAGTGATCATTATGCATACCCAGCAGGTAGCCTACAATTTCAAAGTCTCTCAGCTTAGTTCCCTTTTCTGCTGTAAAGGAACACATTCAACTCTTCTTTGAGGTTCCTGCTCTGCACATCCTCTGCAGGAAAGACTAGATATACCCATCCTTCATTCTCACAAACATGAGTTGATCTGGAGCACTTCCCCACATGTGGTTGATCAGCTTTGCATATTAAAAAAGATCATGAATGCCCCAAACTACAGCTGTGTCCACAATCCAAAAACATATCCTAATTCAGCAGCAAAACTAGGCATAGACTCTAGTTCTTTGGTGTCATGATTTCTTGCAGGTTTTTTTTTTTTTTTCCATTAATTACATAGATACTACATGAAATTGAAATGTTTGTTGGACCAAGTCACTACATCTTTTGAGTACGTTGGTGTTCTACTATACAGAAACAAGAAACCATGCACACAAATTTAATCTGTTGTACCTGAAATGATGATAGGACAGGTACCTATTATGTAGTTAACAAAACGTACAAAAAAAATTCCATTCTATGTTCAGAACTGTACTAGTAAACTTGGGCAGCTTTTGGGTACATTACCTGCAAAATCCTAGACAAGATATATAACCTTTTGTTGATATAAAGATGATAAAATAATTGATAAAAATATAGAAGACAGGCAGAATCTCCTAATTATATTCTATATTATGAAGAAAATTGGATGATGTAGACAAATCTATGAAGTAATGAATTATTACCTATTGCCAATGATATTTATGAAGATGTTTAGTTCTACCCATAGAACATCCTAGAAGTTGCATAGCTAGAAACTCACAATCAAGAATTCTGAAAGAATTATCTGGCAAGCAAATGGAAACAGTGGGCTTTCCTTTCAAAACAACTTTGGAGTTTGAGCGTGTTCCAGAAGACCAGCAAATTCATTTTAGAAGTATTAGAAAAATAAGAGGGATCATCCAGGTTGCTTAGAAGACAGTTGACTTAATGGTGATTTGGCAAAATTGGAGTGTAATCTATTTGGGTTACACTCAGCTAAGAAAGGAAGCATAATGGCATTTGATTTAATTGAATGAAAAAGATCTCATAAAAAGAATTACACATCCTTTTATGGCAATGTGCATTTGGTACTTCGAGATAACTCTCCAGGACTAACGTAGTGAGACTTGTATCTAAGTACCACACAGCCTGGTCCTTTTGCAAAGGAAAAGGAAGGCATAGGTAAGTGCTACATGATGGAGCCAAGCCTTACTGGGAAGCACCTAAACCAGCCCAATTTAATTTATCTGTTTGGAAAGATGAATACAACAGTTTGATCACAGTCGGTAACGCATTACAAAAGAAAAAGGTTTTTGATAGCAGAAGACTTTAATGTGCTGAACAAAGGCATAATAAGACCCTATGAGAGGGAAAAAAGAGTAAAGGTAAAATAGGCAGTTTCAATGGCAGTGAAAACCAGCAAAATAGGGGACATGGTTGATCAACCATAGGGCTTTAAATTGTGCAAGTCTTAAATCTTTCTTGAAGATTTATCTGAATTACAGACCAGCAATACTATCATTAGTCACGACTGAGATTCCATTACCATGGTGTGAGTGACTTTTCTAAACGACTTCCAGCCTACATGATGTTTCCTTTTAAAGCAATGAGAATTTGCAAAATCCAGCTAAGAAGTGACAACTGATTCAGTAAAGGACGAGAAGTGCTACCACATTCCAGCAAAGACTCAAGATGCAAACTAATGCAGAATTCCAGAATCAATATAGAGTCTTCTTGGGTACAGACATATGAGAACAAATGATTTGGTATCACAAAGAAAATACAAAACTAAGGATTTCAGGAAGTTGAAGAGGAAGGACCACAGGACCTTGTTAGAGAATATCCCATTCCTGCAAGTGGAAATTAAATAACTGAACTGTTGTCAGCTTGAGAATACAAAGCTAAAAAAGCTGTGCTCTGAAACTTGAGGCTTTCTCTCTATAGTGTGTAACTGTATGTATGTTAGATTTGGCATCCTACATGTAGCAACTACAATTTTTAAACTACCCTGAGACACTCTGAATGTGTTAGACAGCCTCAGGAATTCAAAGAGGAAGACCTGATAAAAACTCAGCTAGGTGACAATGAGAGTAAAGTGGTTTCCGTTACTTCTATCCAGACTCCTGTTGCTGGTGTAAACAGAAATAAGAGATTCAACTGATGGGTGGGGTGGGGGGGAAGAAGTCCTGGCACTTTGAAACTCGATGGGAATGCACCTTAATAAAAGCCAGTTTCTTCCTGTATGATAGTAAAAGTTACAAAAACAGCAGCACAAACACAAGTAGTACCTTTGAAATAATTGGTAACAAAAGAATCGTACAGCCTTAAATACACAGACATCCCCGTGCTTGGTAATAGATGCCAAGAAGAGGAAGGGTAGAAGACATAAGCAAACAATGCATCAAGCAAGGGAAGGTGATCTCAAGCACCTTTAACACAAAACAAACAAACAAAAACAACAACAAAAAAACAAAACAACACTGCAAGAAATTTTAACTTGCAAGAGATTCCCCAAGGAATTCAAGCACTCAGTAGAATATCCTTCCCATTTTCAAAGTTAATTTTCTTAATACTAGACACTGCACCCAAAACACGTCTATTTTTCAGACTTCAACATGATGCATACAAGACACAATAATGTGAGTGCAAACTGGCAATTCTGTCCTGTTCATTTTGCATATGGGCATTGGAGGAGAGCTACAAGCAGTAATAAACCTACGCAGAGTCTGTGCTCCCAAAAGCAAATTTCCAAGGTGAGCAAAACTGTGAACTGAGTTGTCTGTAATAAAAAAGTGTAAGGCAGGAAAATGTGAACAAAAACTATTATTTAATAAAAAATTAGTATATGGCCAAAAAAGTCCCAATTCCACAAAGCTTTGGGTAAAAGCTTGTTCTGGGCTCAGTGCGAAAGTCTGTGAGCAAGAAAAAACAATTTAAACAAGGGGGAAATAAAGATAAAAGGTCAAAATATAATGCGTGGAAAAGGGGAAGGCCAGACAGCAAATGAGATAAAATAGATATTAAATAGGAAAAAAACAAACAAACAAACCCAAAACATAGTAAAAAACTAGTAAGGAAAGACTTGTGGTAAGCAAAACTACCAATGATAGGAAAGGGATTTTGGATCTTTCATTTGTTTTTGTTGTGTTTTTGTTGGTTTTGTTGTGTTATTATTATTTTTTTTTTAAATAAAAAGCAAACAAAGAAATATTACTAATTGCACTGATTCATGCTAAATAAAAATGATTAAACTGCTAGTGACAGAGAATAAGGAAAATCAGTCAACAAATACTTCTAATCCCATACTCGGAAAGAAATAGAATGTGGCAGTAGTATGAAAATAGCAACTTTTCTTCAGTACCGTAGTAGCAAGAAATCAGACAATGTCTACTGGGGACATGTGTTTTTAAGTCGGTAAAGAAACCATCCTAGAAGAGTTGACTAACGAGCTCTCTAGCCCAACAATTCCAATTTTAATTAAACGTGGGATATTAGAGAAATACTGTAAGACACTCATGACAGTATTCCCAAAATGCAAATGAAAGGACTCACTGTCAAAATTAGTCTGAGGCAAAATAACGGAAAAGCTGTTGAGATGAGAACGAATGAATGAGTGAAGAATAAAACCTATAATCTAAAGGTTTATGAAATACAGATTTTGTAGGGGAAAAAAAAAGGAAGACTGAAACCTGGTTTCATTCTTTGATTACATCATTATACGTTTGGTTTAACAAAGGGGACTGCATAGGTGCAACATACTTAAATTTTTATAAGGCATTGACCTAGCACCATAAGTCAAAAAGATTTACTGTACATAATCACATACTAAGAGGATTAAGAAATGCCTTCTAGCCTGCAAGTCTCAAAAAGAAGCTAATAAAAAGTCGCACTGAATGATGCTTTTCAAGTTAGTGTAGATCAGATGGATCTCAACATAGAAAGCAAAAACTGATACAGTTTGTGGGTGACAAAAAGTAGCTTGTGACCTGGACCACTCTAAGTCAGGTCAAACAAAATGGACTCTGAGACAGACACACATTAAACAACCAGGAAATAAGAACTTGGACCATGTTGATAGAAAGGGGAAAAGACTACCATGGGAAGCTGAGATTTCTGATGATCGAGGAGTCCCACCAGATAAGCAGCTAATGTGAGCTCCTGTATAATGCTGGAGAAAAGAGAAAAAATGCAGTCCTCTGCAGACTTAAGGCAAAGGGAAGGGCAACCTTGTCCATGGCACCAGAGCTTGAACACTTCATTCTGAAATGAATGCTTTTACAAGATACAGAGCAATTTGACAAGATGGTGGAAGTAAAAGACAAGAATAATTCACAGACAGGAGGAAATCCCTTATAGTGGAAGACTGAAGGAGTTCCCTCTATTTAGCTTGTCAAAAAGTAGACTGAGAGATGTTAGTGTTTAAATAACAGGTCAGAGGAGAAAGCTCCACTGTGCTGTAAGGTTCCCTAAATCAGTGGGATGGATCTGAAGCCAACCAAATCCAAAAGGGAAAACAGACTTCAATATTTAAAGAGCAAGAACACAAAGCCCTTTCAGCGGGTTACCAATGGAAGGGATATGCTGTGTGCCCATGCCTCAAAATCAAGCTGATACATTTTGTGAACATGCACTTAAAATACACCTGTTACCGAGGCTCAGTGCAGGATAAATAGATTGAAATGTCACCTGTAAAATATGAGTCAGGCAGTTTCTTCTAGCCTGATCTGTGAACCTACAAAAAACTTCAGCCACTTGCAGCCAACCCTGCTGACTAAGCACAGAGAAGCAACTCTGCCACAGGCTACACAGGTGCAGAGCTCCAACTTCCACTGCACAAACCACAAGGCTGCCTGAAGACAGGGATGCATTACTCACAGTGTGCAGTGCTTGCAGCAGCAAGATGGTCATGCTGCAGTCCGATGGGTGGGGAAGGAACACACAGCACAGGGGCAGGGTGCTTGCAGCAGCACCTCTGAGGAGCCTTTTACACCAGTTTATTTCTACATAAGGCGATTAAAAAAAAAAAATAGCTCCTTCTGGTTGTTCATACAGAAATCTAAAACCATAGGCTTTGAGTGGGTATTTTAAATCCCAACAACACATGCTTTTTCCCTTGCCTTCTCATTCTCTTCCAAGTCAGCCTCCATGATCCAAAGAAACTAACTTGATACACAAGACCAACTGTCAAGTGGACCAAAAATAATAAAATAATA
>VXAB01002567.1:211164-233022 GCA_013399175.1 Odontophorus gujanensis | reverse complement strand
AAAAAAAAAAAAAAGGGAAGAAGCGAAGACGAAGAAAGAGGGAAAAACAAACAAAGATTGAAAATAAAAATTTGCCAGGATAATGCGTTTTATAAACACAGAGATAGAAACAGTTACAGCAAGGACAGAGCGGGCCAGGGGTGGGGAATAGATATTTATATATATATATGTATATATATATAAATTCACGGGGCCTTCAGTTTATTCTTGTTGGTTCCCCGTTCTCTTTAGATTGGTCTCTTTGTGGGGATCTTCATCCCTTTCTCTCCACTGTCCACCTTTTGGGGATTCTCTCCCATGATCAGGGTCCAGAAGAGGCCACCACTGCCATGTGAGTCCAGCCCGTCTTGGCAACAGGAGCCTGAGAGAGCACTCTGGTGGGAACTGAGCAGAGAAGCTAGCCCTTCCCTACCACCTGCCAGCTCCTTGAAAAGACTGGTCTATTCCTCCTCCTCCTTCCCTTTAGGAAACGGGGCAGGACAGGGGTGTGAGTCAGAACTGGTGTTGTTTCATCTTTCGGGAAAGGGAGTAGAGAGAAGGGCGATGATTATTTTGGCAGTCTCTCACCCTCCCCTCCATTGCTTTTTGGTTTGTTGTTGATGCCTGCAGGCTTTTCTGAGGAGGTGGGGGAAGCAGAAGGGAGAGGAGGAGAAGTACAAGTTGCTAGGACATCATCCACAATGGACAGGAAGAGCAACAAGCAGGAACCCAAATTCCTATGGGGCCTTGGCCATCACGCTGCTCAGACAGCTGGGAGAGGAAGCAGCCAGTTCTGACAGACTCCTCTCTATTGCTCTCCACTAGGGGAGAAGAAAGAGTGCAATGCTCCATAGCCCCCAGGCAGTGTAGGCACCTGTCCAGCCCAGAGAACATGCCTCACCTCTCCCCCACACTGGTCTCACTTTCCACTGGGGAGAAGGTTTCTCCCATCCAGTCCTGGGGCAGGACGATCGACCCCTCCTCTCTTTCACAAGCAGGAGGGACAGGAATGGATATTTCCCTCTTAGACACTCAATTAAATCCTCAAAAAAAAATAATTAAAAAAACCCATCCAGCTGTGAACCCTGCCACATCCTTCCGTGGCTCACTGAAAGCGTGTCCAAGCCCCTGTACGTACTAGGACTTCATTCCATCCACCATGCATGTCTCAACACCTCCCCACCCCCTTCATACGCATCCTACAGTGAGAGAAGGCAAAACAGAGGCCTTTCTTTGGGTTTAAAAGGAGGTGCTCTTGGACGAGGAAGTGATCCCAGCACAGGAAAGGGGCTCTTGCACAAGGAAGCATCCTCCTACCAGGCAGGCTGTTGCACAGAAGGAGCACCCCCTTGATAAAGGCTGTTATTCAAGGGGCTGCCATGAACAGGGTTACACGGCCAGAAGAGGCTGCTGCAGGAGGAGAGGCTGGAGACTGTTGCACGAGGACGGCCACCACACAAGTGGTGCCCCTGGGCGCAGGCCATGCACAAGAGGCTTTCTGCTCCCTGGCTTGAGGTCTCTCTAGGAGCTGGAGAGGTGCTCCACTTGGATGGCGCTGGTGCTGACAGTGAGGCAGATGTCCTTGTGATGCTCTGAAGTCTTGTAAGGAGTCAGGTCAAAGGAGCACTGAGGGGGAGGGTTGGGTTGGTTAGTGTCTCCAGAAGGGCCCCCTGCTGCCCCACCTCCCTGTGGCTGGAAGTGCTGCTGCTGCTGAGAGGCCTGGGCTTGGGCCTGAACCACCTGCTGCTGTGGATCAGGGATGTTGTGTTTCCGCATGTGCTTCATCAGGTATGTCTCCTGCAATGGGAAGAATTGCATGAGAGGTGGGGACGACTCACAGAAAACGAAGGAACAGGGAGGGAGACAACAGCTCATGGCACCGCTTCCACAGGACCTACTCCCTCAGGAAATGTTTCCAATTGTGATAGTTCTCAAGGTGCAAGCACTCACCGAGGTGTAGGCCCGGCTGCAGATGGAGCAGGTATAGACCTTGGCATGTTTCACCGTGTGTGTAGCCAGGTGTACCTCCAGCGAGGCAGCGTCTGTGTATGCACGGTGGCAGTTGTGGCACTTGAAAGGTTTGTCTTTGTTGTGCTGCCGTCTGTGGGACTGGGTGATGGCAGGAGGGCAGAGGAAAGAGAAAGCAAGTGCAGAGAAATAAGTGAATATTAATACTGGAGATAGCTTTACCTCTAACACTTCCTTCCAACAGGCTTCAAGTCCCCCAGAACCCAGTATGCTAAGCGAGGTACACCTTGGCTCCTAGCACAGGACACAGTGCTCTTCACTCCAGCCCACTGCATCTTCCCCACAGAAGCCTTATTTTCTCAGCCCTTCTACGCATTTGAAGAGCAGTCTCCTAACTCTCCACAACATCCAACTACTCAATCTCAGTGCAACTCTTCCAGTCTTCTCCTGCTCCGCTTCTCTCCTGCCTCTCTTCACATTGACTCCCCATGTCTATCAACTATCAAAGCAAGATCTTCCTTAACTGATCACAAATGCTATTTGGGATTTTCTACAATTCCCTTCCTCCATGATACTGCAACAGGACATATTACCTCTGCTTCCCTACGTCTCTATACATACACTAATTCTATTGTAAAACAAACAACAACAAAAATCCGATGCTGAGATTTTATTCCAGTCGTAACATTTAGATAATGTATTACCTCAGCTATGTTAGAAAACTGTAGAACATATGGGAGGAATGTTACTAAGGTCTTACCACTTTAATGTCAAGCTCATAATTTTACAGTACGCAACTGTTTTTGTGACTTATTTGGGTCACTAGTGCCACGAGAGCCATGAATCTCTTCCCTACCCAGCACTTCAATAGCATTTCTGTACTCTTTCTGTACTCTCCTCCCAGCTGCCCCTATTTGTCCACCTCCTCCCACTTGACAGCTGTATTTGCCACCCGCGCTGTTGAGCAGGGCATGCCCAACCTCTTACCTGCAGGTTGGAAAGCTGCGTGAAAGCCTTTTCACAACCAGGGTGAGCGCATTTGTAGGGTCGGTCCCCAGTGTGGATACTGTCAAGGAGGAAGAGCACAAACGGGAAGCAGTGAACAGACAGGCAAGGCAGACTGCTGTGATCAAATCTCACAGCCACTCAGGAGAGCAAGGCTAGGGATGATGCTGCCTCCAGCTGCTGTTCTGTCTGGGTAAAGAGAGCTCTGCCCAGCTCCTGTGTCCAGCTAGGAGCTAGAAAACACACGCAGTCAAGCAGAGTTCAGAATGTGACTAGGACTGAGGAGTAAGATCTTACAAATGGGTGGCCAGTTTAGCACATGGGCTACCTGAGAACAGGTGGTTAGGAGTCCAGGGGCCCAGGTTCCCTGCCTCAAGCTCAGGAGAACCAAGAGGAATCCATTCTCCTGCTTCCACGGTATCAAGAAAGCAGCTCTGCTCCTTCTCAGGATACACACTCCTAAAGCTCTCCCTTTATGTTATCAGGGAAATGTGTTCATGTCCCTGTCCCCCTGCAAGGCCAGGACAAGCTTCCACACACTCAGTCCAACCCCCAAAGAACCGGGCTGGGATCCCTTATGGCCAATGCCTCTCACTCTATTGCTCTCTCTCTGTACCCCCCGCGGTGCCAGACCAAGGATCCCCAGGGACAGCACATGCCCACTTCTGCCCTGCTGTGGTCAGTGTCTCCTGCGCAGTCTCCACTCCATCCGCTCTGCTGGGCCACCTCCTTCTGTGGGTGCAGCCGGCCGCATCCCCCGCCCGCCCCCCGCATGCTTGGCGCGCGTGTGCTCCACAGGTGCATGCCGGCAGCGCGGGGGGGCCAGGGCCAGGCCCCCAGCCTCCTCTGGCCCTTACCGTGTGTGCTGCTGCAGGTGGGAGAGCTGGCGGAAGGCCTTCTGGCAGTAGCGGCAGGTGTAGGGCTTGGCCCCCGAGTGGATGCGGAGGTGCTGGGCCAGGTAGGATGTGTTGGCGAAGCTCTTGGAGCAGTGAGGACACTTGTGCGGCTTGACAATCGCCGTGTGGAGCTTGGAGTGGATCCTGCCGAAGAGGAGGAGGAGCAGCAGCAGTTGGACACGACCGCCATCTGGCTAGTGCTGATGGAATGAGGGCACAAAGGGGGTGGGACAGCACCACTATCTGCTACACAGAGGAACTCCAAATACGGCATGAGCTCGCTCAGCCTCAAACCGTGCTCCCCTTGGATTCAAGAGACCATGGTCTGTCCGCACCAGGGGAGGATCCAGAGAGAGAAACTATAGAGTTTGGACTGAGGGGCATTGGCAGAGCTGTGTGTGGGAAGTCTATGGCTGAAATAACAGGGGGCTGCAAGCCTGGACTGAGCTGTTTGGCAGAACTACGCTGGGGTGACAGGGAACAGTCCTTCTATGTGTACCCTACTCTAGCGCTGGCAAAACCAGCCCTACCTTTTGTCACAAGATGTTGTTCCACTGCAGACACCCCTCAGAGTAAACAACAAACTTCTGCGCACACCCAGCCCCTCACAGCAAGCAACAGGTCTTAACGTGCCACTACCACGACTGCTGGTTGGTTGTGTCTGAGACATGACTAGCCCACGGAAAATCAGCAAGGTCGCCCCACGCAGTCACCCACTGAGGGTGCTCACTCACAGCATGCTGGGATGACAGCAACATGCAGTGCAGAAGGCCCCCAGCCTCCTCTGGCCCTTACCGTGTGTGCTGCTGCAGGTGGGAGAGCTGACGGAAGGCCTTCTGGCAGTAGCTGCACGTGTAGGGCTTGGCCCCTGAGTGGATGCGAATGTGCTGGGCCAGGTAGGAGCTGTTGGCGAAGCTCTTGGAGCAGTGAGGACACTTGTGTGGCTTTGTCTCCGTGTGGGACTTGGAGTGGATCTGCATCTCCGACTTGGAGTAGAAGGTCAGCGAACACATCCGGCACCTGGGACCGGGGTGAGGGGAAGAGACAGCGTCATACAGGGGCAAGCCCCAATATCTATCAACTCTAACTGAAAGGGCTGATCCACACTGAGTGAATAAGGGGTATATATATATATATTTACTTTGTGATCCTGGGGAGGTTTCACCTGGGACATTGTGCTCAGCTGCAAGTGCTCCAGTCCCAGAGGAACAAACTTAAGCTAGGAACTGGCAAAAAACTAAAAATTGCAGCCAGACTAGTGAAGGTCTTGGTAAAATCAAAGAGATTAACTTATTCCACTTACAAGGAAGACAGGGCAGCACTGTGGAAGTGTTTCCAACAGCAATCTGAAGGGGACAGGAACAACAACTCCCAGACAAAAATCATTTTGTTCATCTATAATTTATTTCAGTCAAAAAAAGTTGGAAAACCTGAAAATCCCAGGTTAAGGTTCATCTTCATTACGAAAGTTAATTCCACGTACTGCAGTTACAACAAAACCATTTAATTCTGCTCCCATTTTTGGAAAAGACACTTTTTTGAAGACAATGCTGAAAGTAACAACAGTGCTGCCTTCCTAGTGAGTCTCAAAAGATACTCTGCATATCAAATCAGATATTTCACTGGCCTAATTGGCTTTCACCATTTCTATCTTACTGATGTTTTGAAATGTTTTGTCTGGGAGTTAGGACCCATCTGTTCCCACAATGATCAGAAGCGTGTTTGATGACATAAGACTCTTTGAATAGGGAGAAGCAGTGGGCATCCATGTCCAATGGATGCTGATGTTAACAACTGATCCTCTACCATAACACCAGGCTAAGAGAAAATTGCGCTGTTATAAAATTAAAGATGTTAAAAGAGGCGAATTGCGATAAAGTGATAGAGAGATAGAGACCGCATCCAAGTTACTGGACTTGTTCTCTTCCCTCAAAAGTGCATGCCAACAAGTGGCAGAGTTCAGGTTTCTCTGAACTGAAGGTTTTGTACTTGCAGACTTTTCAATTAAACAAGACAAAATGGAACATGCGCTTGGAACTTTCAGGATCACACTTGAGTGAAATATTCCACCTAGAAGACTTCTGTTCAACCTATGTTTTTGTCTGAGAATTTCCTTCAGTTTTACAAGTGTTCAAGAAATTGCTTAGTGAGAAAAGTCTCCGCAGCTATTACATACAGAGAGCTTATCCTTCTCCTTCCTACATTCAAGAATTTCTCCTCCTCCTAGGAAAATACTTCACTACATTTACTACTATGGCTATTTACGTTGGAGCCAGAAGCCTTTCTGAAGCATGTGGTCTAATTAGCACACGTAATGTAGGTAGTATTTATCCAGAAACTACCTTAACATCCACTAGTTCTTCCAAGCCACAGCTTGATTTTGTGCCATTTAACTGGAAGCCATGCCTCCCCAGTGAGCACTCTACTACACACCTGCCATAACATTTTTCTTATCTATCACGGTTTCTTTACATTCATTATCACCTCTAACAGTTGTTTCCACATTTTCTGCCTTCATCTCTCTCTCATTTCCTTTTAACTGCACAACTGAATGCAATGAATAAGTTAAATGCACTCTTACATAATTCCCCCCTTACATACACACACAGCCATCCTTTCTACGTTCAAACAGAAGCTATCTGACTGCTTATCCTTAGGTCTATTAGAAATGCAAGGAGCAAGAAAGAACATCAAGAATACCTTTTAGAAAAAGCAGGTTTTGGTTTGCAAACCCAACCATCTCCAAACATTTGTCCAGTTTGCTCTAGACTTCATGAAATGTTTAAAGCTAGACTTGAAGACAGCACGTGTACTTCACAGTTATCAAGTCATAATTAGAGAATGAAGATTGTATATGTGAAAGAAGCAATGCTAAAAAGAACTTTAAAGTGAACACTGAACTGAAAAGTATCTCCAAGCTCCAAGGCCAGTGCCTTGATAATGCAAGGGATTAAGCCATAACCCCATGCATGACTTCATCAGGCTGCTTCTTAGTGGATCCTTATTGCCAGTACTCTCAGTTGAACTCTGCTCTGCCATATCACTCAAATGTAGATCATTAAATTAATAAGCTTCCAGTGCAATGTTGTGCTTATATGGCTAACTGAATCAAAGAGGAGCAGCAGGTATTGTATTTGTGGATATGAATTGTGCTACTATTCTTGCAACAGCGTTTCTAATACTGAAGACTAAGCAGTCAACAATTACTGAAAGGTCCAGACAAGTTCAGAGAACTTAAGAATCGTGGTGTGTTGGAAAATCTACTTCACAGTAAAGATTCACTGAGCCTCTCTATCTAGGCTTGGAGGAAAGGCTAAAACACAGCTTGGTTAATATCCATTTAAATCTATGTAGGGAAAAAAAATATAAATTATTGTGGGTTTGGCTTATGCAGCAAAGAAAAGTATCATGAAATGGAATAGCTGACTGTACAAGCTAGAAGAATCCAAGAAGAAACAGGACCATACCAACCATGAGAATAATACATCTTTGGAACAACATTCTGAGGCTGTATTAGGTTCTCCATCACTTGGCACCTACAGTTACTATTTTTAGAATTCAGCTACCTGTCTAAAAAAGTAGTGCACTCCGACTTTTAGCTCTAGTGTACATACAGTGCTGGGAACTGATACCTTCTCTGCTGCACATGACCACATATTTTAAACAACCTACACTTTTTGGAAAACATTAATGAACTTTACTACATCACCAAGTCTTAGCAGTCCCAACCATTAAGTTGCTAATGGCACGAAGCTATCTGGTTTGTTTTTCAAAACATCTGCGTGGCAATTCCTTTACTTATTTGCTTTGTCAGGTACCTGCCTTCAGGTCAGAAATTCCCTAGAATAAACTTTAATGTAGAGAAACAGGCAGTGTTCTTCTCCATTTTGACAATAAACATGTAAAGAACCTGCATGAGGATGGAAGATAAATCTCAATGTGAGGAAAAACAAGAGACCCCACGCCCACATACAAAACAAACAAACAAAAATGTCCAAAATCCCCAGAAGATAATAAGTAACAAAAAGAAAACAAATCTAAACCTCACTTGTATGAATTTAGCAGCTGTAGAGGTCTCCAAATTGTTTTTAAAACAACATGGAAATATATTTCACATATATATTGACTCATTTTCCAACAACCTAACTGGTATCAGCCCAGAGAGGGCAAGAACGTTATGTGGCATTAACAAATTCATGAGCCTTACAAGCTGAAAAAGCCCTGGAATACAGCAGACAGCTGCATTTCTGAGTTTTGCATTACGCGGTTGCCGGCATTTTCATGGGAACAAATGATCTATTTAATTAAGGGCTCTGCATTTTGCCTCAGACTACATCTAATATTAAAGGGGAAGATACAATCAGTCCTCTGGTGGGTAAATATGGATTAAAAAAAAAAAAAAGTTAAATCTATATGGGTAATGAGCACATCACACCTGACACTTGCAGTGTTTCAGCATTCTACTTCATTGAAATTCTCCTTGCTGGGAAGAGGAAAAGTAGGGAGTGCTGTTTGCTAAGCATGAACACAGTGTTATATGAAATAATCCATCTTTTTCGTTAATATGCATTTTTTATCTTTTCTCCCCATTGTGCTTCTAAACTACTACTACATCCACTGTATTCTGAAAGCAACTAACAGAAATGAATGCAGTATTCCCACTGAGAGCATAACAAAATATCCTAAGACCGTTTGTTATGGCTCAGCAAATTTAGCCTAGGAGAATAAACTCTTAATAATGCAGAGGTGCGCTTCTCCATATAGTTTTATACTCATCAGTATACTAGAGAACAGAAGTAACACTTTTCAATGTTTATAATCCTTTCTTTTTAAAGGGAATCTATAGAAATAAAGTGAGACATAGAAGGAATATGTGCATGATAAGACTAACACCCTCAAAAAATCATGAAACGCCAGTAAAAGTTGGAGATATCGTTTTAATTCTGCTCCCATATGAAAGTCATCATGATGAGTCACAAACAAAATTATGCTTACAGGAACTAGACTACAACTCTGAGGCACACAGTGCCATGTTTTTGCTTTCGCCTCATTCATCAGATGCTGTTATGAGATAAAATACCATCTGAAATATCATCTCATAGTAAAATCTGCCTAACATGGATTAACAGCATTTCTCAATCAAGTGCTTAATTAATTGGTATCACAGTTGTGAAAACTGTGCTTTTACACGGCTTTCAGAATTCAATTTTCTATTGAGATTGGTCTTAGAATTTATCTGAGCCCTTGCTCTGTCTGTTGACTTCAAATACAAGCTAGATTACAAGTTAAAAGTAGTAATAATTAAAAAAAATAAACAGATCAGGTCTGAAGTTAAACTAGTTTAAGTTTAGGCTTTCTGAGTCAACAGATATTTAGTAAGGAAAGGAATTTACGGCCTTTGCAATGCAGAGTTAATGAAGTAACTAATGCATTCATAGCATAATAATGGATGCACAGTGCATAAGAAATGCTGATCTCACCTTCAAATTATCCAATATTTTAAAGCAGAATTAAACATTTCCTCACTGATATTTTGAAAAGAGGCAAGGGGAAGGAGATAGAAATATTTAAGATGCACAGCTAGAAAACTCATATAAGACCTAAGTAGAAGTATATGAATGCTGAATGGAAGCTTATGATAACTGCACCCGTGTCCATTTGCCAATTTACACTACTTACATTCATACTATCAAATCTACCAGTTACACAGAGATCTTCATAGACTTATTTCCACAGGCTCACCGTTGCTTGGTATCATGGTAAGATGACAGAAAACAAATATGCACCATCTCCTGGCAAAGCAGTAACTATTTTTAAATGCTCTCATCATACAGCATTCCTCCAGCCCTCAGACTCAGAGGCAATTCCTGCATTTTGTCATTTTTTCCAAATGATCTTGGAAAAAAAAAAAAATCATTGGACTCAGAATTTCGTAGCATTTCAGCGTGCTTCACAAATTGTTGCCTGTCATCTTCAAATCACCTTGGCATTTATGCTTTCAGCGATTGCATTTAACATCTTTGGTCAGAGCCTTGCAATGGGAACTCACATGGTAACTTTTAATTTCTAGAAGTCTTTCCCATCACTTTCCAGGATACTGTTTCCCCATTACTCACATTAATTATTCTTTAGTTTAAAGATGTTCAACTGCAGCCAATAGGACACTTCCTAGAATTACAGAATATTCTGAGTTGGAAGGGACCACAAGGATCTTTGACTCCAACTCCTGACTCCAATTCTATCCAGGCCTACATTATTGCTTTAAATAGTGTCTGAACATCTAGGTCTCAATCTCTGATTCTGCTGGAGAGGCCATGTTGTATTAACCAAGAAACTAAGTCTTCCATTGGGCCGTACTAAAACCACATTTTGCCTGAACAGCTTCAGTGTAACAGCCACATAAAACTCAGCCTTTTTTGTTAAATACAAACAAAACCTACCTACCAGCAATTGCTTCTATCTGTAAATTGTCAAAAGATTTTTCTGTTGACCTCTAAAACCACAGAACAACATCGGGCTTAAGACCTCTATCGACTTCTGAAATCAGTAAACATTAGAATAAATAACCAGCAAAGCAATAAAATACAATAAGGTGTTTCCTAGGAACATGATAATATTCAACACTAAAATTAAAAGAACAAAAGCCCCATAAGAAACACTAAGAAATTTGGAAAAAAGAAATACCAGAAGTAAGGTCATCTGTGTCACTATAAAATGACTCTGCAATGCAGTCACATATTCTGATACAGCTTTATTGACTGCTTCCACAGAACTGCATCCTTATTAAGTCACACAGATAGATACTTAACAAGCAAGTGGCCAGGATTCTTCATCACCATTGTGACGTGTACAGCTTGAGCCCTGTCAAGCAAATGCAATTCCAACCTCAGAAGGCAGAATCACTCCTCTGTTGGACCCCCACAGAAGTATCAGCATTCCACAGACACTCATTTGTCCCCACAGCATCCATTTATTTTTTTCCCTAACAGTAGGAAGTGACAGAAGACAGAGGAATGAAAAAACAGCTAGTAAGACATACCCACCAACTCTGAGTGGCTAACCCAATATCTGCAAACGCCCATTTTCTTTTAAAGAAACTTTGCAGTATATACATTTAAATCACAGTCCCTATAAGATTTCTGCCCTGTAGCTACAAGATACTATGATTCTGCAAAGCAAATGAAGATGCAACCTGTAACAGAGGACTATTCAATGACACCTGAGAAGGGATTATGGTTTTGGGAACACCAGATGTTAATTATTTCAGGGTAATGGTCTACAGACAGTTCTAAGCCTGCAGCAAATATAAATCCACTAAAAGCTAGACCTAACTAGTATTTGCACAATGTAGTCTAAACCACAACTTAAGATACACTATGAAACCTGTGGCGGAGACAAACAGCCTACAAGTTCTTCACATTAACAGTCAAATGCCTTCCCCAAATCATCCTTCTGCAATCCCACATCATTTTGATTTCTATATTGTCCCTTTTTACTAAGTAAATATGCAGGACTCTGACAGGCTATCAAGTACACTATAACTGTAAATACATAAACAAGGATGGTAGAAAAAGTGCATTGACTCAAGAGGGCCAAATTAAGGTGTGATGTAAGAGTTTTGATGTTCTCTCTCCCCAACTGAACAGTAACTGATTCTGACTCCCTCATTCCCTAGAATTAAATTATTTCCTAGAATTAAAACTCACTACTGCAGAATTCTTACTGTTCTTTTTACTTTGCACTACGATGAGAACACATGCGCCCATGCAAACACATAGTTACAACACCATAATAGAAGGGAGAGGACTTACCATAATCCAGGTTTTCACCTTATTACATCCTGAGACACACAGTCAGTCTTAATTACCATTTCTAACCTTCAAACACAGTACTCGTATACAAAGCAAAGCTTTTATGTACAGTGTGTTTATATACAGAAGTACACGTGCACCTGTCCTCCTTAGAACTTTGAAAGCATAAGCCAATTTCAACCAAACCCAAAAAAGGGGTAAGAATTTTAAAGTCACTAAAAACGTCACAAAAGTATGCATCTGGAAAAGACAGGAGACCCTCTTGGAGCCCCCATGCTGAGGGAAAGGCTAGTGAGCTCACCCTTGATTAGACATCAGAGAATCCACACAGGAGAGAGACGCTGGAAACCAGGCTTCATTAGTTCCGCTGCTCACGGAACTACTTGTTAAAAAAAGCAAACAGAAATTCCAACATGTGGCATCACACTGACACCCACATTGGTCAACAGCAATCTTAAGAACCTCTGCACAGACTCTGCCATCACAGCTAGGACAATAAATGTTATTAATAGTAGTTTGTTGTCTTTTTCTAGCATTGGAGGGGGATGAGGCTCTTTGCCAGAGGTGGTCATATACTAACTAGTGCTGACAGCAGAAATGTGGCAAAATTTAGGAATACTGGATTTAGTATTTCTAGGCTTTGGAGGGAATGTGGTCAAATGTTCTGCCCCATACCTCAATCTCTACTCTTCCTTTGCCCCTAACCTTCCACCCTGTTGCAATCCTGTCTCTCCTGAACTAAGCCCCTGCCCCAGGCTCATTTCCCATGTGCCTCAGCCTCCTCAACCACAGTTGCCATGACTCTTCCCTGTTCATTAACATTTATCTCTCCCCCACAGTTCCATTTGTCTGTCCACATCCCATGCTCTTTTCCCCATCTGTTCTGTTAATTCTAGGTATCTCCCTCATTTTCCAGTTCCTCACAGAACTGCCTTTCTTTCTCTTTCAATCTTGACCTTCCCTAGCTTCTCACTCTTCACATTGCAAATAGGCTCTCAGTCACATCCTCTAGCTTGTGAGGCTCCTTCCTCTCTCCTCCTTTCTGCTTCCCATCTCCTCCTAATCAAGCTTCCAGACTTCAATCAGCTACTAGCCCTAGCCATACCTCACTCTTGTGCTTACTGTGTTTGAATCGAACACTGCCTTCTTCCACCTTGCTGTTGCACCCACTAGAGTGGGAGGTTCCTGCCAACGCTGAGCACAAAGATTCCCTTCTGATGCAGAATGAGGGCTGTGACTGAAGGAAAAGCAAGCTTGGCCCTTCAGCACTAATCTAGAAGACACTCATCACAGTATAGAGAGCACACATGTAGTACAGCCTCATATAAACACAGAAAGGTCAGAACCTATTTAGTTCTTCTGCGGAGACGCACAGTCTAGTCAGGGACTGGATTCACCCAAGCCACATATACCATTTAAGATAATACAATGATCTTTGCATATTTCAACTAGTAACTACATATTTCAGCACCTCAGAGCATGCTTAACAGATAATTTTCAAAACTTACAACTGGGCCAAATTTTCAGACAGATGTGGCTTACAAAAGCCATAACCACCAGATTCAAATCTATTAAAAAACAACAACAACAAAATCATCACAAACAGCAACACTAAATCCAGTATAGGGCCACAAAAAAAAAAATAAAGCTGAAAGTGAGACACCTGAGGACATGCCTACCACCTGCTGTATTCAAGCCACTGATTCCCCTTATGCTCCTAATTTCCACTCTCCAGATTCTTCCCCTTCCACAGCTTGTCTCTGCTTCTTGCCAAGCCTTCTAAGGCTTCTGCACACTTTCTCTCCCTGGACACACCTCCAAAGCTTATGTCTCTTAGCTGCTTATTGTCTCCCACACTAAAACTCCCTCCTGTTTTCAAAGGCCAGTGAAAGTAAGGAAACTCACCAATGAAGGTGGGAAACAGAGTTCCTTGATTACAGTGTAATAGCAAGGTCCTTCTCATGCCTACAACTTTTCTGCCTGTGTCCTCTGTCTGAAAGGAGAGCCTTCAAAACCATTCCAGATGAAAAACTGGTGTTTGTCCTACCCATTGTAAAGCGACACTTCTATTAAGTTTATAAGTGCCAATAAAGAGCTTTCTTTCTCTTGTAAATGCAAGATCAAACTATTCAGAGAATTGTCAGAAAAAACTAATGATCTGAACCAGAGAGGCTGAACCATTTCAACCACCTTGTCTATACATCACACCAGAAGCAAGAAGTGCATTTGTACGCGCATCAAAACAGCACTGAAAATACCGCTGTCTCCTGGGTCTGAATGTCTTCCAGTCTGAACACACCGGCAGCATCTTAGTAGAAACATTCTTGACGCTTATCTCTTTCTCCACAGAAAAAAGTAAATTCTACCAGGATATCAGGGGACATTAACAAAGAGCTGACAATGAACCCATACAAGTCTAAAATGATATTATTCATGATGGAAAATGCTTCACAGAACTGGTTTAGATGCTTGTCCCCTGCAGGTACAAGCACTCTTCTAGTAATGCAAAGCAGAACAAGGACTCTTGCCAGACTAATCCTAAGGCTAGATGTGCAAGATCTGCAAGCAACAGCATCATCAGGAAAAGCCTCACACCTTTTCTTACAAAGAAAAACCTAGTCATAAAAAATTGCCGCATCACCGCCACAGCACACTACCAACTCACTTCTAGAGAGGCAGCAAAACATCTGCCCTTTGCTGGGGCAGGAATCACTATGCTCAGTGGGCCCATCTGCAACACTTCTATCACCCTTGTGCTGCATTCCTTTCAAACTCTGCCTCTGGTGCTGCTCATTCAAGGCCTTATTCTGTCTTCACTAATACACCAAGAGTCAGGAATTAGGGAAATGAGCCACCTGCTCAGACATCCGTAACAGAAGAGCTCATGGAGCTCAAAATAAAATTAAAAAAAAAAGAAAAAAATAGTTCAATCTGACAAAAAAAAAAATCCATATTAGAGTAAATGACTATTAAAAAAAAGGAAATAAAAAACATAGATTGATCAATACAGTACAACTCCTTCCAGGCATCTGACTAGACTGTCCTTAGTGGATCAGGATGAGATTCAACAAAACCATACAAATGCATGCAAGTGTACCACAAGCAACTCCTTCAGCCCAGAAGGGTGCAAGCTCAGAAAAACCTCCCACGTAATGCTAAACTAGCTAGAATACCACTGTGTACTGCAGCAATGGGAACTACCCAAATCATTATCATCTAGAACAGAAAAGGAACACATGATTTCTCAAGTTTTAACCTATGCACATTACGTACAAAGATCTTCCCACAGTTATAAGAGCACTGACTATTTTCCTTTATTTTTGAACAATTCCTTTTAGCTCCAGACTCACACATGGAAAGTCAGTCAAATAAGAGACTCCTTGGTGGCCTTCAGTAAATATCTGTTTGGCTGTCTTGCACCTTAACGCTGCTCAGAGGAAGTTTGGCTTGGGATGGGAACTGGAAGAAGAGGCAGAGGTGGACCAAAGGTGAAGACGAGAAATATTCCTGATTACATTTTCCTATATATAAACTCATTTGTGTGGGGTTGTTTTTTTTTTTTGCGAAGTCTTTTTCACAACCAGTTACAGTGACTACGGGCGTTCATAAAGTTTCTGCTGAGTCACTCTACATGGTCATTGGCATTTTTTTCCAAACTTACATGTAAACAAGGAGCTATAATTAAAGCTTTGGTTCAGCTTTAATTCTAACGTTCACTGCCAATTGTGTCCCCTGTAAATACATATTTAACAACCTAATTAGCAACCCAGACTGTAAGCAGCTTGAGTAGTGTGGAATTGTGGCTAAGGCCCAAAATAAATGGTGGACTTAAAAATAGCAAGCTACCTAACACTCCCACCCCTCTTCACTATACGCTGATTGTATTTTCGAAGTGGAAAAATTGGGACATTGGGTAAGGAAATAAAAGGACTGTTCCAAGCTCTACTTTTGCAGCCATTTAACAGTATTGATTTTAAAACATTTTAAAAATGCTGTAGTTAAAAACGAAAGAGTCTGGAATGGACGCATGGATTCTGTGTAGGTGCCTACATATTCTTATGACCTAATTACAGAAACATACCTAAACTGGTCCAAAAATAAAAATAAATAAAGGGCCTAGAATGGTAAAAGGAAACTGAGAAGGATTAATAGGCACATAATAGGGAAGTGAGATGAGCTACAAATCACATATTTCTGCTTTCACCTGGCTACTGCTTTGACTCATTGATCTTAACAATCCCTCAGAACCATGCATCATTAAATACTCATACTTGCTCCTGCTTCCCAATCAACACAGATCATCACATTCCTATCCTAGCACTCATCTGCTCTGTCCAGGTGCTACCTTCTCAAAAATGCTCATGCTCCTTATTACCCCCTGCTTTAAGTACTTCCTCCTAGTTAGCTTCTCTCCCTTTCCCAGCACTCACTTGTAGAAGCTCCTTAAGCCACATCCCTCCAAGCTCAGAAACCCAGCCTCAGGGCTCAGAACGCTCTCCCCTCCTATGCAATAACCTTTGGGCTCAGAAACACCCTTACACCTCATTCAGAAAAGAACTTTTTTTCCTGTTTTGTTGGGAATGACAAAACAGGAAGAGAGCACATGGGGCAGTGCGCATGGAAACAGATGCTATCACCACGATTCACTTCCAGCTGTGTTCCTCCAGTACAGAGGAATTTATACTGGACAGACTGGAGTCCTTGTTCAGGGGCAGCCAGATACACTGGGACTCTCAACTACACCAAAAGCGCTCCAGGTGCACCAGACAGTACCGCACTCTGCAGTATGCCAGCCACACTATCCAGCCATGGCATCAATGATATGGCTCGGCCTCTGAAAGAGCTAACATTAACTAACCGAGCAACACTAACATCCATACATTTAAGAAACTGAGGCTGTCCACCATGAAGGAGACGCTTAGTTTTGGGTCAATCCACCAGCTTGCAAACATTCCGAATTATCAAGAAAAATCAACTTGCTCTGCAGCTGAGAGTTTCTCTATTCAGATATTCTACAAGGAAGAAACAAAGATCTTTCCCACCCCTGTGTAACCTTCCAAAGAACTGAATATACCATCCCCATGCAATGTCACAATCATGGTTTAACCCTGCTCCCCACCTGTATGTCTTGCCATCCTTGTGCTGGTCCTCATCATCCTCGTTCGACAGCACAAAGGGGTCACTCATCTCTGGCAGCCCCGATTCCTGCAATCGTTTCTTCTTCCGGCCCCGAGGCGGTTTGGGGGCAACACCCCCACCCCCGCCCCCCCCCCACCTTCGGAGAGGGCGGTTGTCCCCTTCTTGGTCAGATCAGGCACCACCTGGAGGGCTGCCTGGGAGCCAGGGGGTAGTGCGGAGACAATCATGGGAGCTGAAATGGGAAAGGTTTGTGCAGAGGCGGCTGTGGTCACCAGGGAGCCTGACGGAGAAGTTATCACGAGACCAGGACCTGAAAACAAACAAGTGTGCAGGTCAGGTATTACGATTCTAATGGCCTCTTCATGCCACAGAAGTATGCTTTACAATCTACACTTAAACACAACTCAAACAGAAGAGTAGCTTAACCTCTCCAAAACATTCTCAGTCTTCACAGCTAGAAGTCAAACCTCAGTACAGCGGATAAACGAATAGAATTCCTGGAGATTCACGGTGAAACAGTGCTTAGGGCCAAGGCAGTCTACAACACCAGAAATGCTCGGGATAATCTGTAGTCCCAAGAGGATTTTCCAGAATCCTGTGCTACACACATCCTGGCATCCTCCTGCTGCAGAGTTCCCTACCTGCTGTCATGAGCCCAGCAGACTGCACTGGCACCACGGTGATGTTCTGAGTCACAGGGGCTTGGCTGTGTGGTGTCAGCTGCTCCGGCTTGGTGTCAGAGTCCATGGCAATGCCAGTGGGTAGGGCCACTGAGGTGGGCACTGTCAGCAAGGCAGGGTAGTGGGGGGGAGCAAGGCTGCAGCCCTTCTCTGTGGGCAATAGTTGCTCCTTCATCTTGTTAATAAACATGGTGTTGTCAATCTAAACAAGTGGGAAGAACAGCTTTTAGAATGGTGGGCTACGGCCTCTCCCAGCAGTTGACTGAGCAAGAAAAGCAACAGAAACATGCATCATTCACGAACTGCTAACGTGAAGCAAGATCAGCAAAATGGGATGGAAGACAAAGATCTTACCTGTCCCGAGACAGTGGGCACTGCCGGCCAGAAGTACGGGGAGGAGTTGAAATGAGATTCTTCCATCCTAGCTGGGCACAGGGGGGAACAGGAAGGGGGAAGGGAAGAGGAATGGAGGAGAAGGAAGACAGACAGACGCACACACATACACACAAAAGGAATATTAAACCCAAAAAGACTCCAACAGGGAACTGCCTCAGTTCAATGCTGTGACAGTTCCTTAATCCCCCCTTTCTTACTTAAGCAGTTGCTCCCCACTTTTGAGCTACCTGCCCCAAACCTGTTATTTTCAGGGAAAAAGTTGCCTGCTATTCCCACAGACTTGGGCCCATACATCTTGCCTAGTAGTCTTCCATGCAAAATAAAAATAATAATGACTACATCTGACCCAAAACACCTCTAATATTCCCCAACTATCATCCACCCAAGTACATGGCATAAATGATCAAGTCTGTGCACGTGCAACCTGGCAAATACAGATGAAAACCATTTTTTCCACTGTCACAGCCAGTCTAATCCCACAAGCAGTGAAAATTCTGGACCCTGCCTGTCCCTCCACCCCAGTTCACTAAGGACCCAGATGCAGCAAGGGCACATTAGCATTATGTTACACAGGAAGAAGGACAGGCAGAGAGAGGGAAACAGACTTGCCCAAGATAACAGACAGCCACAGCAGTCCAAGCAGTAAAACTCAAGGCTCCTAACTTCCTGCTGTCCACTGCTCTGACCACTCCAGCCCCACTCTCATAAGAAAACCGGTAATGTCACTTAATCCTGACAGACAAGATCCACCTCTCTCATCCAGCAAGACCACAGAGCAGGGAAACCACCTGACTACCCTGCTCCTGAGACACTGTATTTCCAAGCAATATCATGTCAGGGCTCTCTATTTCCCATTACAGTTCTGTCTCCAGGACAAGAATCTGCCCCCAGTCTAGTGTCCACTGCTCAATCTCAACTCTCCACGGACAAGTTAGGTACAAGACAGCTCTCTGAGGACAGAGGCTTAATCTCTTCAGGATCACCTACCTAAAATAATCTATTTTACTAGTTCTTCCTATTCTAATCCTTTCATTCCTCTGTGTAATAACATTATCGAGAGAAGTTGGCAACGCTCCATAGGTGCTACTGAAAAACTAAGCGATTCACAAAACTCTATTTTATAGAGTAGATGATGTGCCTGTTTCTGAACAAATATGGCAAAATTGGCAGGTAAAAGAAAAGCAATAAAAACTGTGCTCAATGAACACGACATCTGCCAGAGCAAACTGCTTAGATAAAGCCAACACTGTATGTCTGCAGCTAGCTGCAAACTGTACCAGTCCTATTTCTGTTATGATGTGGCAGTAGACTAATTAACGAGTAAATATTGTTTCTGAAGACCTATCTCAGTCATCAGATAAGCTAAGGAACATGCCCCAAGAAGCATGAAACACTTTCCAGAAGTACATTAGACAGAATAAATACATGTGGAATTGCTGCGTATGAGCCAAAACGCAAAGATAATTTTCCTCTATGTGGAGAAGCAGTATTTAAATGAACCAAATTACCTGTTAATTTTGTTTTTATGAATTGCTCACGCAACAGCAAAGCCAAGTATTCCTGCCTCACTTACTCACTCCAAATCAACCAATAAACACACTTAAGGATGATTTATTTACCTTGCATCAGTGGCATGCAGACAGACTGCTAGATGCCTGACTGAATTACTCTGGATTTACATTGCAGCAATTCAATCAGAATCCAATGGGGCATGTATTTTTCCTTTGCTTCTTTTTCTGAGACAAATTAACTATGTATTCTACCAACAACAAGGCCCTGTACATATAACACCTAACTAGATGACTGTTTTCTTTCACAGAAAGAAAATACACATGTAGAAGACAAGGCCTTCCTTGGCAACTGAGCACCACCTGAATCAAGACGGTTTTTTTGGTTGGGATGTAAAGGGGTTTTGTTGTTGTTTTACATAAGTAAGCCCCTATTTGCCCAGCTCTGAAGAAAAGAATAAAAGAAGAAAAAAAATAAAGCCAACACGATGCAAACCTGACTATGTAAAAACAAAGTCTTATAATAATCGCATCTCTAAAATAAACTTAGTAAATGTCAAGTTCTGAAACTCTTGGATTCAATTGAAAACTTTAGCAGTAGGAAGCAAAGATGCCAACAACTTTCTTGCTTAAGGAGCATAAAGTATGAAATTCACCTCCATCTTCAGACTGCAAAATCCAAATGAGCACAGGCAAGGGCACTCCGTGGCCTCCTGTTTCCATCAAGTTCCTGCCAAATCTTCACAAAGCACCCAACCTTTGTTTGTTTAGTTTATAAAATGTTTAAAACCAAAACAAACAAAAATGCCCACACACCAAGAAAAGAAAAAACAAAAACCAAAGAAGTTCTCATTGATTCTCAAAAAATGACTCCACTAAACTCCCTAAGAATCCTTCTCCCCATCCAGCACTGTTTATGCTTGAGCAGATACTGGGACTCAAAAGACTTGGCTTGAAGGACTGAGGTGTAATGAGGTTACAAGAACATGGAGATAAAGAAGAAACAGTGTTAAGAGTCGAAGCTTTCATGCAATCTTACTAGCAAGCCAATCTTCCAAAGGGAGAAAACAAAGATAAGATTTCTCTACCAAACAACACCCGCAGATGCCCCTCCCCTGCCCCACTTTTAGGCTAGAGGACATTTTGAAAACATGCACCCCTATTCGTAGCCCCCACTTTTAACACCACTCACACTTACTTTACAAGAACTCTGCACGCAACCCTTCCAATTGCTCTATAACTATCCCACATGGGCTGGAGCTTCAACCCTGTACCACAGCATGTTCCCACTGCAGTGCCTTCATCATCCCAGCTTCCACAAACGGGCCAGAGATGGGACCTTCTTCCTATTCACCAGTCTAGTATCAGACAGATGTCAACGTACCCTCCTGATATAAACCAAAAACACCTTCTGTGTACAAGCCACAAATTTACATGCACCAAATAAATAACTGAGTGAACTAGAGAACTCACAAGGGACAAGGAATCTGAAGTTTAGATCTCAGAACTTCATAGAATCACATACTTAATGGGCTGGGCTTATACTTCTTTGCAGGTCATCACTTTAATCATAAACACACAGATAAAAAAAAAAGCACGTGCAAGTAAACAGCGAGGTAAAGGCTGCATTTCTGGAAGGTATAATCAAGGTTGGATATGCAGATATTTAGAGATTGACTTCAACAGAGTTTCCTTTATTCTCCAGATACTCAGCATTTATTTCTACACAGAGCAGAGCCTTCATCTGACAACACTTACTTACATTGTCATTCTATGTCTGCCCAGTATCTTTGGTCAGTAAGAGTGAGCTTTTGGGCTCAGTCTCTGCAAAGCCACACAGATATGGGACCAAGTGCCAAAGTGCCTCCCCTAAGCTCCTCAGTACCAACAAGTTCAAGCACTGCTATGCCTTTATAACAAGCACATGCGGACATACATCAAGAACACCCCAAAGAGGATGGGCAAACCCTGAGCCCCAGGACCCCAGCCCACATATCACAGCTACAGCAGCGTTGGAGCTGTACTTGACACGGGCGCAGCCACTACCCCAGCCAACTGGACCCAGGCAAAAGCCACTGCCTGGAGGGGAAGCACCTAGCACCCCACTGGCTGCATCCCGGTGGCCGGATCCCCCCCTCCCACCCCTGACCCCAAGGCCTCGTCCCACAGTCCTCCCGCCGGCCTCCGGCTCCGCACGCCCTCAAGCACCGGGCGCTCTGCGGGCGCTGCTTACCCCTCTCACTCTCCCTCCTCTTGCATTGCTCCTCCTTCCAGGGCCGCCTCTGCAAACAAACCGCCAGGGTTACGGGGTTGCTCGGAGGCCCCCACGACGCGGGCCGCCCCTCGCTTGCAGGCCCCCGGGGACGGGCCATGGGCGGCGCGGGGCTCCCTGCGGGCACCGGCCGGGATCGGAGAGGCCCGCACCCACCTCCCCCCGCGGGGCCCCGCCACCGGGACGGACGGACAGACGGGCGAG